>JAGKQL010000035.1:2683340-2742015 GCA_018398635.1 Cyprinodon brontotheroides
GACATGATGTGAATTGGAGCTATAGAAATAAAGTGAATAGAATTAAAGTGGTGGAAAATAACGATGCGATAATTTATGGTAACATTTACACAAAGTTAGATCTTCAAGGAACTAAATTTCATTGAGAAGTTTAGATCATTTAATCCACCAGAACTCCAGTTAAGGAATCTTAATCTAAACCTAATCGAGAATTGTTTGAGTATTGGTATGGGTGTGGCAATAAGCTATATATCACAATACGATATTTTAACAATATTGCAATATTGAATTGTCTAATTTATTTTTTATAGACTTTTTAATGTAAATTATTAGAAGTGAATTTTCTAAATGTTGCAGATCGTTTATGGATGTTTGTTTTGATTAACATCATTTGTGCTTTATTTGTACTTTGCGACGTTTAAGGTTTTTTTGTACCTCACAGGCTGCCGTAGAAATAAGGGCAGGCCCTATAAATGCTGGTGGGATCATTGCACTAATGAATGACTTGAACTGTCAAGCTGTTTGTCATCAAGCAATCAACACTTAAGTGTTGCCTAGTGAAATCAGCGAGGTATGTTTTGTAGTTTTTATAGTAATTTTATGTTTTGTATGCTAATATTTCTATATGTTTTAGTTTTCACAGTGACTGAAGTAACTGATTATGAGGATCTTCATCAAATGAAATAAAACGCTTCATTCACCGGTCCAGACTGGCTGAGTAATTGAAGTGCTGAGGAGCCGCTACATGTTTTAAATAAAAGCTACACAGTGTGGAAGTGCATGGACCAGCTTAGTTTGCTTATGCCTCAGGCTGCTGCCGCTTCATCACATGAACCCTTCTGTTATCAAAGGAGCATATTGTCTGGATGTGATGATGCTCCACATGACCACAGAGCAGAGATGCTGCCTTTGCTGCTTGGTTTTCTCTGCCTGTCTGACTAAAAGGGAGGAGCTGCAAAACAAACAAGTCTTAGCAGAGAAACATGGATGTTTTAAACATTTAAACCAGGAAAAAACATAACTATGCAAAGAGACTGTGGCTATGGAAGACCATTAGTGCCACTGAAAAAAAAAACTTAAGTTTTTTCAATATTGTTTCAGTTTAATATGGAAAAAAAAGTCAGAATTCTGACATTTAATGAAATAAAATTAAAAAATCAGTTTACTTTATTTTCAGTGGCTCTAATCCTCTTCCTTAGATGGTCTGATCACCACTGAATGACCTAATCCGGGAATCTGAGCCGTTTCTCGGCGCAGAGCCTCTAAACTCTGCCTTTTATGGAAACAGAGCTGCCTCCCTTATTCCAGCTGGAAACATGCAGGAATTAAAACACTTTAAATGTTTTTAACCAAGACACTAGTCTGGATTATGATAAATAGGTTTGCTTAAATGTCAAACTGATTTCTGTAGAGCTTCTTTAATCTCAACATAATTAATTCCAGAGTTGGAGCGAAAGACCTTAGATTACTGAACAAAGGAACGGAAGAAAAAAAAACATCTGATACTATGAAATAAGATGAAAGCTGTAATTTTTGTCCCAACTTTTCCTTTCTTTGTCTGAACCTCCTTCCTCCTTTTCTTGGTGAGGATGAAGGCTCCTGTTGAAGCGGCTTTCTGAGCGGCGGAGATCTGAACGGGTCGCCTCGCGGCTCCGCGGCTCGATCAAAGTCAGCAGGATGGAGCTCGGAGGGCGCGTGCCGTTTTAACTCATTACCGCGCGGCGATATACCCAAAAGTTAGAGCCCTGTCACTCTTAAACGCTCACTGCGCGGTTATTTCAGCTTTTTCTCTCCTCTTTTACAACATAAAGCAATAGAAGCAGGAGGGAGAAGTTTTCGCTCCTCTTTACCTTCCACTCCAGGATCTCCGTGGGCTTTTTCCAGTTGGCCGTTCAGCAGCAGAAAGCAAAGCAAAAGCAGCGAACGTGTCCATGTCGATGTTTGCGCATCTTTCTGCCGGTGTTTACTGTACATCCCTGTGTCCCTCGGTGGCTCCCCGCCGCCTGTCCTCCCTTTCCTCGCCGTCGTCCAGCTCTGCCTCCCTTCTCTCGGATCCACAGAGCGTCAAACCGCGAGAAAGCGCGAGACAGCACTTCCTCTGCGCAGCTTCCACGGAATCCACGATCACGCAGCTCTGCCTCTCCTCCAGCTCAACAAACCCCGTCCTTTAAAAAAAAAAAAAAACATAAACTGATTCAAAATTAAAATTAAAATCCTGACACTGATAGCTCCTGTTAGAGACATTAAAAATCATTAAATATTTTAGTATTTTATTTATTACAGAATCCTTTTATGTATTCATTAAATATGTATCAACATGTACAGCGTTAATAATATTTAAATGCCACATAATTCTGGGTTAAACATGCATATAAATGTTCTGTGTATCAGATCATATGTCCCAAAAGTTAGAGCATTTCTATTTTAGAAAAAAATCCTGTCTTAAAATCTGTGTGTTAGGAATGTAGGCTGTTTATTTTTGTGTGTTCCCTCCCTCCACCACCAGGTGGCGCCCTGTTCATCTTTGGTCCTCCCTCACACCTGCGGCTGGTTGCGCTCATTACTGAGGACTCTTAACCTTCCTATGGTGTTAGGGTCCCTACGGACCCGTTTTGAGTTTTAGCATGCATAAAAGTACATCATACATTTGTTTTTTGCATTGAAACTTTTTGACTTTGTCAAGGACTTCCATTTTAACAAAGTAAAATCAAATTTTATTTTTTTACTAAATTATAAAGTGCTCTGGTGAAAAAAATGACTTTTGTGGTGTTTGGGTCATTTGTGACCCGGTTAAAATTTTTGATTATAAAACAATAAAAAATGCCTAAAATGTAATCATGAACACACAATCAACCAACAGGCTCTTCCTCCAACCACTTGAGCTTCATTTAGGGCCTTTTGTCTTTGCCTTTTTGCGAAAACAAAAAAAGGGAGACATGTCCAGGCTTGTCAAGCCATTTGAGTGTAGAGGTGGTGACTTGAGGAGTACACATCACCAATTCACAGGATGCAACAATGAGGAGAAGATTCACTGTAAATAAAGCTTTGGATCACATATTTGCTGCAAATGAGGCAGAGGACACACAGGATTTTAGCGATGGAGATGAGCAGGCCTCTGAGAACCGGCAACAATGTCTCTTTGGACGTTTCAGATTATCTCAAGAGTCCTCAGATTTGACAATCGATACACCAGAGCAAAATCTGACAAGCTTGCTCCCATCAGGGATGTTTGGGAGAGATGGGTGCAACTCCTTCCACTGATGTTCAACCCAGGGCCAGAGGTGACAGTGGATGAACGTTTTCTCCCTTTTTGAGGAAAATGCCCGTTCCGGCAATACATGCCCAGCAAGCCAGGCAAATATGGCATAAAAATCTGGGCAGCCTGTGATGCTAAAACAAGCTATGAGTGGAACCTACAGATTTACACAGGAAAATCTGCAAGCGGCATCCCTGTAAAAAACAAGGAAAACGGGTAGTCCTCGATTTGACTACTGGACTGCAGGGTCACAACATCACTTGTGACAATTTTTTTACCAGCTATGACCTTGGACAAGAACTTCTAAGGAGGAAACTCACCATGGTGGGCACCATAAAAAAAATAAACCTGAGCTGCCCGCTGAAATGTGGCTGGTGAAGGACAGGAGGAGTGGACAATCTGGACAAGCTGACTGCCACCTACAATTGCCAGCGAATGACCAGGAGATGGCCAATGGTTGTGTTTTACAACATCCTCAATGTGTCTGCATACAATGCATTTGTGTTGTGGACCCATATTCACCAAGGGTGGAATTCAACCCAAAACACTAAGTGGAGAATGTTTCTTGAGGAGCTCATGAATTCCCTTGTCAAGCCGCACATTGAGCAACGGGAACGGGTGCCCCGAGACCCAGCTACTGCAGACTTGGTCAGACAGCTGCAGTGGTCACCAAACATGCCATCCACATCCACAGCAACAAGAAGAGCATCAGCATCACCTTCCCCCTCTGCAGCCAGCCCTGCCTCAAGCACTCCATCCACAGCCACAATGCCAGTGAGACCACCTCGCTCAAAAAGAAAGAGGTGTCAGGTCTGCCCTAGCAATATGGACAGAAAAACCTACGTAGTGTGCTTCACCTGCAACAAATATATCTGCAAAGAACACACCAAAAGTGTAAATATACACAAATATAAATATTGTATTCAAGTTCTATTGTGTGGGAAAAAAAGACTTGTTTTTGCCCTTTTCTTGAAGTAAATATATACGGGTCCAAAATGACCCGAAACACCATAGATGTTACTATATTTGATAATATTAAAATTAAAATCTTTTTTTTTGTTGAACATTTATGAAATGTGTTTTAATATCTCTCAGTTGCACTCAGGTAACAGAACAACTGATTATTTTGTTGCCTTCTTCTCTTAAGGTTCATTTGACCACTTTTTAGACATTGAAAACGAGGGGTATGCTGCTAAAACAAAGGCCCAGGGGGCCACAAAAAAAATATTAAAACCAATCTTTTAATAGATAAGGGAGCCCAATCAGCTAAACAAGAGTTAAGAAAAACATTAGATGATAAAAGATTGTTTTTAGGGTATTTTATGGCTGATTTAATACTCGGGTCCAAAATGACCCGCTAACACTACAGATGGCAGCAGAAAGCTAACACAAGAGGAAGGTTAAAGGCACACTATGCAACATTTTTCAGTTAATTAATGCAAGTACATCCCGCTGCAGCCTGCGGGAAGGCGGGGCTTGACATCAAGCCCCGCCCACATCAAGGACAGCCATATTGGAAATGCTGACGTAAACAGGGCAGGGAATATATAAAGATATATGTAAGTTATCCCTCGAGCCCTGAAGTAAATAGTCTGTAAATTTAAACAAAAATACGCCGCACAGTGCTGAGGCATCATTAGTGTGTTCAGCTTGAATCAGCATGTTTGAGTAGCAGGTCGACCGCCCCAATATGGCGGCCGTAATTCCTGCGCCGCGACAGCCAATGCGGGGTCTAAAACAGAAGGGAAGAAATAATTATGACTAGATTAAGAGTAGGACACACCTATTTAAATGACACTTTACATTTAATAGGGAAGAAAAGTAATGATAAATGTGAAGGATGTGGAGAGAAAGAAAATGTAGAACATGTATTAATGAACTGTAGAACATATGAATCTGAAAGAGAAAATCTGAAAAGAATTGTTGGAAGGACAGGAAGAGAATGGAGTCTTAAAGGAATATTAGGAAATGAAGGAAACATAATGGAGATTTATAGAGTAAGGAACGCTTTATTTACTTTTCTTAAAAACACAAGATTAATAAATAGAATTTAATAAATGTAGAGAAAATGTTGCTACACACTCGTGTACAGTAGGTGGCGGTATGCACCTAAAAGTTACTTGCAATCCGCCATTAATGAAAAGAAGAAGAAGAAGAATTTCCAATATGGCTGTCCTTGATGTGGGCTTGATGTCAAGCCCCGCCTTGCCACAGGCTGCAGCGGGATGCTTCTCATTAAAGTGTTCCATAACGTTTTGGATGATTAAATGAGTCATTTCAGGTTGAACAAAGGTATTCTCGCACGCCCTGATGGTCTGTGGGCTTAAATACCGCGACTTGCAATTGCAGGAGCCCTCTGCCCGCACCCACAGGCTCCAGAAATCTCGCTGAGAGTCGGTCTTGCTTTACGGCGCAGAACTGCTACCCCCCAGTGAAAGGCATGCTCGCTGCTAGCACAGTGGCGATCTTTGTGAAGTTATTATGGCGTGGAAAACAGCCAAAGCCCATGCGTCGGAGCAGGCAAGAAAGAGAAAAGGGCTCCGGCAGAGAGAGAGAGTCGATTACACGGGTGAACATCGGGCAAGCTTTTTCCGAATGACGAGAGCTAAAATAAAAAGAAGGCTGCAAGGCTGAAGCGGACCTCGCGTTTCTGCTGATGCGATTGTAAGTAACATTGGAATGGTTTCTCTCTCTCTGTGTGCATGTTCATACTTTCACTGTGTTAGTCATTTGTTGCGTTCAGCCTGTCTGCTAAGCTCAAAACAACCGCGCCTGGCTTGACGGAGAAACCAGGAGAACAGCTGTGCATATTTACGACAGTGCACTTTTACTTTCGCCTCTGGGGAGCCTCGCTGGAAAATCAACACCGTTGCATAGTATACCTTTAAGCGTGGACTGCCGCTACCTCGTCAACAGACTTCTATTGCCTTTTCGGCAGGAATTCATCCTGCAAACTGGAATTTTTGGCCTTCTCCCCCTGAAAGGATTGTTTTTAGCTTAACGCTGAGCAGGGGATTAATCTCCGCAAGACCCGTTCAAGTTCTCCTGGAAATCTAAGTGGCAGTCCGTTCCATTGCTCCTCAAGGAACCAACCAAACCAAAAACCTGTCCGCCCTCCACAGAGCCCCCCAATCCCTGAATAAACCCACACCGACTGGATTCTGGGAAGAGGACCTTTTTCTGCTAACGTGAGTCCCGTTCATCTCTGATTTTTGCAAGACGTTGTTCAAAGTTCCCACGGACCCCTGAACTAACCCCTGAACTTCCCTTCTCACTTCCAGTTCTGGTTCACCAGCTCTTTGAGTTACTGTTTTTTTTTTTTTTTTTTTGCTTCTTTCTGAAGGCCAGTTAGTTCTACGCCAGCCTGAACACCTAAATTCACCCAATCATATATCAACGGTCATCTGTCAATCACATTTTTTCGGTCATAGCATCTTGATTCAAATGTCGCAGCTAATATACGCAACAGCTGAAATCAGAATCATTTCTTTTCCCATGGAGTTGCGTCCCCAGTAGCGCTGGTGAGTACCATCCTGGATCTCGCGAAGCTTTCAAGGATTTCACTCAAGCTAATCAGTCTGGAGACTCTTCGTTAAAGAAAATTTGGAGCCGCTCACCAAACTTAACGTCCAATCAGCGCTGGCTTTGAGGCGGTTGAGGTGTGACGCTAACGGTAGCCGCAATCGTTCAGTCTAAAGAACATGGCGGCTTCAGCCGATGAAACTAGCGTTAGCGCGGGCTATCGAAAGCAAGTTTTATGGGAATTACAGAGTATTTTTCACTGAAAGAAGAGCAAAACACTGCTCTGGAGGCTTTTCTCAGAGGAAAAGATGTTTTTGCTCTTCTCCCGACTGGTTTCGCAAGAGTTTGATCTATCAATTGGCTCCTCTTCGTCATTGCTCTGTTAGTACGCCATATGCTTCGTTGATCTGATTGGTTTATTTGGCCCGCCTATCACCAACATAGGCCAATCAGCTAACCAGTATTTTCGCCCCTTCCCAAAATTACTTCAAAGGAAGGTTTCCAGATGGATATGCAGAGAAAATCCATCTGGTGGAGTCAGGTTAGCATCCCAGTGTTCACGGGAGAATTCGGAAATGCAACGGTTGGAACGGCCGCTTCCCTACCTAATTTTAAGGGTACAATTCCAGTTAGTTAAACAATAGCCTTTAAGAAAGTGTCAATGCTCAGTGAAACTGTTTAAATAACATAAACCCTTATTTTACTTCTCTCCATTTTGAAAAATAACTTTTTTATTATGGTTAGTCTCTATTATATCTTCTTTGGCCAGGCTTGATGCTAAGAACTTGGCGTAAAGCAGAAAGGCTCCAGAGGATTCGGATCTTGCGCTGCTGAGCCGTCTACTTTCTAATATGTCCATTTTGTAACCCTCTGCTGGGTCCAAACAGAGGCCAAAGTCTTTTCCTGGCTTTTCCCTAAATGCTGCAGCAGTGTGGTATCGCTACACTCAGTGTCTTTGACTTTGAAAGGTTTAGACTCAGCTGGATAAGACGGATTTATTTCTCCTCATCCGTTCAGTGTCTCTGCAGCGTGCCTGCAGGGGGAGAGTGACCATTTTACTTGTTCAGTGAGCTTACAATGTTTGCTCTCTGTTCAGGGAGGTTATTGTCACCACCACTTGATACGAAGTAGGGTCAAAAGCTTAAATTCAACGTGTTTAAATCTTTTCTAGACATCCCACCGAGGAAGGAAAGTGTTAGAGGTTTGGGGTTTCATCTGTCCTTCAATCTTTCAACAGTATTTTTTACTATATACTTTATCTTGATTATGTCTGACAAGCAGGTTTTCCTTTCTCCTTTCCTTTTCCCCAACTCTCAACCATTTGTTGAATAATAAAACAGTTTATGGAGCAAAATATTTCTGCACGACGAAGAAGAGTCTTTAAGGAGCTGTTTCTGATTTACTTTTCATAAACTTAATTCAATTCTATTCAATTTATTTCTATAGCGCCAATTCACAACACATTTCATCTCAAGGCACTTTCCAGTTCAACCAGATCATCCAGTCAAGATTGATTCAAAGTTTTCTATCTAAGGAAAACCAGCTGATTGCATCACTCATTGACTCTTCAGCAATCCCCTCACACTAAGCATGCTTGTAGCTTACAGTGGAGAGTGGGAAAAACCCCTTTGAACAGGGAAGAAACCTCCAGCAGAACCAGGCTCAGTGTGAGCTGCCATCTGCTGAGGCTGACTGGGCTTCAAGGAGACAGAAGCAGAGATAGAAAAAGAAGCATAGATACAAAAGCAACTGTCAACCAGCTCCACAGGCGGCTCCCGTCCAGGAAACACACAGCCAGGCAGACGAGCTCCCGAGCCAGCTCCCATGTCAGAGGATGAAGAGAGAGCACATCCAGCCAGTCACAGTCAGAGAAACAGGACTACACTGGAAAAGGTCAGGCCAAGCTCCAACATCTAGAAACAAAGGTGTTGATGGCAGCAGCACAGCTGATATTTCTCCAGGATGGAGTCACAGCCAAACAGGAACAGACCAGATGAAGCTACTATGAGAAAAAAGCAGAGAGAGCAGAACGTTAGAGATTGAACTAACAGATTCTGCAGAGTGAGTGGGGAGAATAGAGATAGAATGAAGCAGAATGATGAAAAGGGGTCCCTATGTCCTCCAGCAGTCTAAGCCTATAGCAGCAGAACTATAGAGATAGCTCAGGATAACCTGAGCCACTCTAACTAGAAGCTTTATCAAAAAGGAAAGTTTTAAGCCTAGCCTTAAAAAGTAGACAGGGTGTCTGCCTCACACGGGACTAAAACTGGTAGTTGGTTCCACAGGAGAGGAGCCTGATAACTCCAAAAGATCTGCCTCCCATTCTATTTTTTTTAGAAATTCTAGGAACCACTAGTAAACCTGCAGATTGAGAGCGAAGTGCCTCTGTTAGGAACATAAGGAACAATCAGATCTCTGATATAAGATGGAGCTTGGCCATTTAATGCTTTATATGTGAGAAGGAGGATTTTAAATTTATTCTGATTTAACAGGAAGCCAATGAAGAGAAGATAGGAGAGATATGATCTCTTTTCATTTTCATTAGGAACTCTTGGCTGCAGCATTTTGGATCCGCTTCGAAGGCTTTTAACTACAGTTTGTAGGACTTCCTGATAAAGTAATTACAATAGTCCTCAGCCCCTTGAAGTAACGTAAATTTGTACAGTAAAAGGCTTATATCGCTTTTAGAATCGCCATGCCCGGCTGGCCCTGCCCCTCTAGACTTTTTGGTTTTGTTGGGGTCTTTTTAAAAATGTCATGATTTTATCTAAAGCTCTGACCCACATGCAGAGAAACCAATTCAGAGAGACACCAGGGGAAAGGTTTAACAGGTTTATTGAAGAGATAAGGCTCGGTGCAGAGTTGCTCTGAAATCAGCTCGACCGGAACAGGAAGGTGAAGGGAAGACAAACGATTAGTTCAGGCTCAGTGGGAAATAGCATTCGTGGATTTGAAGAAGAGGATCTGGTTGTTGACTCAAGTTTCCAGAGAAGTTGTAGAATCTTTGTCTCCAATCTGTGTGCTGTTTTCCAGTGTTATTCTGATTCGGTGGAGGGCGGAACAGGGTTGACCCAGAACTCTGATGGTTGTTGGTGAACGGAGAAGCTGACTGCCACTAAGATTTTCCTGCCGTACTTGAACGTGGTCGTGAGTGGAGATGATTCCCTTGCTCAGAGAGTAATTTCAACGTCCTCAAAGGAGACTGGATCCAAACCTCCTGTTTGAATCCCCAGCCCCGTTTGAGGCTCAGTTGATCCTGGGAGAGAAGGTCCGAAAAGGTCCAGTTTGCAGGATGACGCTACCTGCCGAGAGGCAAAGACAAAAACGAAGTTAAAACCAGGTAGATTAGTGCTCAGTCTTACTCAGCAAAACTCAGCTTGGCTAGAGTACCAAAAACTGGCAAACACTCTGGCGTTGAGGTAGCGTACCGCAATCAGCAGCTTAAGAACACTCCGTTAATGAGGTAACCATCATCAGGTGTGTGTGAGGAGGTAGAACTGGAACCAGGCGCCTCCTGCTGGTGGAAGGGAGAACAACACAAAAATCAAAACACACAGGACTCAGAGTCCTGACAGAAAATAATTAAAGAAAAACAAAATACAGCCTTTTGGAAGAAAAAAGCAAAGTTCCTCTCAAAACCTTCCATTTAAAAATTTTTTAAAGTTTCATTTCTAAATTGCTTTTTTTTTCTCAAATGTTTATTTACAAACCTTCTTCTTTAGCTGCATTAAGAACAGCTAGCGTACCTTGACAAACATACCTCCTTTCTGCCACGGTAATACCAGCCAAGCTGCACTGAAAATTGATAATCTGAGAGAAAAAAATAAAACATTTACACATTAAAGTAAACGATTTAGGTAAATTTTTATTTCATATTTCCCACTGTTGCAATGCAGCGGGGGGCATATCTGTATCATGGTTAATAATAGCACTTTTTGATCAGCATAAATCATACAGTACCATTCGCACAGTGACGCCCTGCAGACTGCTGAAAACAGACAGAGCCTGATTGGTTCATAAACATTATTAGTTTCATTAGATCTGCTGAAAAGGTTCTGAGCAACTTATCAGTTTTGTGTTTGATGCATTAAAAGAAATGAGATAATCGCAGGCATGTCTTATAAATTATATTCATGCATTACCAGCCGGGCAAATGCAGCAGAACCACAGGAATAGTAACCATTCTTCCTGTTGCTGGAGGCAATTTTAGTACACTGATTACGCGGAGGCACCCTGACCATTCCACAGCTTGTAATTGTGCACATTCAGGGACCGCTTTTATTAGACGCTTTCATTCATCATTCCTCATTATAAAGGCTGTTCATCGCTTCGAGTATTACGTTAAATGGTCCGGTACTGTAGTCCCGGCTCACAATGCCCTCAGCGTGTTCCACCAACAAGTGAGGAAATTGGAAGACATGAGGAGTCTTGTGTCGCTGCCTTCCAGCATTAAACATTAGTTTTCCCTCAAAGAAAGTCTCTACTTGAAGCTGCAGATAAAGATGCGACGTGCGGCTCGCACAGCACTCGTTTAATGGGCTCGTTTGTGTCGCAGCTTTCGATTAGCGCCAATCTTTTAGACAATATAAGCTAATGAACTGCAGACAAATGACGGAAACCCAGCTCACCCATACTAATTCTTGATCAGCATTTTTGCTTAAATACACTTGAGCTGAACAGATGTTACAGTCGCTTAACCAGTCACCTCTATTTCTCAGAACAAAAAATGAGCACAAACAAGGACTTTTACTTTGACATTGAGAGGTTGACAGAGTTTAGAGAAATTAGAGTCTCACTGCTGGCTTTACATAAGGCCTTTCTGTTCTCTGTGTATCTCGCTGCCTGATGGTAATTATACCTGTAATGTGGTGCTCAATTAGTTGATTGCTCGCAGGGTAAAAAGTGGTGCATAAAGAGTTTCCAACACACGGATTTTCCAGATTCTTACCAAAGATTGAACGATTCAGTCCTCTGTGTTATGACCAGTAGACTTGACTCTTGTTTGTATTGTGTAGTTTCAGTTTAGGGTTGTTGTGGCTGAGATGTTAAAGTCGTAGAGAAATCATATTCATATTCATTCTGGCTTAAACATGTATATAAATGTACTCTTTATCAGACTACATTGCCCCAAAATTTAGAAAATTCTATTTAAAAAGTTAATACTGTCTTTAAATCTTTTATGCAGGCCAGTTAGTTCTACGTCGCCAGCCTGAACACCTAAATTCGCCAATCATATATCAAAGGCCATCTGTCAATCAAATATTTTCGGTCATAGCATCTTGATTCATGTGTGTCGCAGCTAATATACGCAGAGGTTGAAATCAGAATCCTAATTCCTTTCCCCATTGAGTTAAGGCCCCAGTGTTCACGGGATGGACGTCTGTGTCTTCTGCAGGCGAGCTAACAGAACTGGCAGCGCTGCGAGGCAAGGGTTCAAACATGTACGCGGCTGGAAGCCTTCTACACCAAACCAAGCTTTCTGCCGCCTCTGGCGCCCTTTCTTCCACAACATCTTCGTCCCCTCGCTTTCCTCCTCTACATAAAAATGGATGACGGAGGAGACTCATCCACCACCTCCCCACACTAAACTCTCCCTCCCCTCTTGCATGTTTCCTCTGTCCATAGCTGCTCCTTGACAGCGTCGTTTCTAAGTCACTCAATTTAGTGCTACTTGTTCCCAATGGAAGTTCCCATTGGGAACCTGCTAGCACTAAGATGCTAACTGGTTAGCAAGATGCTTCCGAAAAACCGGCCACAATCAAACTTGCTTGAGTGATCCTTCCGCCTCAACAATCCCGCCCCTTGATGAGCGACCAACGCCGGGGAATTCGGAAGTGCAACGGTTGGAACAGACGCTTCCCTACGACTTTAAGGCAATGGACTAGAAATCCATTGGGGTCTCCCCGCGTAGGGCCAAATCCTACCAGCAATGCTTCCAAATTGCCCTGATGGCTGTGTTCATTTTGCAGCTGGTTAGCTCAAGTGTTAAGTCACCCGTCCTGCAAACAGGAGACCTTGTCTCGCATCCCAGCTGGGGGGGAATGAGCTGCCAGTGTGGGTCCTTATGGAAAACGCTTAACATTAATGCCTGCATTGGGAAATGGCAGCCTAGTGGTTATGGCATAGAGCTTAGAGTCCTGAAGTTCTGAATTACGTATGTGATGTTTATGAAAGTGTAGTTTTATGTGCATCCCGTTCAAATACATTCTACTAATTATTTTACTGTTTTTCTATTGTCTTTTTGTTTTCATTATTTTTTTACCACCATATAAAGCAAAAACTCAGTACGTACTAAATCACCTAAAGGTTAACACTGGATTTTTTTTAACACAATTTATTTATTTATTTTTTCAGCTTAATTTTAAAGTGTGTCATTCGTTATCCAGCTGGGCTTTTAATTAGCAAAACCTCCCTTTCTAGTGAACCCTTTAATTAACATGGGGGGAAAAAAATCATATAAAACGAGTGCATGAAATAATGCGCATTGAGAACTTTTTGTGACCATAATTGTAAAGACTTAGAATGTTGAACCCAGAATTCATGCAGACAATCTGAATAGACAGCGTTTGATAATTGCTTGAAGTTCTGTGTCTCACAGCTAGGGTTAGATGGCTGGAATCTCTGTAGAGGGAGAAACACAGGTTAGTGACCACGTAACTCTGATGGGGAATGATAGCAAGGATGTTGGTCACTAACTTGGTTATTAAGTTTAGTCCAAGTCCAGAGGAAGGAGTGGAATCCAGCCGGATGATTTACCACAGCATGTGACGGAAGCTATCCAGAGATCTCCAGGAGTGAAAGGCAAAGAAGCTGCAGAGCAGACTGACCAGCAGAAGCCAGCAGATGTATTTGTTAGGAGAATTCAAAACCGTTGTCGATGTGGCAGCAGAATTCCAGGCAAGAAGATCAGAAGAGGTACTGTATGGAAATCCTCTCAGGAGACATATCCAAGGTTGTTCGCAGGCAGAAACCAATGAAAGTTTGAAGACAGGTCAGGCAAACAGGTCAGAACGGGGCAGCCAGGCTCAGAAGTCCAGGAGCAGAAACTAGTCAAGATCAGGCTGTCACAGAACGGGACCAATGGACCCAGTATTTAAGGTGAGACAGTCAGTAGGAAAGTTCAAAACGTTTATTAAATATGGAGGGAGAAACACAGGTAAGTGACCAGGATCATCTGAAAGGAGATGATAATCTCAGTGAGTCACTTACCTGGTTTCACAGTTCAGTCCATCTCCATAGATCCAGCCGAAGGGCTGCCAACCAGATGCTGCGTGCATGGCCCAGAGTGTCCCTGATGCTGCAGCCCTGGAGAACTTGCAGTAAGCCAATCCAGGTCAGGAAAAAACAGGCAGAAGCAGTTCCGAAATCCAGGGGTCCATACTCAGACCATGGGTTCCGGTCCGCCGAGGAACAGATAGATCTTGGATTTCGAGAATCCTCAGAGTTTTTAGGCAGGTTCAGAGTCAGAACAGGTCCAGAAGCGTGCCCAGACAGACACGCACAGATGCAGACAGGCAGGATCAGATGCCAACATGCAGGCTAAATGGTTATGGGACAGAGACAAGACATGGTACCAAGATTTATGCAGGAAACTTTAAACTGGTCTCTTCCTTTGAGCCAGGCTTACGGGCATAAAACTGACCTTCCCCGAGTTCCGAGCCAAACCGATAAGGACCAGGACACGATCAGAAGACAAGACAGAGAAGAAAATCCTCTCCATCAGCTGACCGCCAGGAACCAGAACACAAACCTAGGAACTAACTAAAACAGAACCGACAGGCGTGAGAGAAACACAAACAAACAATGATCTGGCCTCGATAGCTGGGCTGAGCCGAATATAAAGGAACAGATGCAGCTGGATGAGATGAGTGATAATTGGAGACCGGGCAGAGTTATGCAGATGAGTGAAATTAACAGTTAAGGCCATCTATCAGGGCAGATCATGACACAGACAATCAGAATAACATTCTGGGTACACTAGAGAACTCTTGACTACCTCTCAACTAATCTGGCACTGATGGCTGGGAACAAGCCATCAACAAGCGGGTGGATGAATTAAATCAACAATCCAGTCATCAGTGCCAAGACCATGACAATAATAAAAGCGTTTTTGCAATCTAAAAAACATCTTGGGGGTTTAGCCTTTTGTCTATTTTTTCAATTCCGTTTTTAAAAATGCCCTATAGAGTCTAAATTAATTATTTTTTTCTCTATACATTCATCCTTGGTACCTCGTAGCACTGAATACATTTTATTCCACAAACAACTGTGGATGGCCCATCACGTTTTCACTGAGTACTGGTACTGCTGGATAATCGACCTCCAAAATCAACTTTTTTCAGGTACAGAAAGCAGTGAGGCCCAGAACTTTAAGGGGTGAGCCAATAGGGGTCACCCTTAGTGTCAAGGATTTTATCAAAAGATCTGACCCAAAATGCAGAAGACCAAACAGAGACCGCCAAAAAGCTTTAACAGGTGTTATTTAGAATGAATTGAGATTGAGTCCAGTGTTGCCTCTAAACACTGCTCAAACCGGAACTGGAAAGTGAAAGGACTGCTAACTGTTAGTTCAGGCCTCAAGGGGAAATTAGGATTATTTGACTTGAAGAGGAGGAATAGGTTGATGCAGACTCACGCTTCCAGGAAAAAGGTGTCTTTATTTGAATCCAGTCTGTGTGGGATGTTCAAGTGATTTGGCCCTTGTTTGACAGATGGGCGGACAGGGTTTACCTAGACTGCCGTTGTTGCTTGGTGAACGGAAAAGCTGACTGCCACTTAGATTTCCTGCGTGTAATTTTGAACCGGGTTATAGTGGCAGATAGAATCCCCTGCTCAGAGAGAAGCCTCAGACAATCCTTTGGGGTAAAAGGTTGATCCAAACCACAAACTTGAATCCTCAGCTCAGTTTGGTTCTCAGAAGATCCTTCCAGGGGAGAGAAGGTCCGAAAACATCCAGTTTGCAGGATGACTCACCTGCCGAGAGGCAAAGACAAAAACAGCAATATTTAAAACTCAGGTAAACAAAAAACTTAGTTTGACTCTGCTAAACTAAGCATGGCTAGGAGTACCCTGGAACTGGCAAAACACTCTGGCGTTGAGGTAGTGGCAGTAAAGCAGCTTAAAAACACTCCACAGTGTAATGATGACAAACGAG
This sequence comes from Cyprinodon brontotheroides, assembly GCA_018398635.1. Lineage (NCBI taxonomy): Eukaryota > Metazoa > Chordata > Actinopteri > Cyprinodontiformes > Cyprinodontidae > Cyprinodon > Cyprinodon brontotheroides. The sequence continues at coordinate 2,699,252 of JAGKQL010000035.1, forward strand.
CTTGGCAGGTGTGCAGGGAGGCCCAATGAGGACGGGGCACCACCTGGTGGAGGAGGAATGGAAACACAAAAACAGTACCCACACAAACTGGATTCCTGAGACTTAGAGCCTAACGCTGGTGGGTTAAATTCTAGAGCAGAGTGGAGTCTATCATATGTCTAGACCAGAAACAAAGCATCTGCTCACACAGAATGACGTCTGCCTTCAGCATGTGTAAATATGCGATTTGAGGATTCTTGTAGTCAAGTAACACAGAGGAGAAATGATCTCTGGTCAAGTCAGAGGCAGAGATCGCTGCAGCTGTGAATGACATAGACAAAGCTTATAAAACAGTAACAGTACAGAGGAGTAAGAAAAGACATGAACTGATAAAAATCAATAGCTGGATCAGTGTAATCACACAGAATAACAAGCCCTGCGTGCTTAAACCACTGCTGCAGATGGAAATAAACTCTAACCCATTGAGGTTTGATGAAACTCAAGTTAATGATCTAGAAGTCAGTCTGTGGGGTTTGAGGCTTTAAGTCATCTGAAGCGAAGGTCCTCGTTCTTCTCTTCTCTACATGGTCATCATATCTGCCACACTGTAACAAATCGCAGCTTCCTGTAGGATGCACATAATACTATGAGACAAGTAATGAAAGTACTTATATGCTGCTTAATTGGATCACTCTTCACTTATCGCATAAAAGTATTTGCATCCATTCCTCCTTTAATTAGACCTTGAGCTGAAACGTGAAACGTTTTAGACAGACACCACCTGGACGCAGGGGCAGATCTAGAAAAATATTTATGGGGTGGCGAGAGGGGGGCAGGAATTTTTGAGGGGTGGCAACATGTGGCATTTGTTTACACCAAATTTAATCACAGTTATCACAGTTTGGTGAGAATAGTATGTACAGTCAGTGTTTCATGTGAAGCCGTTCATATTAGAAACCGTACAATTAGATCTCACTTAATAGGAGATAGAAGAAGGATAACACTACTTCTAGAGGGGCATTATCACAGGAAAGGTATTAAGGTAAGACACAGGTGCTGAGTCGCAGATGTGTGAGACTTGACTGTCAGAGAGGCAGCATTTGCACAAGAAAAACTATAGAAAGAAAAACTTACCCATCAGAGATCTATGGACTGAGCTGTACTAAAGTGAGCAGAACTACACAGTAGAAATAAATGGGCAAGGCACCCAAACAAGGTACGGGACATCTATGTATTGTTTACTCTGAACACACATTTATCCCATTTTTTTCCTCAGTAACTTGACATACAGCAGTTAAGGCAACACAAAAAGGATATTCCATGCATGTAAATATGCTGTAGACAGAGCTGCTGTATCAAGAAATCAACAAAAAGGCAGGTTCTGTATGTTACATCAAAATCTCCACAAATCTGAAAAGAAGCAACAAAAAAAAAATAAATTTTTGCTTCCAGTCTGAAAAAGTACAAAAAATGTTGCGAGTAGGTTCATACAGATCACTTCTGGATAGTTTTATACTATATACAGAAAAATAAATAACAACACTGCTTCATATTAAGCAGGATTTACACCAGTATCACATTTTTAATCTCCCTACTTTTAACTCTTTTGGTTTTATTAAAAAGGAAATATCAGATTTTCTCAGGTGCCAAAACAAAATGTAGCTAGCTCTGTAAAGGCTCACCAGAGAGCAGAACATAAAGTTAACATGCCTATAACAGGTGAATGCGGTGATTTCCATGTTGCTCAGCAAAACGCTTCACAAATTTATTTAGATCCAATGCCTTTGTGCGTTTTGATTTGAGTTCAACCAAACTTGATCGTCTCTTTTCTGTCATAGTTGACCGCAAATATGTCTTTATGAGCCTGAGACGTCAGGCCTAACTAACATCATAGTTAGTGTAGAAATAACGTTCTGCAAACCTGATTTTTACTCATCATCTCAAATCAGCATTGCAGCTATGCTAGCAACATTGTGCTTTCATTATGATTTAATTTCTCTATAGATAGTTAATCAGTTTTTACCTGTTTCATCCCGTGTCTCCTCTCCCCATGACCTCTGGCTCCTTCGGTTTGCTCCACTCGGTTTTCAAAACAAATCAGTCTCAGTCGCTCTCGCGTCTTCACTGCAGTCCGACATTAGAAATCAGCGGTCGTAATTCTCATATTATCCATAATTTTTACCCCTACCTCCAACTGGGGTGGCAGCAGGGGTGGCAAGGCTGTCATTTAGGGTGGCATTTGCCACCCTATGCCACCCCAGTAGATCCGCCTATGCCTGGACGGCAGCAGGTGTTATTTTAGAGCACAGTCCTGCATATATCAGTGATCATTCCTACCTGGCCGTCAATATTTATTTGTTTCTTTGTTTCTTTCTTTGTTTCTTTGTTTGTTTGTTCCTTCCTTCCTTCCTTCCTTCCTTCCTTCCTTCCTTCCTTCCTTCTTCCTTCCTTCCTTCCTTCCTTCCTTCCTTCCTTCCTTCCTTCCTTCCTTCCAAAAGAAAACAACATAATAATAAAACCTGTGCAAATGACAACTGAAATCATGAATGAAAGAAAAGGAGCAGAAAGAAGTAAAAAAAACTTATATCTGCCCCCATTTTCAACAAAGTAATACTTATTCAACTCAGATAATTACAGCCATACATTAATACACAAAAAACACGCATTTTATTTTATTTGAATGTATGTCTATATCCTATGCCGAAAATAAATCCATCAGACTATCCTTGTCTATCATGTTTAGTCCTCTGCTGCAGAAGATGTCATGCAGGAGGATTATGTTTTAGAATTTTGTGTGGACCATATACTTTAGCTGTGGCCATATATAAGTTACATCGTGAGAACAAGTTTGCGCAAGAATTAAGAACTAATATTTCAAGGGAAGGAATAGGTATTTGGTGCGCATGTTATATTTGTTTCCCCTGTCAGTTCCTGGGCTCTGTAGATTTATCCTCCATGTTAGATATGTATAATCTCTCAATGCTACAGGGATATGTACGGTGGCCCTGAAGTGCAAACTGCAACTACAAATCTAAAAAGCGCAACTACATAAAGCAAAAGCGCAACTACATTAAGAAAAACACAACTACATTAACCTACCGGAAAAGGTAGGTACCAGTGGGAAACATGAGACATCGCTGATTGGACGACGGCGCCGTTTGACCCTTATGCTGATGATACCCAGCTATATCTGACTATAATCCAAATGAAGCTAACCCATTACATAGATTACAGGCATGTCTGAAGACATATAAAAACCTGGATGACTCTTAAATTTCTGCTCCTGAATGCAGACAAAACTGACCAGAGTTTTTTGAAAATAAGCTGATTAGTCAGTCACTTCATTTGGATGGGATTAAACTGATTTCAATAAAGTAAAAAAAATGTGGTGTTATTTTTGATCAGGAACAAAAACAGAGTTGTTATACAGGGTAGTAGGATAACTGTCACAGTCTTGGTTTTCCATTTGTTGTCCTCTGCTGCCCTCTTGTGTCCTCTTTCCTTGCTCTGTTTTCTGCTCTGCCCTCACCTGCTGTTTCCAATCCTCTCGTTAGCCCTCTCTTTGTCTCTGTCCCCTTTAAAAGCCCTCCCTCTTCAGTTCCTGTTTGCTGGATCCTCGTCTAACGTCTGTCTGCTTACCTCGCCTCTCCTTGGCTGCTAGAGTTTGGTTTCCCCTGATGTCTCCTTGGTTCTGGTTCGTTTGTTATTTCTGTTTGATTTTTGATTCCTGCCTCAGTTCCTGTGAACCTCATTAAACCCACCAAAATTCACCTCTGCCTACTTGCCTCTGCATTTGGGTCCTCAATCAAACACCAAATCCTGACAATAACAGGCCAACAACAAATCAATTAGTCTCAGCATTACAGTAAAGCAGTGCATCGGGTCAGTCATAAGATCAGAGATGGCGATAGCCATCCACTCTCCGGTCACTTTGAGCTCCTTCCATCACGGCAGAGATACAGACTTCCTTGTGCCAAAGAAAATGTGTACCAAAATTATATTGTGTTTGTCCGTCATTTAAATCCCATTTCAAAGATTTTTCTAGAGATTCCTTCCTTCATCCGCGAAATCTGCAAAAAATTAGAAATATCCTGTGATGCTAAGAAACAAGTCCATGCGTTTGTTACTTCAACGCTGGACTATTGCGATTCTTTACTATCCAGTGGGCCTCAGCAGATGGCCGCTCCCACTGAGCCTGGTTCTGCTGGAGCTTTCTTCCGCTTCAAAGGGAGTTTTTCCTCTCCACTGTAAGCTACAAGCATGCTTAGTGTGAGGGATTGCTGAAGAGTCAAAAATCCAAGCAGAAATCATTGCGGCAGGCTCATCCAGGAGGAGCATGTGCAGCATTTCATAGAATGGATTCATTCACCTGGCTTTCCTAACCAATCTGACTGAGTCGTCTCTGTAAAGTAACTTGAACATAAGACCATTTAAGTTTAGATTTGTATTTTTTTAATAAAAAAATAAAAATTAATCTTGTCTTCCACAAATATTTACATTTGTTTAATCTTCTGAGACACTTAAGTGTGACAAATGTGCACTAAACATATTCGATATCACCAGCACAGCTGAACTGCAAAATGCTTAATTATTCTTTGAAGGAAATTGCAATTCATCCTGTCAGCCATTGCTTTCATTCCAAAACCTTTTTATTCTCTTGTGTTGCAGATATTTAGCTGATCTTTCTTTTTAAAGAATACGCTACGGAGAAGAGCATTCAGCTTTTATCTGACAGCAGAGTAACACAGTTCTGTTAAATAAGAAATAGTATTAGAAGGAGGGGAAAAAAAGCTCCAAAAAAAAAGGGGTGCTGTTGTTTATTTGCTAATATGCATGCATTAAAAAAATGGAAATCAAATGAATTTTTTTAAACCTTCCAGGGAGATGAAATGTAGCCCTGTTTTTGGCAGAAGTGGTTTGAGGGGGCGACGATGGAGCTGTCAAGAGGCCTTTTGGCTGAACAGATAGGCTGTCATTACAGAAAACATCCCTCCAAGCTAGTTTGTTTGATACCAGATAAGTAGCATCTGTTTCAGGGGGAATTCACAAGCTGTTTATATACAATTTTTGCTGAAAAGCATTCATGTTAAATTAGTGGAAGCCGAAATAAACCAGAAGAAGGATCTAGAGGGTTTGGTTTGACGAGCTGCATGATTAGACTCCCGAAAGAGAACAATTTCACAACTTTTCCGCTCCGAAATGGATCAACGTGAAAGACATTCAAGTGAGAATTTATTAAGCATGGAGAAATCTACAGCAGCTAACAAGAGGAAGGCTGTCCGTCTATTGGGAACTTTGGGTTTAATATCTGTAAGAAAACAAAACAGAAGTTCTCTCCAAGCTGCCTCTTCACATGTTTCTGATGGACCAGGCAGCCTACAGGGAAACCAAAGCAGGGCTTTAATACATGCAGCAGGAAATTACTTTGTCATATCAAAAGGTGCCATCTTGTTGTCTGATTTACAGTTCTTCTAAATTTGTTTGAGGTCAAAACCAAAACAGAAAACTGTTTGATGCAACACAGCATTTACACTCACCGGCCACTTTATTAGGTACCCCATGCTAGTAACGGGTTGGACCCCCTTTTGCCTTCAGAACTGCCTCAATTCTTGGTGGCATAGATTCAACAAGGTGCTGGAAGCATTCCTCAGGGAGTTTGGTCCATATTGACATGATGGCATCACACAGTTGTCGCAGATTTGTCGGCGGCTACATCCATGATCGCGAATCTCCCCACCACCACATCCCAAAGATGCTCTATTGGATTGAGATCTGAGGTGACTGTGGAGGCCATTTGAGTACAGTGAACCTCATTGTCATGTTCAAGAAACCAGTCTGGAGATGATTCCAGCTTTATGACATGGCGATTATCCTGCTGAAAGTAGCCATCAGAAGTTGGGTACATTGTGGTCATAAAGGGATGGACATGGTCAGCAACAATACTCAGGTAGGCTGTGGCGTTGCAACGATGCTCAATTGGTACCAAGGGGCCCAAAGAGTGCCAAGAAAATATTCCCCACACCATGACACCACCACCACCAGCCTGAACCCGTTGATACAAGGCAGGATGGATCCATGCTTTCATGTTGTAGACGCCAAATTCTGACCCTACCATCCGAATGTCGCAGCAGAAATCGAGACTCATCAGACCAGGCAACGCGTTTTCCAATCTTCTATTGTCCAATTTTGATGAGCTTGTGTGCAAATTGTAGCCTCAGTTTCCCTGTTCTTAGCTGAAAGGAGTGGCACCCGTGTGTGGTCTTCTGCTGCTGTAGCCCATCTGCCTCAAAGTTCGACGTGACTGTAGCGTTCAGAGATGCTCTTCTGCCCACCTTGGTTGTACTTGGTGGTTATTTGAGTCACTGTTGCCCCTTCCTATCAGCTCCAACCAGTCTGGCCATTCATTTTCCTCTGACCTCTGGCATCAACAAGGCATTTTCGCCCACAAGAACTGCCCGCTCACTTGGATGTTTTTTCGGACCATTCTCTGTAAAACCCCTAGAGATGGTTGTGCGGAAAATCCCAGTACGTAATCAGCAGTTCTGGGGAAATACTCAGACCAGCCCCCTTCTGGCACCAACAATCATGCCACGTTCAAAGTCACTCAAATCACCTTTCTTCCCCATACTGATGCTCATGTACTTTGAACTGCAGGAGATTGTCTTGACCATGCTCCTACATGCCTAAATGGACTGAGTTGCCGCCATGTGATTGGCTGCTTAGAAATTAAGTGTTAACGAGCAGTTGGACAGGTGCAGTGGCACGGGGAAGGGGGTTGCTGCTTGGGGGGCTGCAGCCTCCCTCGTTATAGCATCAGAAAGCCCCCATGGTGGGGGGCTGTGGAGTAACATAATATTGTACTTAAAACATGAAGGGGTATTTTTATATATTTATTTTTTAAAAGACTGTTTGATATGGGATTAAAATGATGGGCTGTGTATAAGATATAAACTAATGATTCATTATTTAATTTTTATTTCATAAAAACTAGGCTACTCCCCAGAAGCTTCCGCCACCTCACATTCGTTTAGGCATGGCTGGCAATAGGCAGCAGAAACGTATTTCTGACTATTTCGAGGTAAGAAATGGTTTTAATTCCCCTATACTGCCACCGAGCATTTATTTAGAGTTATTTATTTCTTATTTATTTCTATATGCTGTGCCTATTTGTCTTAGTCCTGTGGCTGAAGTCTACGCTAGAATAAGGTTGCATATCACTAAATATTATGTCTGTATTAAGCTATTTAGTGATAAAATACTAAATTGGTTAATTTCTTTTTTTCAGATATGAAATCATTCCCCTTATCTATAGTCGAATGGACTTTCAAGACGTTCAATGCTCAGTTTAGGCTATATTTAGGCCATGTTTCATTCAAGTATTCCTGATCCTGTTGATTGGGAGCTGTTGTATGTTTTGAATGATTAAAAGAGAAAAGAAATAAAGTTTAAAATGTTTCATTGCTTTGTTCCGATGCATTTTAAATGGCAGTTTTTGGCGACAAATGTAGGCCTTCAATATTATGTTAAAAACGTCAGCCACAGCCCTCAACATAATGACGTCACGTGTTTTCCAACCCAGCCATCAGCCCCCCTCGCTTGAAACAGCTTCCAGCGCAGCCTGGACAGGTGTACCTAATAAAGTGGCCGGTGAGTGTATAGTCCATGAACTTTTTTCTCAGTTTATCACAGCTTCAGCTTTTGATGTACTTTTTTGGATTTGATCTGATAAACTAACTGTCAAGAAACGGGACAGATGGACCCAGTCTTCAAGGAGAGACAGCCGGTAGGAAACTTCAAAATGTTTATTAAATGAAAATCAAAACTAAAACTAAAGTGGAGCTGCTAGGACACTCTGGTGGGAGAAATACAGGTAAGTGACCACGATCATCTGACTGAAGCTGATGAGCTCAGTGAGTCACTTACCCGGTTTAGCAGTTCAGTCCATCACCCTTGAAGGGGGTGCGATCCAGCCGATGGGCTGACAGCTGACGCGGCACCCAGAGTGTCCCCGGTGCTGCAGCTCCGGAGGATTAGCAGGAAGCCTAATCCTGGTCATGGATCCAGATCAGGCAGTAACAGGCAGGTGACAGGATCCAGGCTTCCAGGGAATCCACAGGCTCCCAGGCAGGTTCAGAGTCTGACCTGGTCCAGAACCGTGACCAGGCGGACATGCACAGGAGCAGACAGGATCAGGTGCAGACAGGCAGGCTCAGTGGAAGAGGGTAGCAGAGACAGGGCGTGGAACCAGAACTTGATGCAGGACCTTTAAACTGGTCTCCTCCCTTGAAGCCAGGCTTGCTGAGATAAAAACTGATCCTCCCCGCATATTGAGCCCAAAACCCAGAGGACTCTGCGGGGGAGGAACAGTGGAAGAGCAGGAGAAGATACAGACACAAAAACCCTCTTTCCACTGGCTGCCAGGATCCAAAACACGAGCATTAGAAACAAACAGAACTGAACAGAAAACCACATCTAATGACCTGGCCATGAATGCTCAGGCTGAACAGAATATAAACCAAAAAGGAAACAGGTGAGAGGATAAATGCTAAATGAGGCAGGGAGTGAAAACGACAGGTGAAAGAAATAACCAATTAAGGGAGAGCAAACAGGCCAGATCATGACACTAACATAAGGGGTGATAAATATAGGCCCCGTTGGAATTCATGGGCTGCGTCCTCCGAAGGCCAGATTCGAAGGCTGACTATGTCATAGCGCGGCGCCGAGGTCTGGTCGGATTCCAAGACTCCTCATTATGCGGCCTACAAATGCGTCCTTCTTTTTGCCCAATTTGAAGGACCGGGTCCGATGTATTCCCTCTATCCCTGGTTATCCAAGTATTCATTGCTGCTCCGTGATCAGAGGAAATGGTACTTGGTTCCAAACACTGGTGAATACTGGAAGTTCAGTTTAATCTAATCCAAGTCTGTGAATAGATTTTTAATGGTTATTGAGTCAGATATGTGGCGGTAATGTTTGGCTTATCTAAAGGTTTTTATCTGTTACTGTGTGAATATAGCCTGGGTGCCATTCCAAACTTAGTCCCGCCCACAAGGTTTGAGGTCGGGAAGTTCGGTCTGGCATTGCTCCATAGTAGCGCGAGTATGATTCTCCCACCCTCTGGCTTATCCAATCAAATTGTCAGGGCGGCTTTATACGATGATGGACAGATGATCAACAGTAACGTAATCAACCCGCGTCACCAAAGCGCGCTTGGAGTGACAACAACAATGGCTGCCGCTGGAGAGTTGAGGTGAGTAGATTCTGCTATTAGGTCTGTTCTAGAAGATATCGACAGCAAATTAATTTTAAAAGAGGAACAGAGAAAACGCTTATCAAGGCTCATCTTCTTATTATAGGCGTGCAACTGCACGCTTTGATTTTGTTGACAACAACTATGCATCGCTTAACATACGCCACGCACTCCGTTGCTCTTATTGTGGTTGTAGGTCTGTCCAATTGAGTGCAGAGAGGCAATTTTTCCTGGTTCGTTCAAAACACGCCCCATAATCACAGCTCTATGGAGCAGCATCAGACTCAGATGAATGGGTTTGGCAAGGGAATTTCCCATTGGGAACCTACTAGCATTAAGTTGCTAACTGGTTAGCAAGATGCTTCCGGTGACATCGGCCACAACTAAAATTGCTTTTGTGAACCTTTCACCCTTTCGGAAATGCAACGATTGGATCAGGCGGCGCCCTACGATACTCTTTAAATTCCAGCCAAACCCATTTACACAGTAACAGATAAAAACCTTTAGATAAAAATCAACATTACCGCCACATATCTGACTCAATAACCATTAAAACAACTATTTTCATTCATTTCAGGCGGAACTAGTCACAGACTGGATTATTATTAAACTGCACTTCCAATATTCACCACTGTTCGGCGCCATCTACCATTTCCTCTGATCCGCGAGCAGCCGGCTTGCTTGGTCTCGCAATGAATCCTGGGAAAACCAAGGATAGCGAGGATACACCGGACCCGTCCCCCAAATCAGGCTAAAAGAAGGACGCATTTTAAGGCCGCATAAAGAGGAGTCTGGGAATCTGACCAGAGCTCGGCGCCGTGCTATGACATCATCCCCCTTCGTATCTGGCCTTCAGAGGACGCAGCCCATGAATTCAAACAGAGCCTATTTATGGGAGACTGAACAAAGACAGGACTAATGAGCTAATTGGGAGCAGCTGTGAACAGAGGATTCTAGAATGGCGACCAACACAAGAGGGCAACCAAGAAATACTTAAGAAATCAAATACATCCAGAAAATACCACAAAATAGGAATTAAACCAATAAAACTAGAAAACAAAGAAAAACATGGATGAAAGATACGAAATACTCAAAAGAAAACTTAAACAGAACAAAGATCGTAACCCAATTAAACCATTTAATTATTGCTTTACTTTAGAAAAAACATGCTTTAAACATTTCCAAATTATTTTTTTTTTGAGAAATGTTTTGTTATTCCCAATCAAAAAATGTCTAAACGAACATGTATCTTGTCAGTTTTTTTAAAGATGTATCTCCTCTACAGCCTCTGTGAGCAGCTGCCCATCATATTAGTGTAGAATCTGTTAAACTAGATCAGTTAAAACGACAGAAACGACAGAACTTTCTTGCCTCAAACAAAAAGGTATCAGGAAGCTCTTTGCAGCGGCTGCACCCAACAGCTGCTAAACAGGAAATAGCTCACAGGCCTCCACCAGAAGCATTTTGTTTTTACATAAACACATGAGATTCTGTGTTTATCTGCAGGTTTTTGGAGACATTGACTTGTTTATACGTGACCTGGGCTTGAACTGTACATTAGGACGGCATCATATCTCTGCAAATTGATTGGCTGACAGTTTCTGTTTAGCGTAACGTGCTATAGAGGACTATAGAACTGCAAGCAAACATCTGCATAAGTCATGCTTCTCTGTTTTTCTAGAGTTGTGTGTGCATCTGTTTTTTCTTGCTGCAGCAGAGGAAACAGCTAATTTAAATGTAAATAAGTAACTTATTCTTAAAATAAATGCATTTGTCTTGAATTGATGTGGTAAGTGAGACACTTTGCCAATGGAACAAGAATATTTACATTTAAAATAAGAAAATACAGCTGCATTGTCTCATTTTAAGTGCATTTTATCTGATTATTTTATTTTAAAAGTAAAAAAAATACTCATTGGATTAGCAAATTAAATTAGAGGTAAATGCACTTAATTTAAGAGTTTTTTTTACTTATTTCTTAACGTTTTTTGCAGCGTGCACATGGCATCCTGTCCATGTAAAATAAGAGTTCAACATTTCCTTCCTCTCTGCTAATGTTATTAGTAGACAAGGCAGCGTGACACACTTCACAGAGCACAGGCCCAGTTTTTAAATCAGTGCTTAGCTGGATCCCCCAGTTGCCAGAAACTCTAACATTAACCCCCTGCTGAGAGACTACAACAAAGCACCCCCCACAGGCTTGTTTCTCCAAAAAGAAAAAAAAAAACCCAAAGAGTTATTCTGAGCGATGCTGGTGCGGGGAAAGGTTTATTTGAATTCTCACATCTCCAGAGAAGACATGCTTCCCTCAACCAATTTAGATTTTGCCCTTTAGGCCAGAAATCCTGTGCTGAGTGGATAAGTTAATTAAGAACAGGGAGAAGATAATAACGGCATTGTAGCTACCTCCCGCTGTACAATAATTACAGCGTATATACTGCCTTCTGATGGAGTGCATGCAAAGAGATAAAGTGCCTCACTGTAGGACACCATTCCCTTTTACGGGGGAGATGTCTGCCAGTGAAGAACGGTGGCTCTGTGTAATATGCAATTATTATCTGGCCACTTCAGAAATTAATTTTTCAGACTTTATAAAAGCAGAGTGGGTGTGATGATTTATTCATTCCAGATGTAGGATAGCAACTAGCTAGATCAGAGGTCACGGATTAGTGGACCGTGGATCCAGACCCACCTGCTGGCTAATCCAGACCCAACCTGATTTAAAACATAAATTCCCGCATGTTGTCCAATGACAGTGTTCTCCAGTTAATACGGTAAAGCAGAGCGTCCGACTCCAGGCTGCACGTGATCCAAATGAGCCAATGAGCTGTCAGTCTGGGTTGCTGCTGCTGCTACTTTTTTAGACACAGCAAGGCAAACCTGTGGCAAGCGGGCGATGGGAAAGAAGGAGAAGACCATGAGAAAAAAAGAGAGCAGAGAAAGTGTGGACTGCTGGAAGAACTGCGCGTGAACTGGTGAAAGAAAAGTGACATGGCGTGCTCAAAGATGACCCTGCACATTTTAGAGGATGTTTGGCTCAACCTGCTGCTGTGAAGCAGGATTCTCCACCTCATGAACAGAATCAACAATAAATCTGGATCAGGCTCAAAATGAGCTCCTTGATATGTGCTTGAGAATGGCTTAGTCTCGGTTAAACCCAGGTTTAAAGCCTTGCAGGGGCAGCCTAAAACCCACTGCCAACATTAAGACAGAAAAAAAGAAAAGAAAATAACAAACCATCAGTTCAGGGGTTTGAGAAAAATATAGGAATCAGGAAATTGTCTATAAACCAAACTGAATGATTGCTGTTCTCTACTTCAAAAACTACTTTAGATTTTAAAAAGGAAAAATATTTATTTTTCTTCATTTTATATTTTTTGTTCTTTAAAAAAAATCAATGTATAACATGGATGCATAAAAAACTCATTTTATTTCAATGTTAAATTCTGTTTAAAGTAACAGATTGTGGTTAGAAATGTCTCCGCACCTTTACTGGTTGATGACTTTCTTTATTCGGACCTCGCTGATTTTTAATTGCTTACGCCTGAGCTTGACATCTCATATGTGGATTTTTCAAAGTGTGAAGCGATAACGAGGAACCGCAGCTGCTGAATAACGATTATTTATAATTAAATCTGAAAAACTCACATGGAAAGAAGAGAAAATTAGAAGAAATTTTGTCACAGTCTTGGTTTTGTTATGTTTATTTAGAGCATTCAGCTTTACTTTGCTTCTTGTTTTAGTGTTTATTATTTTCTTGTTAGTTCCTGTCTTCCAGGTTTTCCATTTGTTGTCCTCTGCTGCCCTCTTGTGTCCTCTTTCCCTTGCTCTGTTTTCTGCTCTGTCCTCACCTGTTTCCAATCCCCTCGTTAGCCCTCTCTTTGTCTCTGTCCCCTTTAAAAGCCCTCCCTCTTCAGTTCCTGTTTGCTGGATCCTCGTCTAGCGTCTGTCTGCTTACCTCGTCTCTCCCCTGGCTCCTAGAGTTTGGTTTCCCCTGATGTCTCTTTGGTTCTGGTTTGTTTGTTATTTTTGTTGGATGTTTTGATTCCTGCCTCTATACATGTGAATCTCATTAAACCCACCTAAATTCACCTCTGCCTTCTTGCCTCTGCTTTTGGGTCCTCAATCCAACACCAAATCGTGACAAATTTATTGATACAATTACTATAGTCTTGGCCGGTCAGACCTTGGCAGGAAAAATTAGCGCAGAAATTTGATTTTATCTGCATGAACAGGAGTAAAGAACAGGGATGTTTCTCCCCCAGGCCTGAAACTGGTGGAGTGGAGATAGATGGAGTTGGTCAGTCTGTAGACTGCTGGTTGACTGCCGGTCTGCTGCTTTATGGGGAGATCCAGTGGATTGCGTGAGCTGATACTAGAGCTTCACTCAGGGATCTGGAAGATGGAAGTCCAGCTTGGATAACACAGGTTTGCATGAACCTGTCCATGATGAGCAAGCATGAAGCGACAGTGGAGAGGAAAAACTCCCCTTTGGGAAGAAACCTCTGGCAGAACCAGGCTCAACATGGCGGTCTTCTGCCGCACCGGTTGAGATGAGATACGGAACGAAGTAAGAGTCCGGGAGGACAGACGCTCTGATGAAGTTTGAGTTTTTAAGATGAACTATGGATGCTGATTGGCCCGTGACGGAGGCAGGTTAGTGTAATCGTTTCTTCAGCTGAACTTCCTCCTAGGATCCATTTGTGATTATTTTCTATGGGTCAATAAAAACATCTGCAGAGGTGTCTGGATTTATAAAATGTTGTATAAATTTTAGATTTGTATTAGTTGCATGTTGTCGACACCTACCTGCATGTGACATCAAATGCTTCATCTGAAAAATAGAGAAAAATGATTTTAAAACTAATAAAAAAATATTTAAAACTTAAACATGTTTCAATTTATTTTATTTACAGCTGGGCCCTCAGACTTAGACCAAAAAATTCCCAGCTGTTGAATTCATCAACCATGGGAGCTGGAAACATCTTTATGGAATATAATCTATGTTTATATTCTCTTATCTGAGCCTCACATAGAGAGCCAGCAGTGAAACAAAATAAAAAATGAAATTTCTGACAATTTAATTGAGGAAAATAGGCAACTCTTCAAGGAGCAATGGTGTATAGATAGTTCAAAGAATATTCAATTAAAATTAGAAATACTTTATTAATCTCAAAGACAAATTAAATGTTGCAGTAACTCATTTGTTATTTTTTAACAGGTGTTGATAGTTGATGGTGTCGAGCCCTAGAAATACAATAAGGTAAGAACATGATGAAGTTTAAATTAATAGGTATAAATATCTTATCGGGAAAACGTTTATTTCATTTAGAACTGAGTTAAAACAATTCATTTGGCTTATGACTAAATTAAGCTAAGACTTTTTTCTTTTGTATTTCATACGTTTCTTTCATGATAATACCCCTTTAAGAGGACACGATGCATGACGGGAGAAGAACGTTCATGACCTGTGAATATTTACAAAAAGAGAAAACTATATAAATGCTGTATGCTGTGGATTTTGTTTAATTTTGGCTACATTCACACTGCAGGCCTTAAAGGAATAGTACACCCAAAACATGATTAGCCTTCATTTTTCTACTCCCCCATGCTGAACAACAACTTTCTGGAGCACTTTTTGATATCTCAAATGCATCACAGAGATCTGGGGAGGCTTCTTGCTGTCTGCTGACATTCAAATACCGGAGGTCTATGGCCCGAGGCAGAAAGGGTCCATTAAAAGTCCACAAAAAAACGTGTTAAATATTCCTCCATACTGCTGGCTCCAATGTATTCGGGAGCTAGTGTCCTGAGTGGGCAGCATCCAGAATTTACTAGAAACGAAGTCATTTAGAATGTTTTTAGAGCATAAACAGTAGTGTATAGGATTTCCTAAAAAGCGGCGTTCACGCAGTCTACGGGAAGTCCGCTGGCGGCACCAAACCAGATGAAAGTGCACATTCAGCGTCTGCTCTGCCGAGCAATGCAAGCCGAGAAGAAGAAATGTGCTGTTTACCTGTGCAAAGAAAGAAACAACGAAAGAAAAATGTCTGAGGACTTCAGTGTTGAGGAAGAGCATGAGTTCTTTGCCGAGAATGCGACTTTCGCCTGGTTTGGTCTGTCGGCGGTTTCCGTAGAGACTCATTGAACGCCGCTTTCAGGGAAATCCTATACACTACTGTTTATGCTCTAAAAACATTCTAAATGACTTTGTTCCAGAGTAAATTCTGGCTACCCACTCAGGACACTTGGAATAAATTGGGGCCGAAAGCAGTATGGAGGAATATTGACACGTTTTTTGTGACTTTATGGACCTTTCTGCCTCGGCACCATAGACTCCATTATTTGAATGTCAGCAGACAGCAAGAAGCCTCCCCAGATCTCCAGATGCATTTGAGATATCAAAAAAGTACTCCAGAGTGTTGTTCAGCATGAGGGTGAGTAGAAAATGAAGGCTAATCATGTTTTGGGTGTACTATTCCCTTTAAGTGTCCCGCATGCACAGTAGAGGACGCGAGTGACATCACAGGCCAGCGTACTCTGTGTTTACAGAAGTAAACATGTATGGTAATGCCGGAGCTCATCTAGCGATCGTTCCCAACCATAAAAACAATTTCTTTCAAAGATGGTTAAACATAAATGCTACTGCTCTCCACCATGGTTGTTGTTTTCTTGCCGCTTCTTCATAACAGCAAACCCAGAATAGTGACCTTTGTGTCATGTTTGGGGTCTAGTCTTCTAACCCACATGCAGATAACACTATAGAGACAGGAAACACAATTATGAGGTTTATTGACAATATTTTCAGAAAGGTAATGGTTGTCTTGGTCCGTCTGGCTGATCACTGAGGGGGGGAGGACAGAAGCGGTTAGAGTGCATCCAGGTAACTTGCTGTTTGGCAGTGATTTGAGTTAAATACCTACTCGGAGGCCCCAGGCAGTGAGAGTTTTGTCTTGAAGTTGGCTGATCTCCAGATATTTCAGGATCTGAGAGGCAGAAAAACACAGAGTCAGGAGGGTTCAAAATCAGGAAACAGATCAGAGTTGAGCAGGCTCAAAGTTTGCCGGTACCGTTACTGGCAAAACACTCTGGCAGAGAAGTGTCAGCCTCCTCCTCCTTAAAAAGCCTCCAAAGGAGCAGATGGGGAACAGGTGTGCAGAAGTCAGTTCATGCCCTCAGAAGGAAGATCTCAGGTTCCCTCTGGTGGAGAAAAGTTGACAAACCTCTGGATCCCAACACTTTGTCGTGTATTAATGAGTTCAGGTCAGATGGATGGATCTGTTCAGAAACAGGTCGCATTTGAAAAGATCAGATTGGTATCAAATTCAGATCCACAGAGCCAGAGCCACCCATGGCCTGGGTCGCATTGGAAAAAATTGGATCTGTGTTGTTCAGACAGGCATGAAAAGATCAGATACAGGTCGCATATGGGCCTTTAGGCTTCAGTATGAACGTAGTCAAAGTTGCATGAAAGCAAAAATCTATTTCTTTTTTTTAGTTCTTTGTAAATGTGCAACATAGGCAGGGAGGATCTGCTGTAGAGGTCTGTCTTACACCGAATTGTGAGAAGCTTCTGACTGAAAACACTTCTGAAGACGATGCTGTCCATCACCTTTATGAATAATAATTCTTCTCTGTGAAATCAACTCCAGAGGTTCTAGATGAGTGCCTAGAACAGAGCCGGCCTTCTTTATCAGCTGGTTGAGCTTCTTTCAGTCATTAACAATTTACTGGTGGACTTCAGGAGGAACCGTCCTAACAACGCTCCACTGCTCATCAACAGCTGTAGAGGTGGTCAGCAGCAACGCATTCATCACAGAGACCCTCACCTGGACTGGAAACACCACCTCACTGGTCCCAAGGGCCCAGAAGCACTTGGACTTCTTGGACTTTTATTTATGACCAATATTGAAGCGTGGTGTGCGCTATGTTATTCCACGCCACAACGCCAGAGGGCCAATCAGGAACTAGCTGTGGGTCTAGATACGGCTGAGGCGGCGAGGAAGTGGGGGCAAGTTTGTGTGACAACGGAGGGACATGAGGGGCCAAAAAGAGCGGGGATCCAAACAAAACAAGGCGGTAAGGAGCCAAACAGGAAATACGCATAGAGTAGACCAAATGTAGATTTGACCAATCGGAGGCCTAGCAGACAGGAGGCTAGAATTTCGGAGAGGTGCAGCAGAGAGTAGAGGAGGTGGATACATATCTGCATTAATTGCGACACACATGCAGACGACCTGGTTTCTGAGTATAAACCAGCCTCAAGGTTCCTTAGAAAGTCCAGTCTGCTCTGTCCCTTCTTATAGACGGTCTCCAGTTTTATGTCCAGGTGGACACCAAGGGATTTCTACTCCTCCACTTCTTCTCCCAGGATGTTAACATGATTCAACTTCTTCCTGTTTCTTCTGAAATCTCCAATCATCTCCATGTTTTATTGACATTCAGGATCAGATTGTTTCCACACCATTCCACTAAGCGCTTCACCAGCTCTCTGTTTTCAGCTTCTTCTCCATCTTTGATGCTCCCAATGACTGCAGAGTCAGTCCAGCATTTCAGCAGATGACAGGACTCTGTCTGGTTCTGGAAGTCAGAGGTGAAAGGAGGAAAAAGGAATGGAGAGAGAACCGTCCCCTGTGGCGCTCCTGTGCTGCAGCCTTCAGTCTAACAACCTGTGGTCTGTTTGTCAGGAAGTCTTTGATCCAGGTGATTCTTGATGCCTCCACCTGAGTCTTCTGGAGTTTCTCACAAATTAAATTAGGCTGAATGGTGTTAAATGTTCTGGAGAAATCGAAGAACATGATCCTCACAGTGCTGTCTGCTTTAGCTGCCCATGCTAGCATTACAAACCTCAGCAGATGGCGGTCAGGTATGGATACATCTAACATCTATAGTCTAACATCTGCAGATGTTACATATGATTGAAAGAGGCTCTAGATAAAAATAAAAGAAATGACATGGAATAAAACCTCTCGATCAGTGAGTGTTTGTGTAATTAGTGAAATAATCATTGGGTCTGTCAGAGATCCGCCTTTATTATAAATGGTCTGCAAAGCTTTTCCACCAAACTACTGGACGCCTTCATAGCCTCGCTGTCTTGGTCTTTTGCAGGCAGAACTCTCCTATCTCTACAGCTCTGGTGTGAAATGATGACTGAAAGTTTGTAGTTTTTGTGATTGGTTTAAAAAACAAACAACCAAAAAGACATATAACACTGCAAAAACGATCCAAAAATGTGTAAAATGTCTTAAATTAAGTGTATTTACCCTTAATGTGAGTATGTAAATAAGATGATTTGCCAATGGAATGAGTATTTCTACTCTTAAAATAAGATAAATAGAAAATATGCACTTGAAATAAGACAATTTTTTTCTTATTTTAAATGTAAATCGTCTTGTCGCATTGGCAAAGAGTCTCACTTACATCCTTAATTCAAGAAAAAATACACTTATTTTAAGAAAAAAAAGACTTATTGAGATTAAATTTTTTTGCAGTGAACAAAGAAGAAATGTTTTACAGGTTAAAATAGTTTCTTTGTTTATATATTCAAATATTTTCTTTCCAGTCTCACCAAAGCTTTTTAGTTTTAATTAAGCCCGGCGGGCTCAGCACACACTGACACCTGCTCACGTTTATCTACTTACAGAAATGGCCAAAACGCAGTCACATGGTGTTTCATCCACACGCCTTTCAAATGGGGCTTTAAAATTTCTAAAACATGTTTAAAAATTATTAAGTACTTTTTGTTTTTATAGCTGTGTAAACAAATAAAATGAGATTTAAAATTCCAAGTGATGTTTGACTTTGTGGGAGTAATGCAACAGCAGGTATTCATTCTAGCCCCGCCCCCAAATGGCCGCCACCTTTGGAAACTACAGCCTCAGACCTTTTAAGGATGTGTTACATAAGCTGCTCTATTATTCTTATTTTCTATTCAGGTTGGTGATTTTATTGGTAAATTCAATTAAATAACGGCTAAATCTTAGGAGCAAAGGCTTTGCGTTATGCAGAAAGTCTCCAATAATGGAAATCATCACATTTTTTCTGACCAGATTCCCTTTCATGAGTGGAAAAATACACATTTTTGCATTTTTTGGCACCACTTTCCTCCTAGCTCACTGCCCACTAAAACCTCTGTGGATCGAACACGCTTCAACTTATTTAGTCCAAATTTGCTTGACTTATAGTCAAGATGTGGATCTATAAATTCTGAGGATTCGTCCAGAGTTTCAAATGAGCTTTCATGGTGTTCTACAGTGTTTCTTTTTGGAAAAAGTTTTGGCTCAGAATTAAATTTTTTAATTTTTTCTTTTATTTAATCACACTAGAACCAGAACTAAACATGGAGAAGCAGCATTTGGTTCTTATGCTCCCACTTATCTGGAACAAACTTCCAGAAAACTGTAAAAGTGCTTGGAAAGCCTGAGTTCCTTTAAATCAAGACTAAAACACATTTGTTTAGGATTGCCTTCCACTATTCTAGTTAAACAGTTCAACTAAATATATTTTCTTTTATAGTCCAACTGTTTTTAATATTCGTTTTTGTTTCTGCATTTTTTATTTTTTTTTCCTATTTCTTTGCTTTGATTCTGTTTTTATCTTCCTGTATTTTAATCACGTAAAAAGCACTTTGCATTGTCTTTGTACTGA
Source organism: Cyprinodon brontotheroides (assembly GCA_018398635.1). Lineage (NCBI taxonomy): Eukaryota > Metazoa > Chordata > Actinopteri > Cyprinodontiformes > Cyprinodontidae > Cyprinodon > Cyprinodon brontotheroides. The sequence goes on from JAGKQL010000035.1 coordinate 2,719,128, forward strand.
ATTTTTGCTATACAAATAAATTTGCCTTGCCTATAAATCAAGACATTATGGTTACATTTAAAATAGTGGTTCCACCTGAAAAATATTCCATCAATGTCTTTCAATAGTATTTCCAATTTATAGTTTGAGAGCTGGACTTGTTTTAATTCACATCTGGAATTTCATGCGGAATTTGCTTCTAAGAGCCTCGGGTCTTAAGGGGTTTAAATATTGTTTTTCTTTAGTTCCAAATAATATTATAGTTTCAGTTTATGTATTTATTTCAAACAAAAATTTTTTTTTAAAGAAATTTTTTGGCCTCAATTTATCTCCATACTCACTGATTGACCAGCAGTTTCAAACTAAAGGAAAATAAGTAACTAAATATAAAACAAAAATCTGTTCTGTCATTTTTTTTCCAGATTCAAACCTAATTTTGAATATCCAAATAATTTTTTGTTTCTTTTTTTATGTATTTGGCCTAACTTTGTGGCACCGCTTTAGCTCCATAAATGCCGGCTGTTTGAATCTCAGGTCGTTTACGGTTGGCTTTTATGTTTTTTCCTAGTTTGCTTCCTCCTCTCTGCCAACAGAATACATGTGAGGTTAATTGCCTCTTCAGAATGCTAATTAGTTGTGGGTGTTCATGTTTTGCTCTGTGTGGGGAGTGATAAGGACTTCTAAAAATGATGGGCCATGAACTGTAGCACTTTCATCAGCTGCTGAAAGAGTAAATGGACTGATGCACTTTTCCAGTCATACTGACTTTTCACAGCCACACGGTGACAGAATGAAACTGGAATCAACCTCTAACTTTCCAAATGCAAGAGGTCAACTCTACCTCAAAAAGCTGTGGTTGATGTAGTTAAATGTGTTGATGTGTTAAAATATTACCATTAAATAAAAAAAAACACTGGCCGTGAAAAATCTTGATCATCCAGGTCATAGTCACCTCCAATTTAGGCCTGTTTTGTGACTGAAATAAAATGCTCTTTATTATGAGTCCTTAAGATATTTTTAAAACACCCGTCTGAGCGACCAAACCTTTGATTAATCACTGAGCCTTAACTTCATATTTTATTTAATTAGATATATAATATTGAAATGCTTTACTTTCTCTTAAAGGAAAAGTTCGCTCATTTTCAGAATTCAAACTTCAGAAAGTTCTTTAAATCTGAAATGATTCCATCCTGTTCAATAAATGATCAGTGTTTTTAATTCAGAGTAAAATTTTCATGTGAATGTGCTTTACTGGAGGCATCCATGTTTGTCAAAAGAACACTACTGCCACCTACTGGTTAGTGACGCCACGGAGCGGTATCGAAGCTGTTGATCAAGTCCCAGTGCTGTATCTGGTGTTTGTCATAACTGCCGCTATTATCCAAGTCATCTTGAAAACATTCTTCTTCCAAATGTTGGCTACATAATGCGGGTTTTTTCTCTGGCCAGAAGTTAGATGGTAAATCCTCTAACCTGACTCCGCCAGATGGATTTGCTCCTCGCATATCCATCTGGAAACCTTCCGTTAGAAGTAATTTTGGAAAGGGGTGAAAATACTGGTTAGCTGATTGGCCTATGTTGGTGATAGAGCGGGCCAAATAAACCAATCAGATCAACGAAGCATATGACGTACTACTAACAGAGCGGCTTGACGAAGAGGAGCCAATTGATAGATCAAACTCTTGCGAAACCAGTGGGAGAAGAGCAAAAACATCTTTTCCTCTGAGAAAAGCCTCCAGAGCAGTGTTTTGCTCTTCTTTCAGTGAAGAAATACTCTGTAATCCCGATAAAACTTGCTTTCGATAGCCACGCTAACGCTAGTTTCATCGGCTGAAGCCGCCATGTTCTTTAAACTGAACTGTCGCGCTTCTGCGTTACAGCGTCACACTTCAACCGCCTCAAAGCCAACGCTGATTGGGCGCTCGAGTTTGGTGAACGGCTCCAAATTTTCTTCAGCGGAGAGTCTCCAGACTGATCTGCGAGTGAAACCTTGAAAGCTTCGCGAGATCAGGATGGATGCTCACTGAAGCTAAAATCCTCCTCTTCAAGTTGGCGCATCCAACGACCAACCCGTCCGTGGAGGATCAGGAATCAGAAAAGGTGGAATAACTCTTTTTTCACTTTTACCCGATGTATTCCAGCATCCAGCTGCCATGCACGTGGGCATTGTCAGTTTCACTATAGCTCTGGTGAATTTCAATGGTGAAGTCCTCTGGAAATCTTCAATAATTGTTGTTGATTGCAGATGTGTCTAGTAGTTCCCATTGATTTTTGTCATGATCTTGGCTGATGGCTGTGGGTTTTTTCTTTGCTCCTTGCTCCCTGTCTAGTGGTTCTGCGGCTGATTATCGTCGATCATTTCCACCTGGTTCCTCTACTATTTAGGTTCTGTGTTTGCCTCCCATTAGCGCCAAGTTATTCAAGTGTTTTGGTGAGACGTTTCCTGTCAATCTTTAGTCTGTCCGTTTCCCTGATTTTGTTTTTGTCGCATCTGGTCCTGGATTCTACCGGCTTCTGAACCTGGAACTGTCTTCTGACTTCGGCCTTGGGTTTTCCCTTCTGGACTCTGTTGCTGCGCGTCTCGGCGTCGGCTGGCGCCTGCTAGGAACTCTGGGGGCATGGGCCGCCGCATCTGCGGTCAAACCTCCCTCCTGGATTCTGCTGAGTTCTCCGCGAGCGGACTGAACTTTGAATCAGGTCAGTGACTTAGCTCAAGTTAGGTATTCGCTCCACATCCAGTCACTGACCTGTATTCTCCCTATCCCTGCAGAGATCCGCCCGAGCAGAGCGAGCAGCCCCGCGCTCCTGTTTGTTAAACAAACGCTTTGAACTTTTCCCACTGCCTGTCCGCCTTGAATTCTGGGTCCAAACTTCCTGAGATCATTACAGATTCTGCTTGTAAAGCGGGGAGAATGGCGCCAGGCTTACCCGCACCGTGGCGTCACTGCCGGGAAGATGGCAGGAGGGGAGGGGTTACTATATTTTTGGCAAAAATGGCCGCTCCCAGACTCAGTGATCATGCGACGAAAATTATAATTTTATTTTTTTACTGATTAACACTAAATTCATTAAATCACTGCAAACATGTTAGATTTAGGTATAAATAATGATTCATTGATTATTCCTTGCTGACTGAACTTCTCTTTTAACTCGGTCTGAACGATTTTGCCAAAAATCTAAATTGCGATTATTTTCCCCAAAATTGCGATTGCAATTTTATATAGATTTTTCTTTTCCCTAACCCCAAACTGTTAATTCATTTCAACCAGAGCTTTCAGGTTTTGTGAAAAACTGTTTACTTGTAGGCCTACTTGATGCATGGACCTGACCGCTAGCCGCAAAAATACGTACCTTTCCCACATCAAGTGTTTTAGCGCCACCTAAAGGGCTGGAGTGAGAAATGTTGTTTGTAAAATATAGTTTGATAAAAATATGTGCCTTTGCGATTTGAAAATTGGGTTTTGCTAAATCGCGATTATATTGCCAATGCAATTTATTACCCAGCCCTACTCGTTAGCAGCTTGGACTTCTTTCCCAGGGTTCCCTCGGCTGTCTGGTTTCTCTAAAGGAGGGGTTATGGGCCCGTTCCGATGGCCGGCTGCTGTTTCTGTGGTGCAGGCCGTTTGTCTCAGTGGTTCTTTCCGCAGGTGTTTGCAGAGACACTTTTAGGGCACAGGTGCTCAGGGATGCCAGATTTATTCAGAGCCAAGCATCTGTGCCCCTGTAACCTCTCTTTTCTTGGCATTAAAACACAAAGTCTGAAAATAATTGCTTGGTTCTGCATAGTAATAAAGAGCGACCTAGTGAAATCCCACTCACTACAAATCAAAAAATTGTCAACATTGGTCTTCCTTAGGCCAGTAGTATCAAACACACACATTTCCTTATATATTCATCATTTTTATGTGCTGCTGTATCATAGATCCTACATTTAGCCTTCTATGCAAATTAGATTGTGATGTTAATCATGATCATTAAGACCTTTACGGGTTTGAGTCCTGACCTGAGGGCTTTTGCTGCATGTCTTCCCTTTCTCTCTCATTCCCTTTTCCTGTCCAATAACTTTTACATTAAGGCTGCAAATGCAAATAAAATAAAAAGTCTTAGCAGGAAACTAGAAATCCACTGATATAGTTTTTTTTTAAGGCCGATACCAATTATTTTACCGTCATTCTGTGTGTTGCTGACAGCTGCATGGTGTCTCATCCTCACACCCACCCAATGATACTCGGCCTGCTTTCTCTCTCTTAAGGAGTTCAAAAAATAGAAAAATATATATTATTGTTTTGTTCTTTAATGGAAAAGTTCGGTCATCAAGGAATAATCAATCGATCATTATTTATAGCTAAAACTAATACGTTCACAATGATTTAATGAATTTAGCTTTAATCAGTAAAACTTCACCATTGAAATTCACCAGAGCTATAGTGAAACTCGACAATGCCCACGTGCATGGCAGCTGGATGCTGGAATACATGGGGAAAAGTGAAAAAAAGAGTTATTCCACCTTTCTGATTCCTGATCCTCCCACAGGACGGGTTGGTGGTTGGATGTGCCAACTTGAAGAGGGAGGATTTGCCATCGAACTTCTGGCCAGAGAAAAACCCGTAATATGTAGCCAACATTTGGAAGAAGAATGTTTTCAAGATGACTTGGATAATAGCGGCGTTGTGACAAACACCAGATATGCACAGCACTGGGACTTGATCAACAGCCCGATACCGCACCGTGGCGTCACAAACCAGTAGGTGGCAGTAGTGTTCTTTGACAAACATGGATGCCTCCAGCACATTCACATGGAAATTACTCTGAATTAAAAACACTTATTTATTAAAAAGTAAGTAATAATTTCATATTTAAAGAACTTTCAGAAGTTTGAATCCTGAATGTGACTTTTCCTTTAAAACGCCCTCAGAAGCAGCTGGTTGTAAATACCTGGAAATGCTAATTAAATTAAGTGGAAAAAAAGTCAATAAACTCTTTTAAAGTGGAGATGTATCAAATATAAATGTTTGAGCCATTAAAACTGTGCATGATAAAAATGAACAGGTGTTAAGTTATTGGAATGTTTTCTATTTCATTTCTTTTGGTGAAAAATTGAATCTAAAATGGTGATTAAAAATAAAAAATCTGCTGCATCTCATCTCCTTGATTAGACCAGAAGGTAATTTCCACACAGTGGAACAAAGCAGGACTTTTGTGGACTTAAAGCAAGCCTTAACATCTTATCTGCAGCAGAACCTTTTAATATAAAAGATTAAAAAAAAGATTCCAGGGTGGAAAAAAAATAGTAAAAGTCACCTTTGACGTCACAACAGGTACTTATTTTTTGTGTGTTTTCTTTTCAAACTTATGCTTAAGTATTGCATGGTTATTTTTATAAAATTATAGCGAGGAACTGATCAAACAAAGAAAATTATTTTGATCTTATTTAGATAATTTCATTTAATTTCCACTATATTTCGTTGCAAACGGATGAGTTGATTATTTATACCTCTATTCATTGTGTTAAATGTGAGGACAGAGGCAGAATGGAGCTGACAGCGCTTTAAAATAAAGCTTTGGCGCCCTCTGGTGTTGGATTATGTTTTAGCATAATTTTTATTTATACTTTTATTTATTTGCTTTAGCCACTGATCTCTATTTATTACGGAAGAGGATTAGTGTAACTGAAAAAATAATACTGATTTTAACATTTTATTTCAGTTTAATATGAGAAAAAAGTCAGAATTCTGACTTTAATCTCTGAATTCTGACAGCTAACAAACATGTTTGCATCAAGCTGTAGCCATGTCTGTTTTGGAGACTAGCTCTATTGTTTTAATCACCTTCTGCTCTTCCATTATAGAAATAACATCAGCAGGGAACCCTCAGGCACGTAAAAAGTCTCCTAATTCCATCATTTTTCAGCAATGTGTTCCTGTTTCTCCCAAACAACTCACACCTTTGCTCCACATTATTGCCTTTATGGTGCCCATCTACGTTAAGATCCACAATTCTTAGATTAAAGTCAGAATTCTGAGGTTTTTTTCCTTATTATACTTAAATCAAATGTAAAAATCTGTTAACTTTTTTTATTTTTTAAGCGGCTCTAATCCTCTTCCGTAATTTATTCACTGAATTGCTGGTTGCTCGAAAAAAATGAAGCCACTGTCCGCCATGCTGGTACTCACTACCCACTCCCACACAGACATGCAGTAAATATGTCAACATGTAGCATTAGCGTTTGCCAGCTGTAGGAAGATGTTTTGCAGGTAATTTCACTGTCAACCAAGAGCAAAAAGCTAAATAGCCAACAGAATAATAAAGTTTATGAGATATTCTTTCCCAGACATGCTGTTATTGGAAATACCAAAGAAACCATGTTTAACATTCAAAGGAATAAGAAATATAACATTTCTGTCATTATTTAATTAAAGATCTGATCCAAATGCAGAAGACCAAACAGAGAGACCAGGGAAAAGTTTAACAGGTTTATTTAGTATAATGAGATGAGTCCAGTGCTGCTCTGAACACGGTCAAACCGGAACTGGAAAGAAGATTCTGCGGTTAGTTCAGGCTCAGTGGGAAATTAGATTCTTTGACTTGAAGAGGAGGAATAGGTTGCAGACTCACATTTCCAGAAAAGGTGTCTTTATTTGAATCAAGTCTGTGTGGGATGTTCCTGTGATTGTCTTGTTTGATGATGGGCGAACAGGGTTTACCCCGATTGTGGTTGTTCCTTGGTGAACAGAAAAGCTGACTGCCACTCAGATTTCCTGCGGTACTTGAACGGGTTATAGTGGAGATGAATCCCCTGCTCAGAGAGAAGCCCCAGACAATCCTTGGGGGAAAAGGTTGATCCAAACCACAAACTTGAATCCTCAGCTCAGCTTGGTTCTCAGAAGATCCTTCCAGGGGAGAGAAGGTCCGAAACATCCAGTTTGCAGGAGGACTTCCTGACGAGCAAAAAGCTAAATATGAACTTGATGTTTCCTGTTATGTTACCAGTATGTGTGAGTGGAAACTGAAGCTCTGTGGATTTATTAAATCGGTTCATGAATTTGGCTCAAATGTAAATCTGTCAGAATTAAAGGCTAATGCACAGACACAGCAGAAAAGTATACGGCATCATGCATCGAACTGAAAATAGAAAAATACTGCATCATTAACAGAAATGTACGTATAATTAAGTCTTTATGTAAAATCTTGAAATTATATGCAAGATGTAATTACCCTAACTATGTTATAAATACACGTAGATTACATGTTCATCATCAGTTTAAGACTTTTGGCACATCTGGATTATTCTGCTCCTTTAATGCATTCATTTTATTGTGATGGATTTGTATAACATGTTATATTACATGATTTATAGACTTCATTATGACTGAATCAATTATCCCCATTTTAAAAGTCTTAAGTCCTCCTGAAAATGAGAACATACATTGTTCGGATTTTTGATATTTCTCAAATGTCATTTAAATCTGGAGGAATACTAGAATTTCCTTCTTTCATCTGGGAGGCTTCAATCTCCTGTCCAGGGTGATGCTGAGAAATTCCATGCATTTGTTATCAAGGCTGGACTAGCAATTCTTTACTATCAGGGAAGTATAGGCTTCAGCTGATCCAAAATGCTGCAAAGTTCTGTCCATGAAAAGAGAGATCATATCTCTCCTATCACAGCTTCTCTTCATTGGCTTTCCTGTTAAATCCAATATTTAAAATCCCATACTGCTGAGTATGTTCCAGAACTATAAGAGAGGAAAACAGCGTCCAGGAAATTTACAAGAAGAGAGGGACAAAACCAGAACAGATAATGAATGTCTATTCTATTAACATTTTTCTAGCATAAATGGGGCTGTTTTATGTGTGTCTTTGGCTAGGGCCCCAAATTTCCTATATCCGCCCCTGCTCGTTCCGTCAGTTTATTAGAATACGGCAGAATCAGACTTCCATAGATCACTAATAAGTCAGATAAAACTGTAGCTTGCGCATTCAGTGCGCATTCAGCTCGGCAAAGAACTCATGCTCTTCCTCAACACTGAAGTCCTCAGACATTTTTTCTTTAAGTTGTTTCTTTCTTTGCATAGGTAAACAGCACATTTCTTCTTCTACGCTTGCATTATCGGCAGAGCAGGCGCTGAATCGCACTTTCATCTGGTTTTGGTCTGCCGCGCGGTTTCCGTAGACTCGTGAACGCGCTTTTAGGAAATCCTATACACTACTGTTTATGCTCTAAAAACATTCTAAATGACTTCGTTTCGAAAGTAAATTATGGATGCTACCCACTCAGGACACTTGGAATACATTGGACGAAAGCAGTATGGAGGAATATTGACACGTTTTTGTGGACTTTATGGACCTTTCTGCCTCGTAGCCATAGACCTCCATTATTTGAATGTCAGCAGACAGCAAGAAGCCTCCCAGATCTCCAGATGCATTTGAGATATCAAAAAAGTACTCCAGAGTGTTGTTCAGCATGGGGGTGAGTAGAAAATGAAGGCTAATCATGTTTTGGGTGTACTATTCCTTTAAAGACATTTCATCCCCGCGCTGCAGCCCGTGACATCATCAATGACCCCTCACCCCCTCTGTGAAAGAGGCTTCCCATCATTCAATGCAGGTTCCAGAACAGTTTCTGTAACTGTAAAGTGCCTTTAGATGTCTTGTGTTGTGAATTGGCGCTATTTAAATAAACTGAATTGAATTGAAAATTGTAAACAAAATGAAAAATAAATTAAGTCTAAAAAAAAGTAATGAATTTTTGTGTGGGGTAAAATCCACACATTTTAATATTTATTAATATAAGTAAACAAACATTATTTAATAAAGGTATCATCTCTACTTCTACGTTTTATTTTTATTTTTAAGGTATTTGTTGTTTTTCTTACACCAGAAGAGTCAGAAACGGTAAAAGTTCGAGGACACGTGCGTTCCACTGCGCATGCGCGCACTGTCATGAGGGTGACCAGCAGACAGGCAGCACCGGGCGGCGCTGCTCCCGGTCATCAGGTACGGTGGAACGGCAGCAATGTGTCGCTAACCGGCTCCCTTCTGCTGTGAAGCTGTGCGCGTGGACCGTATGACGTAAGAGCCTTAGAGGAAACATGACAGCGAACGAAGATCAGGAGGTAAGAAAACAGCAGCGTAGCTTCTGGAGGCTAGCAGCTGTTAGCAACTGTTAGCGGCTAGCAGCTATTACCAGCTAGCTGCTGTAAGCAGCTGTAAGCAGCTAGCAGCTGTTAGCTGTTAGCAAAGCTCTGTTTATAGGATCCAGTCCGATCGGCTCTCCCCACTGATCTCTAATTATTCACCGATCGCTGATTGCCTGTTAGTAGTATTGGGTTGAAGTGAAGCCACCGGCCGCCATATTGGTACTCCCTACTTGGACCTATCGGAATGTAAACAATCTGTGCGCTACAGCATCGAACAAAGATGGCGTTCTCATTTTCAGGGGGACTAAAGAATTTAAAAATAAAGATAAATTCATCACTTTGACCCAGACCGGCTGTTTCAGAGCGTCAGTAGATTACCGTAATTTATGGTAAAAAGGGACACATCACTTTGCAAACCATGTAATATGACATGTTATACAAACCCATCACAATAAAATGAATGTGTTAATGGAGCAGAATGTAGTGCAGACCAAAAGTTTGGACTCACCTTCTCATTCAAAGAGTTTTTTTTTTAAATTTTCATAATTATGATTATTGTAGATTCACACTGAAGGCATAAAAACTATGAATTGTGGAATTATAAACTAACAAAAAGGTTGGAAACAACTTAAAATATGTCTCATATTCTAGCTTCGCTCACTCTTGGCGTTCTCTTGATGAGCTTCCATCAGTCTGGAATGAGTTCCCAGAGATGCTCAGCACCTGTTCACCCTTTTGCTTCTGCGGTCCAGCTCACCCCAAACCATCTCCATTGGGTTCAGGTCCGGCGATTGTGGAGGTCAGGTCATCTGGCGCAGCACCCTATTACCTTCCTTCTTGGTCAAATGGTGTTTGGGCTCATTGTCCTGTTGAAAAGTAAATGATGGTTCAACTAAACGCAAACCGGATGGAATAGCACGCCGCTGCAATATGCTGTGGTAGCCATGCTGGTTCATTATGCCTTCAATGTTGAATAAATCCATAACAATGTAACCAGCAAAGCACCATCATACCTCCTCCTCCATGCTTCACTGTAGGAACCAGTCTTGTAGAGTCCATCCGTTCACCTTTTCTGCCGTCGCACTGTATTATGAAATTTAGGCAGGATCGGGATGAGTCGGCAATAAAGATGCACACACAGAACACACAAGCTGTTTTTGCTAGAATTAAAATGTGTCGTTTTATTCCGCCACAGAAAACAGCAAAAGTAAGCACATCAATCAAGGCACGGTGCTGAAAACAATTTATATTGTTCCCCCTACTGCGTGACACAAGGGTCGGAGGGCTCTGGTCGATCCCCGCAGGGAGCAGCAACTCCGCCGCTAGTTAGGTGTCCATACGCCAACCCTAGCAGACCCCCGCCAGTGCCAATCGCCACACGCCATTTATGCCAAACTTCTAAGGAAAATCTTTCACCCAATCAGAAAAGTGATTGCTTCCTTCACGCTTTAAAGGAATAGTACACCCCAAAAACATGATTAGCCTTCATTTTTCATCACCATGCTGAACAACACTCTGGAGTACTTTTGGGATATCTCAAATATATCTGGAGATCTGGGAGCCTTGCTGTTCCGCTGCATTCAAATAATGGAGGTTCATGGCGCCCAGGCAGAAAGGTCCATAAAAGTCCACAAAAACGTGTCAATATTCCTCCATACTGCTGGGTCCAATGTATTCCAAGTGTCCTGAGTGGGTAGCTATTTAGGATTTACTCGAAATCGAAGTCATTTAGAATGTTTTTAGAGCATAAACAGTAGTGTATAGGATTTCCTGAAAGCGCTGTTCACTAGTCCACGGGAAACCGGCAGACCAAACCAGATGAAAGTGCGCGATTCAGCTCGGGCGAGTAAAGAACTCATGCTCTTTCCTCAACACTGAAGTCCTCAGACATTTTTCTTTCGTTGTTTCTTACTTTGCACAGGTAAACAGCATTATTTCTTCTTCTACTTTTGCATTATCGGCAGAGCAGACGCTGAATGCACACTTTCATCTGGTTTGGTCTGCAGCGTTTCTCGTGACTTCGCGGAACGCGCTTTCAGGAAATCCTATACACTACTGTTTATGCTCTAAAACATTCTAAATGACTCGCATGTTTTCGGAGCAAATTCTGGACATTACCCACTCAGGACACTTTGGAATACATTGGACCAGCAGTATGGAGGAATATTGACACGTTTTTTGTGGACTTTATGGACCTTTCTGCCTCGGCCATAGACCTCCATTATTTTGAATGTCAAGCAGCAGACAGCAAGAAGCCTCCCCAGATCTCCAGATGCATTTGAGATATCCAAAAAGTACTCCAGAGTGTTTGTTCAGCATGGGGTGAGTAGAAAATGAAGGATAATCTCATAAGTTTTTAGGGTGTACGTATTCCCTTTTAAAGGTGGGGTATATGATCCCTGGATAAACGGTTCCTGCCAGCTACATTTTTGAAATATACTCACCCCAGTGCCACGAAACCACGCCTCCATATTTCATGAGCGGCCTGCTAGTAAGCTGAAGAAACACGTAACAGGACATTGCATGTAGTCGACATCTTAGACATCTTCTGACTTTCTGCACTAGTAATGTGGTAAATAAGAAGTAACCCAAGTATTATCTCAACATATAAGAAAACATAACGTTGTCTTACCTATCGGTGGGTAAACAAGGCCACACCTTAGCATCCTCTGCTCTGTAGTCCCTATGTCTTTCAGTTGGCGCCAACGTTGGAGCTTCAATACCGACACTTACCACCCTGGAGCCCTGTTTCTCGATCTTTCTGAATGCTTATCCTAGCTGCTGCTTTTTTCAAGCACAGTTTTGCCTTTTCTTTTTCGAACCCGTTGTTGTCGCCTTTTTCTGCCATAGTCAATATTCTCTCTTGCGGTGTGTGAGATAAATCTGTGGAGTTGGGCTTGATAGCTAGCTAGCTAGCTCTCTAGTAGCATTTGAAGTTCACGGTAGGGGTGGAGTTACCTGAAATGACTCTCTTGCCCGGCACTTGGGGGGTCACGCGGTCTGTGAACGCCGGCGCGGGGGAGGGGTGGGGAGAGCTCAGAGCTGGCCGGTTGAGAAGGCGTGCCAGAAACCAAATAAGTAGGGATGATAGTTACTTCTATTGGTTGGCGTTTTCCTCTGATGGTGTTTGGGCTCATTGTCCTGTTGAAAATTCTAAATGATGGTTCAACTAAACGCAAACCGGATGGAATAGCACGCCGCTGCAAGATGCTGTGGTAGCCATGGAACTGGTTCATTATGCCTTCAATGTTGAATAAATCCCTAACAATATTAACCAGCAAAGCACCATCATACCTCCTCCTCCATGCTTCACTGTAGGGAACCAGTGCTTGTAGAGTCCATCCGTTCACCTTTTCTCCTTAAAACGCATACATATCAGATGGTTGGAACCAAAGATCTCAAATCTGGACTCATCAGACCAAAGCACAGATTTTCACTGGTCTAATGTCCATTCCTAGGGTTCTTTATCCCAAGAAAATCTCTTCTGCTTGTTGCCGGTCCTTAGCAGCGGTTTCCTAGCAGCTATTTTACCATGAAGGCCTGATTCACAAAGTCTCCTCTTAACAGTTGTTTCTAGAGCTGTACCCGCTGCTAGAACTCTGTTAACCTGCCATTTCTGAGGCTGATGACTCGGATGAACTTACCCTCCGCAGCAGAGGTGACTCTTGGTCTCTCCTTTCCTGGGGCGGTCCTCATGTCAGCCAGTTTCTTTGTAGCACTTGATGGTTTTTGCGACTTCACTTGGGGAAACTTTCAAAGTTTTGCCAGTTTTTTTCAAACTGACTGACCTTCATTTCTTAAAGTAATGATGGCCTTTCGTTTTTCTTTACCTAGCTGCTTTTTTCTTGCCATAATTCAAATTCTAACCGTCTATTCAGTTGGACTATCAGCTGACTTCTGCACAACACAACTGATGGTCCAAAAAACACCCCATTTATAAGGCAAGAAATCCCACTTATTAAACCTGACAGGGGACACCTGTGAAGTGAAAACCATTTCAGGTGACGGCCTCTGGAAGCTCATCAAGAGAATGCCAAGACTGAGCAGCAATCAAACCTCAAAAGGTGGAATAGAATAATGGAATATAAGACATATTTTCAGTTGTTTCAGACTTTTTTGGTTAAATATATAATTCAACATGTGTTAATCGATAGTTTTGATGCCTTCATAGTCATGAAAATAAAGAAAACTCTTTAAATGAGAAGGTGTGTCCAAACTTTTCGTCCGCACTGTATATGGGACAAATGTTTGAGTTGCTTTTTTTCCAATATATTTTTGCACAAATGCAACAAACACTACAGGAACTACAGCATCATCCACTAAAGGAAGAATTACTACATTAACATTTCACATTGAATTACTTTCTATTTTCTAACGTTAGACCCAATGTCAATGTCTTCCAGTCGGTGTGAGATAGCCAGACTAATGTTAGTCTACAGACTAAACTATAGGATCCATCGGCTATAGATGGATTTATGGGTTAGTTCATCCACTGACTGGGAAATGACCTGAGGAACGTCTTCCTGCAGACAGAAAACTGCTGCACAGGGAGGCGTTTTTATGGCAAGTCTACGTGGGAGTGGGGAGTACCAATATGGCGGCAGTGGCTTCACTTTTTCCTGGCTATCAGCAATCCAGTGAATAAATAGGGATCAGTTGTCTCCCCTCATTAAGCAGTGACGTGTGAACAGGTTTTAACTGAAATAAAGTTAAATTCAGCATTAATGGAAAGAAACTGAAACTTTTTTAAAAATAATTTCCTGCTGCAGGGATAATAGTGACGACCAATCACTGTTTCTTTTCTCCTAGATGGAGCTGGAAGCTCTTCGCTCCATTTATGAGGGGGACGATTGCTTCAAGGAGATCAGCCCAGTTTCCTTCCAGTTCAGGGTGGGTTTCTCTACCATCAGCAGCTCTGTTCTCTGCTCTGACCCTCACAGCATCTTTCAAACGCTCTGCAGACTCTGCAGCTTCAGTTTGTGTGCTGACAGCTCAGTCCATCATTAGATGATTGTTCAGGATAGTCAGGTAATAACACATTTAATGTAAAGAACTTAAGAAGCTTAGACTACCACAGATTTATTTATATTTATATATATATTATATATTAGAGTCCAGCAGAAATGTCTCAGATTTATATTAATTGAAGGCAGATTATACAACGCAACATCAAATGTGGCAAGTGATCACAGTGTTTCGTGAACCAGTTTTTGCTGGTATGCTTCTGCCCGTCGGTCTGGAATTTCTAGGGGCCGCACGTCACAGTTCCCTCGAAAGCACTAGGGGAGCCTATTTGAAGTCAAACTCCCCGACATTTGGCAAAGACGCTTTAATCTTTATATAAGTGGTCTGAGGCATCGTTATCACAAACCTCCCTTGATTAACCTTTAAATTAAGTAGTTGTCCATTGTAGTTGTTCCTCGGAAACTTTAGTGAAAATGGCTGGCGCCCGGCACCGAATCGAGCAGCTGCGATGCTGGAATACAGACGGTAAGGACCAATCACAGCTGCTTTTTGTCTGCGCACTTTAAATTGAGGGTCTGTGTGGGTTTCTGCGACCGTCCGTCCACCCCACAGTCAAAGATTTTTTTGAGTTGCGCGGCCGGCAGTTTGCAGAAATGCTTGCGCTGGGGGCGTGGTCTCGCACAGAGACAGATTTGACGGTTGCAGAAGCTATAAGTCAGAAGCATGAATTGGCCTTTAACATCCAGCAGAAATATCTGAGTTAATGAAAGGTATTGTGGAGGATTGTTTGCCAGTCTTTTAAAAGACCCGCCCTCTCCACTTTAAAAAAGAAAAATGCACATGCACAACCTGGGGGGAACGCCTATTAAACGCATTACCAAAAGCAATTTCTCAAATTGCTGGCTCTGTTTCAAGCAAAGATCCGGTCAGCAAGGAATAATCAGTGGATCATTACCTATACCTAAAACTAATATGTTTGTTGTGTGATTTAATGAATTTATTGTTAATGATCAGCAAAGATTAAAGAAAACAATATTTTTGTTGCGATCACTGACTCTAATAGCTGACCATGTTTGCCCCAAATATAGTAGCCCCTCCCACTCCTGCCATCTTCCAGCAATGACGTCACGCGGTGCGGTAAGCCTAAGCGCCATTCTCCCCGCTTTCAAGCTAAATCAATGGGAACTACTAGACACATCTGCAATCAATAACAATTGTTTGAAGATTTCCAGAGGACTTCACCATTGAAATTCACCAGAGCTATAGTGAAACTGACAATGCCACGTGCATGGCAGCTGGATGCTGCAAGGCTCATCGGGGTAAAGTGGAAAACTACTAAATAATACACCGGTTAAATCATCCTGATACAATCCAGGTGTGACGATTTGTTTTTTATTTGAGGGAAACTTTGGCTTCTTCGATTTCACCAGACGAGAAACCGAGCGTTTCTCCTCTGCCTCCTCTGAGGCTATCTCTATAGTTCTGCTGCTATAGGCTTAGACTGCTGGAGGACATAGGGACCCCTTTTTCATCATTCTGCTTCATTCTATCTCTATTCTCCCCACTCTGCAGAATCTGTTAGTTCAATCTCTAACGTTCTGCTCTCTCTGCTTTTTCTCATAGTAGCTTCATCTTGGTCTGTTCCTGTTTGGCTGTGACTCCATCCTGGAGAAATATCAGCTGTGCTGCTGCCATCAACACCTTTGTTTCTAGATGTTGGAGCTTGGCCTGTTTTCCAGTGTAGTCCTGTTTCTCTGACTGTGACTAACTGGATGTGCTCTCTTCATCCTCTGACATGGGAGTTGACTTGGCGGCTGCGTCATGCCTGGCTGTTTTCCTGGACGAGGCCGCCTTTTACAGCTGCCTTTTGTATCTATGCTTCTTTTTCTGTATGTCTGCTTCTGTCTCCTTTGAACCCCAGTCGAGCTATTCAGCAGGGAAAACAGCTTGAACTGAGCCTGGTTCTGCTGGAGGTTTCTTCCTGTTCAAAGGAGTTTTTCCTCTCCACTGTCCGCTACAAGCATGCTTAGTGTGAGGGATTGCTGAAGAGTCAATGAGTACAATGCAATCCGTAGAAAACTGGTTTTCCTGGATGATAGAAAACGAGTTTGAATCAATCTGAACTGAATAGAATTGGTGATCTGCTTTTGAACTGGTTTAAGTGACAACAGGATGATGATCTGGAGGACACCAAAGTGATCATCCTCGGACGTCTCATGGCCGGCTACGTATCCAGAGAATTGGCTCCTCAGATCTACCTCGACGCTTTTTTCAACAACAGGATGTGAGTTGCATGCGAAGGGCGAGTATCTATCAGGATATAGACTAATTATTATCACAATAACGATCTATATATCAATATGCCCCAATTATATACGTTTTCAGCTAATCTTTGAAAAATATGACAAAACAGTAGAATTTATTTTTGAAGTGACGTTTATAGAACTGTCAAAATGAAAAAGAATAAATTGTAGGTTAGTGATACTATATTCATATGACAGCAGATGAGGCGAAGGCAGCGCTGCGGTAGCCTTCAGGTTTTCTTTTCAAAATCCTTCAGGTATTTAAATTAAATTACCAAAATAAATAAATCAAAGTGCACTAATGTTTAGATTGTTACTTTTCTGCAGTAGAAAAGCACACATGGGGGTAACAGTGGCTAGTGATTAAGGGCATAGAGGTTGGAATGCTGAGGTATTTAAATTAAATTACCAAAATAAATAAATCAAAGTGCACTAATGTTTAGATTGTTACATTTCTGAGACGTTTTCTCAGTACGAGAAGCACATACGTGTTAACGACTCCGAGATCTTCGGCCAACTTTGTGGCTTTTATTTTTGCAACATCCTCCTGCTGTTTTCACTGCTTGCTTCAGGGGTCCCTGTCACTGCCCTGCTGATTTATCCAGGATTTGCCCGGCGTCGGAGAATCTCCTAAAACTCAGGCATACGCTGAACTTTCTATGTGTTTTTCTATTTTCTATACTTTCTATACATAGAGTACACACATAAGAGTTGGGAACTTCTGTCCTACGACAGCCTAACTTCTGCATGACGCACGGCAGCGTGCAGCGTCATGCCCATGAAATGATGCTGCATAAGCCAGCATCCTGAGGGGGGCAGCGATGAGCCCGGCCTGCATATAAAGATTTGAGCTGCTGCTTCCCGACAGCCCAATAAAGCAAAGAAAAAGAAGAAGGTTTTTGGTGTGGCAGCAGATTGGCGTCATGTGTCTGCTAGGAAGTGTGTGGGTGGTGGGCGTTCAACGCCCAGGGAGGGATCCCATCCAACCTTCTGGCTCACCCTATGATGATGGGGATGAAGTCACAGGTTATATATAATCGGTGTTGAGACGCGTTATTTTGAAAAAGTTGGTAGTTATAGTTACTAGTTTCTTCTCCCAAAAAGTAACTGAGTTACTCCACAATAAAGTAACTAGTTACTAGTAAAAGTAACTATAAGCGTTACTGGTAAGCAGTATATGAAATTAATAACTGGGGGATGTCTAATTCTGAAATCACGTGTGTTTGTGTTGTTATAGATGCTGCAACATGTAGTTAATCCAATAAGTATCCCTCCCCTCCTCCCTCCCACTCTCTCCCTCCCACTCAAACCTTATCTGATGGGGAAACGCAGAGCTCGATGTAACACCAGTATTTCCATCTGGAAAGATTTGTTTTTGCTGCTGGAGTCCTCCTCACTCTCCATCCTCCCCTCTCTCGCATGGCAAGGCGCGCACGAGGTCCTGTATCATGAAAAAAAGGTTCATTGTGCGACCTCAGTAGCGGCGCAGTAGCGGGGTGTTAACAGAGCAATAAGGGTTTTCCGGTAGCGTCACTGGCCGACTTCCGGTCAGCCATCTTGGGTGGCATATTATCGTATTTAAAATATATCATGTCACGAATGGATAAGTATGCCAGCACGCTAGAGCCACCAGATCATGGAACATATATGAGGAAATGTTCCGTGATCGACTATATGGACCCCTATGCCCTCCACGGCGCCTTGTTTAACACTAATCCAGATGATTGGCCAAATGTAGAGCACGGTGACATAGTTCATTACCCGGTGTTCAGTGAAAACCCTCTGCACACTCTTGGTGGAAATGAGAGCGTACAAGGGTCTAGAGGCTCACAACCAGTTCACATCTGGTTGAGTACGAGATGTCGAAGTGATGTACATGAGGAATGCAGCCATCATGTCACGATGGGCGAGGTGAGTTTTAATAAGATGGTAAAAATGTAAACAATCCGACGCAGGGCTCGCTATGCTAGGTGGCTAACGGCACGTGATGGTTGCGCGAAGCAGGTTCCAAAGCTACAAGTCCTTGAAATCTCATGTGCAGTTCTGAATGGATGGGTTCAGGGGCTGCAGCTCATAAAGCCAGCTCAAACAGTGCTAACCGGTAGTGCTAACAACCACTCCAGGCATGTAATGTACTTTTAACCAGCTGCTATGTGTTTCAAAGGTGTAGTTAGTAACGTTAACTGCCAAACCTCCCTAAACCCTCCGTGTTTCTCACATATTTGAGCCTTTTCCCGCTGGTTGAAATCAAGTTAAAGGTGAAATTAATCAAATTAAAACACGGCTGAGGGAGGGAGTCCAGTACAGCGGTAGTCATAGGCAGTAGTCTGAGTAGCGTGGCGGGAGGCAGTCAACATTCGCTGACCCGCCTGGGAAAGCAATACGTCATGGCCTTAAAGCCCTATTATTAATATATATTCTTACATGTTTTTAAATGCTTGACAGTTAATTACCTGTGACAAAGTGAGCACTGCAGACTCTGGCGTATTCCAGCTTAACACCGTCCAAATCGGACCTGGATATCCGTGTCAGCCATAGGTGACAGGCGTTGTTCAGATAGCTGTTTTTGTTTTCACATTGATTTTACTGATTACGGCTGGTACTGCGATAGAAAGAGCGTTGATCTCCACCTCCACGGGCCGTGCAACCAACAATTACACACGTTTTCACCATTTTCACTGTCAATACTGCCTAAGGCTGCCACCCAATATGGCTGACGCGCTGAGTAGTCACGTGGAGCGTGACGTCACCTGAAAACCCCCTATTGTAACTGCGTTATAGTTACAGTAAGAGTAATCATTTTGATTACCTTGTTACTAAAAAGGTAGCGGCGTTACTCTCATCACTGGATATAATCAGTTATATTAGAAAAACCTCAGAGATACTTAATCGTGTCAAAATCAATACAGACTGATCCTTTAAAGATGATCTATTGGCCGAACAATTGCTTGATGTTATGTTATCGCAATGTTGTAATATGTATAACAATGTTACGACACGTCTGATAATTCAGTATACTAAACGTCTATGATGTCAGTGATTGAAGGTCAGCATTTTATGTAGTTTCAAGATGTATTTATTTATTTGTGTATTTATTTTTTAAAGAAAATATTTCCAAAATATTAAAAATTAAACTTAAATTTTAAATTTGTATATTAAACTCCTGCTGGCCGGTAGAGGTGGCTTTCTTTCTCTCTCTCTCAACTTTAATCGTTGTTAGCTCCGCTAATGCTAACTTACATTATCAGAATGTTTAAAACCTTGGCGATTTGGTGCAGGTGGCGCGGTGGTTGGCTCATGACCCATTTACAGGCGACTGAGTCCTTAGCGTGTGGCCGACCGGGTCTCAATCCGACCTTAGCCTTTGGAGCTGTGACTGCATGTCTCTCCCTCTCACCATTTCGCCCTTTCCTGCCAGCCTGCTGCCAGAAAAATTAGCCACTAGTGCCGTAAAAAATGTAAAAAAAAAACACCTTGGTGAGCATCAGCAAATAATAAAGAGCAGTTCAGAAGGAAGCAGAGCCAAGTTTGATCGATCTTCTCCTTCATTAAATTTCAATTCCGGTTCATTTCTATAGCCTTTAGCATTCTATTAAAGCATGTATGGCGACGTGGAAAACTCATTTTAACAGGAATCAGAAAGAAAACTTTCAATGTAGGAATAGCAAGATCATAAAAATGTTTGTGAAGGTGTCTGAATATTCAACAGAAATGTCTGAAGTCAATATTTGTAGAATATTTTTAAGTTTGTATTTGTTCTTTGTGTGTTTACTTACAGGTGATATCGGAGGTTTCACCTGTCACCTTTCATTGATTTGCCCAGAAACAATTTTTACTTGCGCAGTATAATGTTTTGATAAATATAGTTCCTAGCTATTCATTTTTTATATATATCAATGAAACATTTTGTTTTTTAAATGTTTTTTGTAATTCAGTATTTTTTAAGTTTCCAGGTTCCTGGTGTGTATATGCATGCGTCAGATAATGAACTCAAGCCTACATTACCGTGTTAACATGCTTTTCAATCCTTCCTGCACATTCTTTTCAAACTAAACTTTGCGCACAAACTGTTGTGTGCTTGGAAAAATATAAGTTGTAATGTGAATTATCGAAAAAAATTTTAGACAGGTTAAAAACTTAAGATATAAATCACAAGCCAGAAGTCAATGTCACAAATTAATAACTTTTATTTTAGAGTCACGGTATGTTTATACAAGATAATACTATTAATATAATGTGACTTTTCTGAGAGAATCATTATACATAGTTATTTTATACAGGGTTTCCACAGTCTTACATCATTTCAGAATTCCCTGACTTTTAACTGACTCAGGATTAGATTTTCCCTGACAAAATAAATGCAGCGTTTGTCGTTTTGGTAACTACATCAAAATTACAGCTAGGTGGACAAAAAATCACGCCATCTGGCAGCGGAAAATCACCCGTCCTTTTCAAATCACGTGCCTTTTTCAAATCACGCGAGAATGTGTACAAAACAACAAAAGTGGCGCCGGCAACGCTTCTGGGTCGTTTTCATCGAATGTTGGTGATTTTAAAGAAATTTTGAGTGATAAATTTTGATAAAACTACTGGCCCCGGGAGATCGGGTGATGGTTAACATCGAGCCCTGCGGTTCTGTTTTTGTTTTCTTCTCGTTTTTGCCAGATGCTTTACTGCCACCGAGTGGTAAGAAGGGTAACAGTTTCACCAGAGGTTGGAAATTCTTACTTATAAATCTCTGATTCTTATTTATGATTCACTCTAGTTTGTTCATTTTAATTGTAAATATTTGATTTGAACTCTCAAATCAGTGATTTGAGTTCGTAAATGTTTCAGTTTACTTGATGTTTTTGCAAAGCTGTAACTTATAAATTTGTTTTATCACTTTTTCCTCTGAGTTGACTCATTTTATTCACATTAATTCACTTACATCTCATTCAGACAGCTACATATGTTTATTTCTTGGTAGTTATCCCATAGTTTGGTTATTTTTAAAATGACTTACTGCTGTCTGACACTTCTTTAGACCTGGCTATGCTGGTTTTGATAAAACTGCTTGTTGCTTTTTCTGTTTTTATTTACTTTTCTTGTAGAACCGTATTTCTGTTCTGTTCATTAGAGCCTAATACGTTTTCATTTTCATTTCTGATGCATTGGATTTATTTAGGGGCGTCATAGTAAAGCAAACTTCCTGCTCTTCTCATCGATCGGTCATTTCTCCATTAAATCAAATGCTAGTAAAATACGAGGCGGTTTGTGGTTGAGTCGAGGCTGCAGCGCGTTTTCTCAGCTTTTTTCGGAGACTGAAGCCTTTTCTTCTGGTTTCAGCTCCGCAGAGACGAAGCAGCTCATCCTGTCCAAGCTGGAGGAGCAGGTGGAAGTGAACCTGGGCTCTGCCATGATGTATACGCTGTTTGAGTGGGCAAAGGAGAACCAGGAGGCCCTCATGGAGAACCACAGGCCCGTGGTGACAGCTGTGGTCAGTGGAGATCTATAGTAGATTCTCTTCCTATAGATCAGTTTAGTTATCTGAGAAGTTTTATTATCAGTTACATCATCGAAGGAAGCTTTGAACGCAGAATATGTGCTGTGGATTTTGTTCTGTTATTGCTGCAAGCAAAGAACACGCTTTTAAACTTAATGTAGAAATATTAGCTTTTTTAACAGATCTTTTATTTTCAGATTACATTTTTTCATATGTCTGTTTTAAAGATTGAGTTTTATGATTTGCTTACTTTTTAACTCATGTTTTTAAAATGAAAATATTTTTAGTTTAAGCCCAATACTACGGAAGTATGTTGCGTTCACCAAAGAAAAAAAATCTGACGGCTTTTCTCATAATTATGAGAAAAAATCTAATAATTAAGAGATAGATTGTTGCTTTCATCCCACAGACCAATAGAAATGCTCCCTCCAGAGGAAAGCCCGCCTCCTGAAGTAAAGAGAAAATGTTCTTCAAAAAGAATCAGAAAAATCTAAATTCCCAAAATTTAAATTATAAAAAAAGAACATAAAAAAGCAACAAAAAATTGAGAAAACAAAGTGAAAATCAAGAAGTTTTAGTTTTAGGATTGCATTGCTTCTTTCTTTTTTTCCATTTATTAAACATTCTTTGTTTGATACAATAATGGATCAAAATTGACTCCATTTAACTGTAGGTTGATTTTTGTCTGTGGCAGACGCTGACGTCAAACACTGAGGCGACGGCGCCCTCTGCTGCAAAGAAGAGGGAGAAGAAGGAGCAACTGACCAAAGCGCAGAAAAGAAGGATGATTAACAGAACAGGTGATGAATTCATTGCTTTTATGAGACCAGAAAATAAAAATGTTAATTTTTCAGTTTATTTCTATAGCTCCAATTCACATCATGTCATCTCAGGTCACTTTATAGAGACAATTCATCCAGTCAGATTGATTCAAAGTTTTCTATCTAATGAAAACCAGTTGTTTGCATCAATTCAAAGGCAATCCCTCACACTAAGCATGCTTGTAGCGACAGTGGAGA
>JAGKQL010000035.1:2742326-2785040 GCA_018398635.1 Cyprinodon brontotheroides
CAGAGTATTTTTTTAACACAAGTATCTATACTTTTACTCAAGTACGGAAAGTGAGTACTTTTGCCATCTCTGCATATACGTGGATACAAAACATAAAACTGCTAATGTTGCACTGATGATAATTAGGTTTAATCAAATGTCTGTCTGGATTTTTATAAATGTAGATTGACTTTATTGTGACTCCTCCCTAGTTGCTTGTTTTAGGGGTTCTAGGTTAGATCTTAGGAAAGAAGAAAAGTTATTTAGACAGGCAGAGGAAAATAAAACCATCTGGAGGGCAGACACAGTTTATGAATGAAAACAGGAAGACTGGATTGAGACACATTTGGAGGGAGCAGCAGAGGAAAAGAAGCATCAACGCTGGTCTGAGTCCAAAGGCTCAAATGCACACCCAGATGTAGGATAAGACAAAAGTAATATTTCACATACATAAAACCAGTGTTTGTGCAGACATGCATGCGATCCCGCTGTGCTGCTCCAATTGTGAAATCTTTTTATTGCAGGTGAAAAAAGGGGGAACATTTATCAATAGCTAGCTTCGTCCAAAAAAGCCTTTGGGGCATTTTAAACTGTCCTTAAGGAGGATTCTAGTTAGCTCTTTTTTTCTTACATTTCTGTGATCCAGGAAGAAGGTGAAGGATTTCAGCGAAAACATTTTTTTAACATGTTTTTTTTATGTGATTTACTGTCATATTTTTTTTTTAATGTTGAAAGAGGTTTAGTTCAGCGAGGTTATCTCCAAAAGCAAAAAGTTTATGAGCTGTTGACTGCCTGGAATACCTTCCTCTCATACTTATCTTATGTCCTTTAGCTGTTCCTTATTAAATTTCCTCCTCGGTACGTGCAGACCCTTAAGGTCTCTGTCCTTTTTTTGCTGTTTCTGTAATTTCATTGTGCTCGTCTTCTTTGTGTTGACTGCCTCCAGACAGCTCTTGGCCCCTGGATATCAGGAAATACGGTACACCGCTGATGGTTCTCGCCGGTCTGCATCTCCTGCCAGCACCGTGAGTCTAAAGAAATATTTTAATGCTCCCAAACTTTGCAGAACTCTTTTCTAAGAAAACGGAAATCTGAGGTTCAGGATTCACATTGATGTTAAAGCCATGTGCTTTCTTTCTCTGGTCAGAAATTTCACACTCAAAGCTGCAGAATAAAATGAATTTCTGTTTTCCAGGTTAATTGTTTCTACCATGGGGAAGTTCTGGGCGTTGAAGGTTCCAGCGTTGCTGTCAGCACCTGTTCAGGGCTCAGGTAAAGAAACAAACTTTTATTCACTTAACTTTTACAGCTGTGTTGCTCCTGCTCTCTGCTTTATTTCCGCAGTAAAAAAATGGAGGAGACAAACCCATCAAATGGGAGGAACTTGCTGGTGCTTTTTGCAACAGGTTGCTGCTTTCAGTATGGAAGTAAATCTGTGTCGCTGGGATTTGAATTAAAAATGGCACTGAAATTTAAATGTTGTATGCTATGTTATTTGCTGTTTCAGTGTTAAAATATATTCAGAACACATTTTTGACCTAAAAAGAAGATTCATTGTCATTATTTCTACACTTAGTTAAAATTTCATTTGTTATTTTCTCTTCAAGCTAAAAATTCACATTACTATTTCAAAGTGATTACATTTTCAATACCTATTTTTCAGTTTAAATTTTCAGTGTTAAAAACATCTGCATATAAAAAAATTCAACCTTTTAAAATTCAAACTCATTATTTTCAGCCTCCTGAGATTCAATTGGCTCTATTTCACTGTCTTAAATTCGACGTCTAAATTCAGTGTAAAAAGGAAGGGGTACTTCAGGTCACAGACATTAGCAATGGATTGTGGGCGTCCAAGTTTACAACCAGCCAATCCGTTACGTTTTCGTAAGTCGCGTGACGTGGCGCTTAATGCGCTCATACTGAAAGGAAAACCAGCATGACGGAGCCGGTCATGCAAGCTAACGCTAACTCAACTACAGAAAAATGAAAGTAATAAACTCACAGATTGATTTGAAATGAAAATTCAACCCTCCTTTAAGAATTCACTATGATTCAACACTGAATTCCTCAATAATTTCTCACTTTCAACCACCGACTTTCAACCACAGAAAACAACGAAACCCCGATATTGAAATGGTAGTTTTTGATTAAGTCTGCGAGATCCTGGACAAGCCCCCATTTGTTATGAGTTGGGACTAGAGGAAACCTCGAACACAAAACAACAAAAGAGAACAGGCATCTAACGGAACACACAGAAAATTTCGAACATATTTCCCACAAACTAATCCATCAAACAAGAAAACTAACTTCCTTCCGGCCAAAACCTCCGACGCTCCCTCTGGGTGGATCCATCCCGAGGATCCTTTTTCCTTTCCAGAGCCTTCCCGCAACGTCCTTAAATTTCTAATCCCGAAAAGGTCTGCTGCTGCGGCAGCCACCTACACACCTGGCCTTGCTTGTCACAAAAAAAAAGAAAATCACTCCACAGGTGTGCCACCACACTAGCTAAATGCTTGACTGGTCAAAGGTGCAAAAAAACAAAACAATGAAAAAGCCATCAGGAGACATAGATAAAAACTAATAACATGTAACAATACACTCTGTGTATACAAAAGGACAATAAATGATGCCTAAGTCTAAGTATAAAAATGAAGAATTTCATTCAGATCGTTTTTACTGTTTGCAAACATATGAATCATAAGATGATTATGCTTAAAACAAAGAGTACTCAGACAGTCAGAGTTATAAATGTGCACTAAATGTCTGTAATTGTATGTAAGAACTGGCTGCCGTAATTTTTCACCTGAATATAAGCAGCAGAAGCTAAATTCGCGGTACATATTACATATACATGCGGAGCTATAAACCGGAGTTTTTATGTTCATGTCCTTTATGTTCAATGTCTCGTCTGTCAAGCTGTCGTTCTGTCTCGTACCACTCGCGGTAGAAGTCTGCTTTCGGAGGACCTCCGCATTCCCACGCGCGCGGCTACCGTACTTGTGTGTTAAAGCAAATGTGACATGAACATGGTGGATGGTAAAATCCATAGATTTAGGTATTACCCTAGTGGCCTTCAGCTGTAAAAGTCCATAGATAAGCCGCATTGTTATATAAGCTGCAAGGTCGAAAAATCGGGAAAAAGTCGCGGCTTATAGTCCGAAAATTACGGTATATGGGACTTATATGAGAAGATTGCCTGTGAGTCAGTTCCTTTTTTTCTTTCTTTAAAAGTAAATAGACTATGCAAACACTTTAGACTGAGCCGAAGCTGAGGCCAAATGCATGACAGTACATTTGGCCTCTAATCTGTCAAGAAGTCCATTGGGTCAGTTGCTTATTGGCTCTTAGATGGGTTCATCCAGTGCAGTTTAGTGCTGAGACCCTGTTTACTGATGTAGAGCTGCTGATGCTTCCTGCTGGAGGCACTCAGAGGAGAAGCCCCCGCTACAAACGCTGCCATGAATCAAGTGTTTAAGCAGAGATGTACATCTGCAGGGAGAGTGAAGGAGTGAGTCTTCTATTCGGGAATGCAAACAAAGTGGGACGCCGACATGTGGGGGTCCGGCTTCCCCAGATGTTCTCTGCAGCTGCATGACATGCTGCTGTTTGCGCATATTTATGAACATGCTCATGTTTTGAAGAAAAGAAAACATGAGCATAAAAGAACAGGATTGTGTTTATGCTGTCTTTTTTTTTTAGCTGATTTTCTTGTTTTTAAGTGTGAGGTCATCTCAGACATGCGACTGCATTATTTGGCAGCATGTAAGAATCTGACAAAGCAAAACAACCCACCATCCTGCAAAAATGGATTTTTATAGGCATATTTTAATAATGCTATATAGATAATAAATGACGAAATTTCCGTTAATAGAACTGTTGCCTATCAGCCCGTATAAAACTGATGTGAGCGATTCTTCGTCGAAAGTTGAGCGACTATGTTAATCATTTCACGGGGACTGATTTTCAATACCGAACGCAGCGTGGGCTTTGCCTAATGAAACATCACCGATAAATCAGCAGCGGCTGTATTTCAGAAGCAGAGAGAATCTGCCGAGAACTGCATCACCCATAGCGGCAGGCTTGTCGCCGATGACTTCATCAGAATAGTGGCCACAGAGAGCAAGAAAGTGGGCGGCCATCTTGATGATATCATTGCAAATATGATTCATTTGATTGGTTCAGATTTTATTATGTAAAAGTAAAAAACTGTATTTTAGATTTTATGCGACAAAACAATGAAAGGGAATTTGATTTATTGTGAAGTCAGAAAGTGATGCAAGTTTTCTTATCTTCTCTGCTGCACCCATTTCTTCCTTTTTTGCTTCCTTGCTAATCCCACTCCCTTTTCTTTTTATAGTTTTCTGCATATTTGGAGATTCATATATCCCTTAATGTGCAAACTATCCAAACTCAATCGTGAATATCCTGCAAAGCTTTTAGCCGGTATTAATGTGTAATATTGAAATCACTACCTCAATGGAAACTATGCAATGCTGGCAGCACAAAGCTAATTTAAGTGTAAAGTTGACACATTTTGCAATGGGCGATCTGAAATAACTTAGGTACTGCTTTAAATTAGAATGTATTTTATAGTAAATGAAATAGTATTTGTATGGAAGTAGTATTTTATCTTAAAGCAATATAGTAAAAGATAAATACTTGAAATAGGCAATTTCAGTATGTTTTTCTTGTACAGAAAATGTAAGTAATCTTGATCGTGGCGAAAATGTCTTCATCATAGTCAAGAGAACAAAATAAAGCACCGCTGCTTATCTGAGTAAATTACACCAAAAGTATTTTTCCGAATTTATAAAGCCTGCGCAAGAGATAAAACTACACTCAGCCTATTTAGAATATATAAATATTTTGCCAGCATTAGCGTAAGTTATGGAAGTAGGAAAAGTTTTCAGTTTTTATTTGCCATCTGATCAGAGGATATTCTTCCATTTCCTAATGGGGGAGCGTTCACACCAGCTTCCAAAAAGGCCTCAATGCTTCAAATTGGACAGAGTTGGATTTTTTTGAAGTGAGAAACTCTGCCTACTCAGGCTCCAGTTTTTAAGCTGCTCTGTTCTTTTTTTTCCCCAATCAATTCAATTCGGTTTTATTTCTATGGTGTTACATCCACAACCGTCATCTCAAGGCACTTTTACAGTTTAACCAGATCATCCAGTCAGAATTTTTCTAAGGAAAACCAGTTGGTTGCATCGACTCATTGACTTGAATGCAATCCTCACTACGCATGCTTGTAGCGACAGTGGAGAGGAAAACTCTCGCTTTGAACAGGAAGAAACCTCCAGCAGAACCAGGCTCGGTGTGAGCGGCCAATCTGCCAAAGCCCACTGGGGTTCAAGGAGACAGAAGCAGAGATAGAAAAAGCTGTCAACCAGCTCACAGCTCCCCTGTCCAGGAAAAACACCCACAGCCAGGCAGGCAGGCTCGGTAACTCCCATGTCAGGATGAGGCATCCAGCCAACCTATAAGGTGTTTTGGCTTTATTGGCTTTTTAAGTAAAACAAGTGGAGTTTAACCCCTTTATATACATTCATTTTTCATATTTCTAATCACGTTTTGCATGTAGCGTCTGTCTCCCAGATGGCTCCTGGATCAGCTTTTCTGATTGGTTGAAACTCCCCTGTCCCTCTTTCTGCTGCAAGTCAGAAATCCAGGAAATTCAGCAAGACCCTCCGCTTCTGACGCTCAAATCGTGCTCCTTGATGTCTTCTATAGACTTTGCATGTAAAACAGATGCTCTAAACCCGGTATTTCGCTTGCCACAGCTGTATACACTCTGACTTTTGAAGACATTTTATTTGGTGGTATTAGAGTACAGTGGGGTTGCAAATTTGGAAGATGAAGAATTGTTTCCTTTTACTTTCACTTCACAATACATTATTTCAAGTGGCTCTATCACATAAAATTACAATACAATAAATTTAAATGTAATGTTAATATTAAAAAAATAATAAAAAGAAGAAGTCCTAGAGGTATGCATGCTATGCAAAGCAATGTATTACACTGTTTTATCATTGATCTGTATCTATATGCAGGAGAAAAGGGAAGTGATGCAGAATATGAAGTACGTGGAGCTTCTGTTGGTTGCAGACAGAGCTGAGGTTCGTAGAATGGCCATATATGGGCACCTGTACATCATTCACTCATTGTGGTTTCACACCTTTTCACGTAGGTAGGACTCAGGGACACTGACGTTTTATTTCAAGAAGTTGTAGGTGTGAGGAATTTCTCTCTCATTACAGTAAAGCAGTAGGCCAGCCATCACGTCATTTATGTCTTTATTGTGGTTTATGTTGTGTTGCAGTTTGAGAGAAATGAGATGGATTTTTACAAGACGCAACAAAAGCTGCTGGAAGCAGCCAACTTGGTTGACAAGGTAGCATCGCCTATGAGACTTTATTAACATGAGGGTCATTGCTTCTGTTTATTCTCATTAGTAGTTCATGTCTCTATCTACTGCCAACAGTACTACAAGGATTTGAAGATCCGCGTGGCTTTAATTGGTCTGGAGGTTTGGACTGACAAGGACCAGATCAACGTGTCCAACAACCCACACAGCACCTTGGCCGGGTTTCTGACCTGGAGACGGAAGATGCTCAAAATTCTCCCCAACGACAACGCTCAGCTCGTCACGTCAGTATCCCTCCTTCTAAAAGAAGCAATTCTTTTTTATTTCCTTCAGTCTTGCAAAAAACTCTTGCCCCTCCATCTCCATTAAGTTACAATCCCAACATGTGCACCACTGTATGAACAGTGTTGCCAACTCCTCAGGTAAGGAAAGTAGCTATTGGCTGTGCTAAAAGTCGCTAGAAGTCACTACAAATGATGTCATCGCCTAATTTGCATAATCTGCCACAGGAAGTGATGTGCATGTTATTGATGCTGTGGGAGAAATGTCGTTACAGAAAGACAAAAAGTCAATACCAGATTTGTCGCTAATAGCTTTTTTGAAAAATAGTCGCTGGAGGGGTCTGAAAAGTAAGCTAAATATAGCGACGAAAGTCGCTGAGTTGGCAACACTGTGTATGAAGTCTGGCATTTAAACCTGTTAAATATGCACAAAGACCTTAAAACTGGTTTGGCTCCGCCCATTACAAGTAAAAGAAAGAAGAGGTTCAAAGCCATTGAGATGGAGGCAATAATTGTTTTTAAAAATAAAAAGTATAAAGGTAAAATATAAAATGAATAAAATAAACAAAGCTTAATTGAAATATAAAATAAATCTTAAAACATTAGAAAGTCATCTTTAGATAGCTCCATCCTCTCCTGAACCAATAACTACTTTGTTGCACCAATGAAAGCAGATATTTTTGCGTTTTGATTTTGCACCTGACTTAAAAGTGTTAGGTTTCTGTTATGTTTTTCTTTTGAGTATTCTGTCTTTCCTTACTCCTTGATTTCTAGTGTTTAGTTTTCTTTTCATCATGTTTCATTATCCTAGTTATTTGATTATCATTTTGTTATTTCCAGTCTTCCAGGTTTTCCATTTGTTGTCCTCTGCTGCCCCCTTTTGTGGCAGTCCTCTTCTCTTCACTAGCTCTGTTTTCTGCACTGCCCTCACCTGTTTTCAATCCCCTCGTTAGTTAGCCCCCTCTTTGTCTCAGTCTCCTTTAAAAGCCCTCTCTGTTCAGTTCCCCTTTGCTGGGTCCTCTGCCAAACACTGTCTGCTTGTTCAAACTCCTTCTCCCCTGTGCTCCACCTCGCCTTGTTTGTGATTCCCCTGATTTTCCCCAAGGTTTCTGATTCACCTCTGCCTCTCTGCCTCTGCTTTTGGGTCATCCCACTCATTGACACAAATCCTGACAAAAATATATTAAAGAAAGACATAAAAATTGCAGCATCATTTGAGTTTCTAACTTTGAAAATCTTGTTGCATATTACAAATGTTTACATTTACACACCCTGCACCCAAGACTTAGTGCGGTTTGGTCAATAGAATATGACCTGCATATTTATCAGGGCTTAGATGCTTAAAAAAAAACACTTTGCATCTTCTTGGAAGATCTGCTCTGTCCGTACAAACAGGTTGGTTTTAAGGCTGCATGTTGGACTGTTTTGTTCAGAAAAGTTCAGATAAATCTGATTCAGACGTGGTGAAAAAGTTAGATGAAGGTTGCATTCCAGCTGTTCACCTCTTCTTGACTATGGGAACAACATTTATAGAATCCCTTAAATGGCTCTTTATATTCACTAAAAAAATACTATAAAATGAACAGAATAAAAGAAAGAAAATGTGAAATGTTTTGCTTGTTTACCAAAAATCAGGTGAAAATTTGATAAATGGCTGCTCAGTGACACAGTGGGTAGCACTGCTGCCTTGCACCAAGAAAGTTACGGGCTTAATTCCCAGCCCGGGGTTCTTCATGTTCTCCCTGTGCATGTGTGGGTTCTCTCAGGGTACTCCGCCTTCCTCAGACAGTCCAAAAACATGACTGTTAGGTTAATTGGCTTCTCTAAATTCCCCTTAGATGTGTGTGTGAATGGTTTGTCTCTGTGTTGCCCTGCGCTGGACTGGCGACCTGTCCAGGGTGAACCCCATAAACAGTTGAGATAGACACCTGCATCCCTCATCACCCCACTTGGGATAACCGTGAAAATGGATGGAATTTGATAAATGTACAAAAATCTGCAAGTGAGCCTAATTTTATTGGAATAAAAGCAACAAGATCTAAGTTTGAGCTCCCCTTGTTAAATATATATATCTTAAATATCTATTTAATTAACAGGATGATAAGAAATAAACTCTGCTACTTTAACTCTGATCACATGCTGTAAATTAGAAAAAAAATAAGAAGCTCTCCCAGACCTCCTGTAGATGAGATATCAAAAAAGTACCCAGAGTGTTGTTCAGCATGGGGGTGAGTAGAAAAAATGAAGGCTAATCATGTTTTGGGTGTACTATTCCTTAATAAAGCATCTTGCTGGAATTCAATTCCAGAAAACTAATGTTTGGCTCTTTTCTTTTCTTCTTTTTTTATTAATTCTGCTCTCTTTATTTTCCGTTCCCTCACTTTTTTACTCTTTTAAGTCTTACTTTCCTTCCATCTGTGCTTTCCTTGTCCTAAATCCATTTTATTCTGTCTTTTCACTCTTTCTGCCCTTCCCTCATTCCTTCCTTCCACTCCTGAAACTAAGACCTTTGAAAAACTGAGCCTGGGATTTTTACATAAAATGCACAGGAAGCCCAAACGGTTTATTAGCACAGGGTCTGGAGTGCAAGTACAATAAAAATTCAGCTGAGTTGGGCTTAGACTGTGGTCTTAGTCTGCGACCCGGGTTCGAATCCGGCCTGTGGTCGTTTCCCGAATGTCTCTCCCCCTCTCTCATATCCCCTTTCCTGTCAGCTACTGTCCATAAAAACGAGTCAATAGTAAAAAAACTATTCAGCTGAGTTGAGTTATCTAGATGAAGCGCAGTGATTCATGGTTCCTAATGATTGGTGCAGGCTGTCTGCTGTGGATCAACTCAATCTCATTATTCTTCTTAATTATTTGATTTATTTGCCTTAATTGAATATAAACAAAATTGTCAATTGTTGAAAAACTGAATATATATATATATATAGATAGATAGATAGATAGATAGATAGATAGATGATAGATAGATAGATAGATAGATAGATAGATGATAGATAGATAGATAGATAGATAGATAGATAGATAGATAGATAGATAGATAGATAGATAGATATAGATATTCAGTTTTTCAACAATTGACAATTGACCATTTTTATTGTACTTGCACTCCAGACCCTGTGCTAATAAACCGTTTGGGCTTCCTGTGCATTTTATGTAAAAATCCCAGGCTCAGTTTTTCAAAGGTCTTAGTTTCAGGAGTGGAAGAAAGGAATGGGGGAAGGGCAGAAAGACTGAAAAGACAGAATAAAATGGATTTAGGACAAGCTAAGCACAGATTGAAGGAATGTAAGACTTAAAAGAGTAAAAAAGTGAGGGAACGGAAAATAAAGAGAGCAGAATTAATAAAAAAGAAAAAAGAAAAGACCCAAACATTAGTTTTCTGGAATTAAATTCCAGCAAGAAGATTTTTTTAAAAACACAACCAGAGAAAACACATTTTTTTTTCTAATTTACAGCATGTGTTCAGAATTTATTTCTTATCATCCTGTTAATTAAATTTATATTTAATATATATATATTTAACAAGGGGAGCTCAAACTTAGATCTTGTTGCTTTTATTCCAATTTTTCTCAATCAACTGAACACAAGCTGGAGGAAACGGAATCAATTGGAGAAAACCCATACATGATAGAGGGAGAATGAAACCCAAGCATGTCAAAATTTAGAGAAATGCTTATTTTATTTGCTATCATTCATTTCCATTTCATTTTATGGTGAAAAATTAATTTGACAACTCCTTATAAGAGCTCTGCAGGTAAATATCTCCTCCTTTAGTGAATCCATTGTGTATAGAGTGAACTGATGCATCGGCCAGACATTATTTTGGTCAGTATTAGTATTTTATTTTATTCTCTCTATATCTGCTGATTTGTCCATGTATCAGCGCAGTCCTTCCCAAACTGGGGGACAAACCCCATAGGGTTGGTGCAGAGTGATGCAGGGGAGAAGAAAAGAATTAAATAAACGGCTGAATAAACAGCTAAACTTAAAATTATTTCACTTTAAATGTGTTTGTTTTAGAAATTTTAAATAAATTGTAGTTTGTTTTAAAGCAATATTTAATCCACTACTGTTAACTTTAATTATTTCAACTGTTGAAAAAGGATGGAGCAGGTTAGAGTCTGAGGGGGTGCAGATAGTTTGGGTACCATGCATCAGGCCATTCAGCAGCGATGCCTTTACATCACTAACAGGACATGCATTGCTGCTTCCTCCATTTGCAATCTGTTATTAAAGTTCACCCTTATTTGTCACTAAATGTTTACTTTTCTTGTTTCATTTTAGACCGGTGCAACATTTGTAATAGAGCAATATTGATTTTAAGAATCAGTTAAAAAACATCTGCAGAACGTTCCTGGGATTGGTTAGACCAGGTGTCTGCAACCTTTAAAATCGAAATGGCCATTAGAGTCCAGCTCAGTAAAAGTCGTTTAAAGACTCAAAATATTGCAAGAATTCCTAATAAAACACAGCCTATTATTTTTGTTAAATATCTGCTATAGAAAAATCAGTTTCTATCTTAAACTAACCAAGAGCGTATTTGTATTTTTTTTAGCTTTTCAATGAAGAAAAACATTAATCGACTCTTAATGATGAAGCAATGATTTTCTTCTATTGGATATTAATAAATGAGAACAATTTTAATAATAAAACACATAATTTCAAAGCTAATTAAAAGAATAATAGCTAAATAAAAATAAAACATATTTCTTCTGCTTCTAATGTCATTCTTCTTCATAAAATATTCTTCATAAAAACCACTTAACTTTCTATTTGTTATTATAGTGTACATTAGTTTCTTTATATAAATGTAGCCACTATTAAGAGCCATCGTAGAGGGTCCAAAGAGCTACATGCAGGTTGCAGACCCCTGGGTTACAATAATTGGGTCACAATAATTGGCATTGGCCCTTAAAAAGCCTGTAACAGTCAATCTCTAGTAGTATACGATGTAAAGTGATAACTCCAGTTACCGATGCTGTTTTGGTTTAGGGGGGTGTCCTTCCATGGCAGTACTATTGGACTGGCTCCGCTCAAATCCATGTGCTCTGATTACCAATCCGGTGGGGTAAACACGGTAAGATTTTTTTTATGTTTTGGGGATTTTAACAAAACTTTATTTACACAATTCAAACAATAGAATTAATTGCTGATGTAATACAAAGTCAGTTAAAAATCACTATTAAGGCAAAAACAAATGTCAGCTAAAAATTATTAAATGAGGAGCTTGTTAAATCGTAGTTTTCCTTCATCTGACACGGTACATAATATTTAGTTAAGTTGAATAAAATCCTCCATGTTCTGTGTGGCTCTGTGGAAGTGAAACTCCAGCCTTATTCTGGCTTTAACGCTGCATTTCCACAGAGCCACCGCATCAAGGTGAGCTCCCTCCTGTAGTCTTTCTCTGCGGGACAGGTAAACCGCCATCTTTGCTTCACTGATTAAAAACAATTTAAAAAGTCTATGGCTTATTTCCTCCTCTTCTGGCAAACTTCTCCTATAAAAGCATTGTTTGTAAAACCAGTCACAAAAAATTTAAAAAAGCAGTTAAAGGGCTAAAAAATTGTCTTTAGTTTTGTGTATTACATAAAAACGCTTGAACACATTTTTTCAGACAGACCGCAGAAAGGACACTTATTTAAAACACCCCAATTGTCATGAAGCGCCGGACAGATGGACCCAGTATTCAAGGAGAGACAGTCAGTAGGAAAGTTCAAAAGTTTATTAAATTAAACAAAAGTGGAGCTGTGGCTCGCAGACACTGCAGGGAGGGCGGGCTGGGCACCGCCCCAATCTCAGACATTCTGGTTTAACAGTCCAGTCCAAGAATGTCCCCAAGTGCTGCAGTCCCAGAGGACATGCATGGAAGGATCCTGGTCAGGGATCCAGAACAGACAGGAACAGGATCCAGATCAGGCAGGAACAGAAACAGGTGGCAGGATCCAGACTTCCAGGCATCCACAAGCTCCCAGAAGGGTTCAGAGTCTGACAGGGTCCGAAAGCGTGACCAGGCGGTCCCACACAGGATCAAGTGCAGACAGGCAGGCTCAGTGGAAGAGGGTAGCCAAGACAGGACGTGGAACCAGAACTTGATGCAGGACTTTTAAACTGGTCTCCTCCTGAGCCAGGCTTACTGAGATAAAAGCTGAACCTCCCACATATAGAGCCAAAACCCAGAGGACTCCGGCATGGGAGGAACAGTGGAGCTGGCTATCCGAAGGAGACTAGACAAACACAAAACCCCTTCCACTGGCTGCCAGGATCCAGGACATGAACCAAGGCAAAAACTCAACAGACAGACAAGTAATGATCTGGCACTCAAATGCTCAGGCTGAACTGAATATAACCAGAAGAAACAGGTGAGGGGAATAAATTATAATGAGGCAGGGAGGGAAAACGGCAGGTTAAAGAGATCATCAATTAAGGAGGAGCAAACAGGCCAGATCATGACACCGATTTATAACCGATCGATTTTTGATTGGAGGCTTGTATAAAGTCCTCCACTGGGGTGCTTTTTTTTTTTTTCAAAGTTTTTTAAACATGGTAAAAGGAAAGAAAAAAATCGATCTGTGAAGATCAACTTTTTCCTCGCTGCACATAACCTCCTGCAGTCTTTGCCAGAGGTTATATCTTTTAACTTTTGATGTTTTACCACATGGGGATGCTAAAGGACCACTCACCAGTGTCTGTTGGGGTCGCTGCCACGATTGCACACGAGATGGGTCACAACTTTGGAATGAATCACGACAGAGAGGGCTGCTGCAAGGCCAAAGCAGAAGATGGTGGCTGCATCATGGCTGCTGCAACTGGGTACGCTGAACAAACATGAAATTAAAGCTGTTTCACTTATAAAAAAGGGTAAAATTATGACTTAAATTTTTGCGTTTGTTCCTGATTATACCACTGGCACAGGTCTCCCTTTCCCCGTGTGTTTAATGAATGCAACCGAAAGGAACTTAACAGTTACCTGAACTCTGGAGGAGGCAAGTGTCTCTTTAACCTGCCCCATGTTGACTCGCTGTACGGAGGGCAGCGCTGTGGAAATGGTTACCTAGAGAAAGGAGAGGAGTGTGACTGTGGAGAGGAAAAGGTCAGTTGGAATCTGTTTGCAGAAATATTTCTGTTTTGTAGGGTTTTTTGATATTTTTTCTTCTCTAAACTTTGTGAACAGGAATGCACGTCTCCATGCTGCAATGCCAACAACTGCACCCTGAAAGCTGGAGCTGAGTGTGCCCATGGAATCTGCTGCCATAACTGCAAGGTAAGCAGGTTAGACAAAACGATAGTAAGACTGCAAAGAAACGTAGTTTTCCCCTCTACCAAAAGTGAAGCATCTTCTCTGTTTCACCTGGAAGATAAAGAGCCCTGGAGAGCTTTGCCGAGCGACTTCTGGGCTGTGTGATCTTCCAGAGTTCTGTGACGGAAAATCGGAGTCATGTCCAGCCAATTTCTACTTAGCGGACGGTACATCCTGCGCACATGGACGGGCCTACTGCTACACTGGGATGTGTCTAACCCTGGAGCAACAGTGTCAGTCTCTCTGGGGCCGAGGTGAGTAAACAGGACACAGGTTATCCGCGGATCTTTGAAGGATTATTTAAATATTTTGCCATTCTAGAAAATGGTCCAAGTAATCCATCATTAAGGAGTTTTATTTAGAAAACGCACAAAGGTAAACTACTCTTGACGTGCATTTTGAGTATTCTGTGCAGTTTGTGCTCCTCCTCTGCGCTCTCTTGCTTTTTATGTGCTTATAGATTCACTCCTACTCTCCCGTAGATCTTTTATTTTCACTCATGTCAACATTTGTCCCTTTGAGAAAATAAACTACCCGTGATTGGCTTTTCAGGAAAACTTTCCTCTTGAGACTCTACAGTGTTCCTACTAACTAGAGTCAGTAACTGTCACTACTCGATCTGTCCTGTAAGAGCTGCCTACGACCGGCCTACAGCTCAGTGTCACATACTTGCATCATTGAATGCTTGGAGCTATACAACATCAACAGGACTCTAAGAAGCTTCATTGCAAACTCAATGAGGTTGTGGAAAACCATCCTTCAGGCCAATGGCAAGATACTTGCACAAGTCTCGATCAAATGTGGCATATACCAAGGAGATGCGCTGTCCCCACTGCTGTTCTGCATAGATCTGACCCCCCTCAGGCAAATGATCAACAAGATTGGCAACGGGTACCGACTCAGGAACGGGTCCAACATTGGTCAATCTCCTCTACATAGATGACATCAAGCTGTATGCTAAGAATGAGCAAGACACTGACCCATACCACCCGGATCTTCAACACAGACAGCAGGATGTCATTCGGACAAGAGAAGTGTGGTCAGATGGTAACTAAGAGAGGGAAGGTAGTCCACACAGAGGGGGTCTCACTCCCAGAAGGAACAATAGCTGACATTGAGGACAGCTACAAGTACCTTGGAATCCCACAAGCAAATGGCAACCTTGAAGAGGTAACAGGTAGACGGCTACGGCTAAATACCTCCAATGAGTAAGGCAGGTCCTAAGGAGCCAGCTCAATGGCAAGAATAAGTCTCGGGCAATAAATAGCAATGCTCTGCCAGTAATCAGATACCCTGCAGGAATAATAAGCCTGACCAAAGGAGGAGGTACAGGCCACAGATGTTAAGACATGAAAGCCCCTAACCATGCACCCCAAATCCAGCACCCTGAGAGTGTACGCCAGCTGTAAGGAAGGAGGCCAAGGACTACGTGAGCGTAAGAGACACTATCCAGGATGAAACATCCAAGACCCATAAGTACATCAAGGACAAGTTTCCAACAGACGACATGCTCAGTGAATGTCTCAGACAATGGGGAACAGAGGATGAGGTGCCAGAGACTCTGTCATAGGAGGATAAGCCCCTACATGGGATGTACAACCGAAACATAATCAAAGTGGCAGATATCAGGAAATCCTACCAATGGCTAGACAAAGCCGGACTAAAGGACAGCACAGAGGCACCCATCATGGCTGCACAGGAGAAGGCCCTATGCACCAGAGCAATAGAGGCCCAGGTCTACCACACCAGACAAGACCCCAGGTGCAGACTTTGCAAAGAGGCCTCTAAGACAATGAGGCACATAACTGCAGGGTTTAAGATGCTGGCATGGAAAGCTTACATGGAGCGCCATAACCAAGAGACTGGAGTACTATACAGGAACATCTGTGCAGAGAATGGGCTGGAAACCCAAAGGTCAAAGTAGAAAACACCTCCAAAGACCAAACAAAAATCCTTTGGGACTTCCGGATACAGACGGACCGATAACAAACCAACCGGACATTGTGATGGTGGACAAAAAGCAGAGGAAAGCCATTGTGGTTGACATAGTGATACCAAGTGACTCCAACATCAGGAAAAAAGAACATGAAAAAGTAGAGAAATACCAGGGGCTCTGAGAAGAGCTGGAGAAAACCTGGAAGGTGAAGGCATCAGTGGTACCCGTGGTCATTGGGGCCCTCGGGGCAGCGAATTCCCCAAAATTGAAGAGTGGTTACAGCAGATCCTGGAAATACATCAGACATCTTGGTCTAGAAGAGTGCAGTTCTAGGAACAGCAAAGATACTGGCAGAACCCTCAAGCTCCCTATACATATATATATATATATATATATATTAGGGCTTATTATATACATAATTCAATAAACTATATATATCGATCGTATACAGATTTCAGTGGCTTATTAAAAAAAAAAAACTTGAGGTATAATTCATAAAGTACATACAAACTCAAATATCAGTTTTCTCTTTTGTTTAATTCTCATGATTACCTAGACAACAAGGGAAAAGGCTCAAATTCACCGCTTATCCCAATTAGAAATTGCACAAGTGTGACCCAGGCATGGCGACTGGTGCCACACTCCAATCCTGCTAATTAACTCAAACCACAACACAGAGCTCTTTAAATGAAGATTCAGTCTAGTTCTATATAGGAGAGGCAATCAGGGAAATTGACTTGAAAGAAAGGTCCAAAAAAAGATTTTTTGTCAGTTTGGCAGTCTGCAAGCTATCAAAATAAATATCGCTATATATTTTCGCTCGCAGCGCAGTTTCCAAGCACATTAGTTCTAGAGAGGTGAAGGGAGAGGAAAAATGCTGAGCTGTACCAGCTCAACTTCAAAAGTTCATACTTTTCAGGTTACCAGCATGAACAGTAAACCCTTGGTTTTTATTGGTGGGGTAATATTTAATTTTCTGATATGTTGTATTTATTTTGGTCACTTTTCTGTAATCATCACTTTAGTTTAAAACAATTCTGAAATTTATGGTTTAAAAATAGTATGAAAATAAATACAAGATTTAAAATGGAATTACCGAAATTAGTACTTTTCATTTGTCTATTTTTTTATTAAAATGTATATATATATTTATATATATATTATATATAAAATATCCGGCTGGAGCTATAATCATAAAAATATCGATCGTTTCGAATCTAAAAAGACAATGAGGTCGATATCGATCAAAAAAGATATGCAGTGCTTTCCTTTTCACATTTATCTAAATGTGCTTTTTTCTATATCTTCCTCCCAACCAAGCCCAATCAAGGACCCATATGCTTATACCATTGATATATATCAGTACACAACTCAGAGTACATGAAGTCCATCTGTGAAATTGTTCCAGTAGCCAATTTGTCATCAAGTTGCCCTGGTTCAGAGCTAGACCAAAACTGACACAGTGACCTTGGCAATCCCAAGCAGCACAGCAACATCAAGAAGATCTTCAGCAACACTTGAGGAAGCTGTGTAGGAAAATACCAAGGAATTGAAGGAGGAGCTGGGTAGTTTCCAACGTAGTGTTCTAACAATTGAGATAAAAATGCTGAGCAGCAGTGTAATAACCAGGTGTAAGCAGGAAAGCACTGGGGCTGTGCATTTATTTATTTGTTGTATTTATTTTGTCAATTTTTCTGGTCATCTTTACTTTAGAGAGTGGCTACAACTCAGGTCTCAGATTCCAGGTAAAAATCAGAGGTCAAATAAAGATTTAATCAGAAGTCTGTGTTTTTGTGTGTCCTAGGATCAAATCATTTAGCTAAGATACATGTCCAGGCAGAACCCTCAAACTCCCAGGCCTCTGGTAGAGGACCAATAGCTTGAGGATGATTCTACATACCACCTATTATATATATATATCCGATATACATGGTGAGAAATACAGTATTTTTTATATATATATATATATTTATACATACACGATGACCTCTGACGTGCACATCTGGTGTTGCTCACCAGGGTCCTCGGTATACTCAGGAGGCTAGTTTTTATGCCCAGACACACGTGAAAAATTAGAGGGAACATAAACTGCATCATATTCACCAAAGTCAAACTGACATGAAGGAAAGTGTTAGATTTTCTGTCTTCCATCCAACTTTGGCATCAGTTACATTTGTTCGCTGAGGATCTGGTGCCACATAAATGATTGGTTGACTCCCCCTAGTGGTTTGATGCATTTTTGTTAAGGGGAATGAGTTTGCAGATTTTTTTGAACCGCCTGTTTTGCCTGTGTGTGTTCTAGAGTTTTCAGCATTCATGTGTCTGCAGCAGATTTTGCCATTTGTGGCATCATTTGCTTCTCATTCTCCCCTGCTAGTTAGGATCTAAAGAACTTTATAATGGATATAGGACAACAGTTAGTCTGCTGCAACATACAGAGAAAGAAAACTGTCATCTTTCCTCTTTTAATCACCTCTGTAGTTGATACAGAAAAATCTCTTAATTTTCTAGTTGATCTGCTCATCTGTTTAGATCATTATCCTGCTGAAAAAACATTTCATTTTAATAAGAATGCCCTGATATTGATCAAAGGGGCTTTAAAAACAGCTTAGTTTTTGTTTTGTTTTCATCTGTGGATCACAGTGCCAATGTTAAAAAGATAAAACACTTTGGTGTTTGGACATTAAATATAGATTCATTTAAGCATTTAAGTGCGACAGCAGCAGCCACACTGCTGTTTGGTGCGCAGGTTGTCATGGTTATTGTCAAGATAAATATATATATATATATATATATATAGCATATATATATATATATATATATATAGCATATATATATATATATATATATATATATATTTATTTTTTTTTTTCCAGTTTTTATTATATACATATATATGTGTGTGTATATATATGTAAAAAATGGGTAAATGGTCATGTACTTACATAGCCTTTATTCAAAGCTAGGAGACCTGACCAAAGCGCTTACACTAC
Source organism: Cyprinodon brontotheroides (assembly GCA_018398635.1). Classification (NCBI taxonomy): domain Eukaryota; kingdom Metazoa; phylum Chordata; class Actinopteri; order Cyprinodontiformes; family Cyprinodontidae; genus Cyprinodon; species Cyprinodon brontotheroides. Next base: position 2,761,185 of record JAGKQL010000035.1, read on the forward strand.
ATTCATTCACCCATTCATGCACACACACTGATGGTGGCAAGCTACATTGTAGCCACAGCTGCCCTGGGGCTCACTGACAGAAGCGGCAGGCTGCCGCGACACTGGCTTTCACCGGGCCCTCTGACCACCATCAGCAGACAATGCAGGTGAAGTGTCTTGCCCAAGGACACAACGACAATGAGAGTCGGAGTCGGGGCTTGAACCGTCAACCCTTCGATTTCAGGGCAAACTCCTTCCATCCAACACCATTGTCGCCCCACATATATATATTTATATATATGTGTGTATATATATATATATATATATATATATATATATATATATATATATAAATAATTATATATAAAATTAAAATGGAGATAATAGATAAATGTTATATGAGGTGGGCTGTAGACCCTATTATCAGGATACACAGTACTTATTCTGTGCCGATGCTAAATCATGTCTTTCTAGGATAGGTTTGTTCTGATATTTTAATGTGCCCTTATGCTTGATAAAAATATATATAAAAAAGAAGCACTATATATATTTTAGAAATTACTTATTAATTCATTTCCATTTTACACGTTTTTTTTACTATCTTAAATAAAAGCTGTTTAGTTAAAGTTTGGTGGTTTCTGCTCCCTGATGTGGTAGCAGAGTCCTCTAGAGCAGAGGTCACGGATCTGGGACCCACCAGCTGAATACATCTGGACCCAACCTTATTTAAAAACATTTAGGAATTAAAACCGAGCCGTATTGACGCTCGCAGCTCTCAGACCGCCTGGTAATCTTCGCGACCGCTGGGAAACCTTGAGAACCACGTAATCGCCGGCTCCACGCCTCCCTTCCCAGCCTTTCAGCTCTTATGCCTGCTGCTGCTTCCCCTCATCCTCTTCATCACCCTGTGCCTGTTCCTCTTCATCATCCTCTTTCTCCTTCTGCTGCTGCCACTGTTTCCCATCCTCCTCCACCTGCAGCCTCTCCTCATCTTAGTCATCCTCCTGCTAATGCAGCTTCTCCTCATCATCCTCCTGCCGCTGCTTTTCTTGCTGCGTCTCCTTCTCCTCCTCCTGCTGTCACTCTTGCTGCGTCTCCTTCTCCTCATCCTGCTGCTGCTCTTGTTTCCTCCATGCTGCTGCGTATCCTCCTGCGTCTCCTTCATCCTGCTGCTGCTGCTATTGCTGCGTCTCCTTCTCCTCCTCCTGCTGCTGCTCTTGCTGCGTCTCCTTCTCCTCCTCCTGCTGTTGCTATTGCTGCGTCTCCTTCTCCTCCTCCTGCTGTTGCTCTTGCTGCGTCTCCTTCTCCTGCTGCTGCTCTTGCTGCTGCTCTCCTTCTCCTCTCTCCTGCTGCTCTTGCTGTGTCTCCTTCTCCTCATCCTGCTGCTGCTCTTTCTCTTCATCCCCTCTCCTGATCCTCTTCATTCTCCTTATCCTGCTTCTTTTCATCCTCCCCCATTCTCCTTCTGCTGTTTCTCATCCTTATCACCCTCCTCCTCTTTGTGTTGCTCATTCTCCTCATCCTCCTGTTGCTGCTGCCTATCTTCATCCTTCCCCTCCTTTTGCTGCTTCTCTAAATCCTCCCCTTCCGTCTACTTCTGCTTCTGCTGATTATCATCCTAATCATCCTCCTCCCCCTGTGCTCCTTCTCTTCATATTCTTCTTCCTGCTGCTGCTTTCACTGCATCTCCTACTGCTGTTTGTTTCTCATCCTCATCATCCTTCTCCTCCTAAAAGCATGGCTTTGTATGACTGGAGTTAACAGTTTGATGCTTAGCCACGCCCACATGCTTCCATGTAGAATAATAATTTTGCTAACTTTTAATCTGCTATGACTATAGTCCATGTAAAGTTAATTTGAAGTCTCTAACTAAAAAAAAAACCAAGAGCCCTTCACTTAGGCTCCTTCCCAGCCAGCGGAAAAGGCGCCACGCTTCACCTCTGGACCAGCCGGAGAAAACCACAGCTTTGGTCAGGAAGGGTTAAACTAGGGATAAAATATAATATCTGGGATGAATCTCATCTGTGAGATAGATGCTGCGGCCATCTCAGGTGGTGGGTCAAAAGTATATGTTCAAAAGATGGAGAAACAGCACTGCCAAACTCCACGGTTAGCGGTAATACACCCTACTCAAAACAAAAAAAATCATTAAAAATCCATAGTTTGCAATAAAATCCCGAAAAAAATCACAAATGTCAAGGAACACATCTTGCATGTCCTAGATTTTTTTTAGATGATTTATTAAATAATTTAAAGAAAGAAAAATCTTTAAACTTGAATGCCATATACTGCGGCAGTTGAAAACCCCATAAGATGCTCAAACATGCATAGATTCACGCCAAACTTGGCAGTCTTTTCTATAATCAAAGGATAAATAACTGTTCCAATTTTGGCTAGGATTGCTATAAAACTTTTTGAGATACAACAATTTCCTGTTAACACAATCTTTTGAAAAATCAGAGTGACGGACTTTTAAGAAGAGCTATGCTGTGTTTACCATCAAACAAGTAGCGATTAGAGGAATATATTCCAAAAGTCCTAGCTCTTTTGGGAAAACGACTGATTTTTTAGAAATATTTTAACATAGTGATTCTATTTTCATAAGTGCCGTTTGATTCAAAATGGCCGACTTCATGAGAGGGTTAGACCATGGCTCCAATGAAACTTTTTGTAGGTGGAGAGCTCATACAGATGTGTGCCAAGTTTCATTATCCTAGGAATGAGCATGGCTAGGGGCTGAATTATTTCCTGGCATTATCTGTCCACTTGACCAACTATTAGGCGAGAACGCAAACTTTTGAAAAATCAGAGTGACGGACTTTAAAGAAGCGCTTTGCTATTGTAACCAGCTTACAGCAGGCTTTGTAAAGAACGTATTTTGAAAGTTTTAGCTCATTTGGATAAAAGGCTGATTTTATACAATTTTTTGAAAAGAGGTCAGTGCTTTCACAACAGAGTAAAATGTAATTCAAAATGGTGTTATTTCTAGGGGCGCTGTAGTGAAATTAAGCCCCGCCCACAAAATATTGCTCTGGATTCCTGTTTGGAGTTGGACTAGGATCATCTCTTGTGATTTTGGTGCAGATCTGATTAATAATGAGGAAATGAGAGCCAATCGTATTTTCATGGCGAAACGCCTCACTTCGCCATGGCGCCACGGCAACACCATTTAACTCAGACTCTCTGTGCTTTAAACGAAGTTAGGACAACATGTTGTCTGTCTGCTGACACAGTTTTAGGTTGATGAGGTCAAGCAGGACAGAGAGGGACCATTCCAAGTAAAAAAACGTGACTTCCGGTTCTCAGGGGGCGTGGCTTCAATTATGTAACAGTTTTAACTACATACAGTTTTGTTGGGAACCGAGAGAGGATTAATACTACCAGGTTTCGTGTCATTTCAGTTTCATATGTAAAAGTTATTGCATTTTTGAAATGTTGGCTTAGCACGCCAACTTCGCAGGCCTGGCCACACCCCTTTAAAATGCTGGAAAACTCAAAAAGTTTGATAAGTTTAGATCTCACATGCCTTATCTGCATACAGGCCAAGTTTGAAGCCGATGGCTCACTGTCCCTAGGAGGAGTTCGCCGCGAAAGCTCCATCGCCAACAAAATTGAAAAAGTGCCAAAATTCGGCCTTTGAGCCAAAATTGCCGCACTTCCTGTAGGTTTTAGAGCATACCCACAATGTAACTTTTTTCATGATTTGGTAAGATCTATGCACCTGCCAAATCTCAAATCTCTGCGACTTACAGGTTTTCCCCAACTCACGTTAGGGGGCGCTCTAGAGGGATTTGGCCACGCCCATTTTGAATTCGCATTATAATACGTAAATTTCACTAGGGGGACAATTTACTGCCAAGTTTGGTGAGTTTTGGGGCATGGGAAAGCCTCCAAAAAGCAGCTTCTTTTGTGTGGAGAAAAATAATAAGAATCATAATAAACGGTACAGGAACAATAGGCTCTCGCAGCGGTGAGCTGCTCGGGCCTAATTACAGAATGTTGTCCCGCGACTGTGTCTAATCCACTGTTTCTCCCGTCTCGCTCCCCTCCCACTTCCTCAGAGCTCAAGGAGAGCATGCGCTATATTATTATTAAATTCAGGTTAGCAAAATGCAGAAATGAATGCTTAATTTAATATGACATTTGAAAAAAGATTCCCACCATCTTCCAGCCAGCATATTTTCAGCTTCTGCCCAAATATTTACGTTTTTTGTGGATTTTTGTAAGAGGGATAATTAGGATCATCCATGGTTTGTATGAACTATGTTTGTTATCGGCTTCCCAAACTCAGCATCTCTTCATCCAGGCCTGAGATGAGAAATTTCTTTTGAAGTTGTGAGAGGCACTCTTGGACGCTGACTGGATTTGATGAATCTTTTAAGCCTCTTAGTATAAAAATAAATATTTTGATCGTAGATGAGAAATCTGCTTCCTGGTATGTTGAAGTGCTAATAGTTTGCATCCGCAATCATTTCGCCAAACAAATTGGTCTTAGTTTTTGTGAATATGTATAGTTCGCCGCGATTTTTACAAAAGCGCCTTGACCCAAAAACTTTGGAGAAGAGGTTTTGCTGCTTACTCAATGGTTCAGAGAAGAAAGTTGAATCCTGACTCCTGCTCCGCAGTAGTTGTTCCAGCGTTTCGATCGACCGATGCAGGAGGGTCAGGCGCAATTCTGGGCAGGGGAATTGCGCAAGCTGCGAAGAGCAGGAATCGAGAACTGGACTGCTATTCTCCAGATTTCTGCGTACTTCGAACGCACAAGTATAAATCCTTCGGTGTGAGACCAAAATGTGATCTCTTGTGCGACCCGCAAACCCCCGCTTGAACCCTGTGCCCAGTTTGAAGCCTGGGGTTGGATCCTTCCAGGGTGGGAAATAGTTATAGTGGTGCATACAACCCTCCGCCGCGAAAGACAAAGCAAAAGTTAAACTTAGGTTGACAAAAACACAGCTTGATCAGCGTAAGCACCTTGTAAACCGGCAAACAATTACCTGGAGATCGAAGTGTGGCAGTCAGCAGTTGAACCGTCTCAGGTGTGAGAGGCGACCGGCAGGGCGCCCCGCGGGAGCAGAAAGGAAGTGCGCACCACAGCCTACGGAGTGCGATGCGCTGCAAACACGCAGTTCTGACAAATATAAGCCTACAAATGAGCCTGCCAAAGGATGGTTTGAGAATGGCTTTTGTTAGCCCCTATTCGCCAAACCCAGGTTTGGGGCACTTGCAGTGGCGCATGCTCTCCTTCTACCGTTCCCGGCCAAGACCTAAAGTGTTGTTGGTGGTTAATTTAAGTGGAAATATAAAGTATGGTGAATTTAAACGCCTTTCTACCAAAGTCATTTCTTTAGATTTTAAAATGGAAAAGTGTTCAATTTTTTTGAGATTTTTATTTCAGTACTCCACAAAATAGATTATGTAATTAAAATGTATCCGGTTGCCATTAGACTCTGTTGTGATTTTATTGGTGACCCTGTCCTGTGAGGCCTTTCCTTCTTATAAAAAACCTGTATCATGTAACCAGAAGTTACACTATTCTAGTTCTTATTGTATTATTTTAGAGCCTTATGCCAGGATTTCTCTCTCTTCACTCCAATAAGACGCTCGGTCAGCACACAATACGTGTGTTTATAGAGGTGAATAAAGCAGGGGATATGTACGGCAACTGCGGCAAAGATCAAGAAGGAAAATACAGGAAATGCAGTGAGAGGTGAAGATCAAAACTTCAGGAAATCCTCCCTTTTTCTCCCTCTTTTCTAAAGCGTGTTTACATCATCTCTCTGCAGGGACGCTAAATGTGGTAAAATCCAGTGCTCTGCTTCAGCCTCCAAGCCTATTGAGAACAATGCAGTTCGCATAGAAACCACGGTCAGGGTGGACCGCAAGAGAACTCTGTGCCTTGGGACACACGTCTATAAGCCCGACCATGAGGAGCAGGAGCCGCAGGGGGACACCCTGGACCCGGGCCTGGTCATGACGGGAACCAAGTGTGGCGATGACTCTGTGAGACGTGTGAAAATTAGCTTTTTTATAGAACTCATTTGCATTATAATCTGTATTTTATATATTCATTGGCTTATTTTGCCAGATCTGCTTTAATGGAGAGTGCCGAAATGCAGCGTTTCTGAGAGCGGATGAGTGCAACGCCAACTGCCACGGACATGGGGTAGGTCCCCGTGTGTCGCTAGCCTCGTGAGACCATCCTGATCTTGTGAGCTTTCAAGGTTTCAATCGCAGATCAGTCTGGAGACTCTCCGTTAAAGAAAATTTGGAGCCGTTCACCAACGAATGTCCAATCAGGTTTGGCTTTGAGGCGGGTTGAGGTGTGACGCAACGAGAAGCGGTTCAGTCTAAAGAACATGGCACCTTCAGCCGATGAAACTAGCGTTAGCGTGGCTATCGAGCAAGTTTTATCGGAATTACAGAGTATTTCTTCACTGAAAGAAGAGCAAAACACTGCTCTGGAGGCTTTTCTCAGAGGAAAAGATGTTTTTGCTCTTCTCCCGACTGGTTTCGGCAAGAGTAGTCTGGCTTGTGGTTGTGTTTTCGTCGTCGCTCTGTTAGTACGTCATATGCTTCGTTGATCTGATTGGTTTATTTGGCCCGTCTGTCACCAACATAGGCCAATCAGCTAACCAGTATTTTCCCAAAATTTCTTCAACGGAAGGTTTCCAGATGGATATGCGGAGCAAATCCATCTGGTGGAGTCAGGTTAGTGTGTCACAGCAGGAATGAGGAAATTATGTGGTAGAAAAAATAGCTTTCTTGAGAACAGCAGCGCAATAACTATTGTCAATTCTATTCAGTTTATTTCTATAGCGCCAAATCAAAACACGTCATCTCAAGGCACTTTACAGTTCAACCAGATCATACAGTCAAATTGATTCAGAGTTTTCTATGTAAGGAAAACCAGTTGATTGCATCGACTCATTGACTTCAATACAATCCCTCACACTAAGCATGCTTGTAGCGACAGTGGAAAGGAAAAACTTCCTTTTAACAGGAAGAAACCTCCAGCAGAACCAGGCTCAGTGTGAGCGGCCATCTGCTGAGGCCGACTGGGGTTCAAGGAGACAGAAGCAGAGATACAAAAAGGAGGCCCCAAGTCTAAAACACACAGCCAGGTAGAGGAATCTGGGGCCCTAAGGTCAGAGGATGAAGAGAGCATCCAGTTAGTCACAGTCAGAGAAACAGGACTACACTGAAAAACAAGTCGTGCTCTCCAAAATCTTAAATACTCTTTTACTCTAGAGAAAGAGGAAGGGAAATAAACAAATCAATATCATTTTCTAATTGAAATATATATTAAGATTAAATTGATTTTACCTTAATTTGCTTTAAGGTATTTAATCTCTGTGTTCTAGTCAGCAGGCTTAAAAAGGAAGTGAGAAGTAGTATATGTTGTTTTTGTTTTTTTGTCTAAAACAGCTGTAAGTCTTGTTCTGTGCTTCCAAGGAAACCCTCATCCTATATGTCATCAGCGCAGCCGTGTTTCTCTTTTCCTGTGGGAAAGTGTTTTAAAGTGGCTCATTTCAAGGCGCTAATTCGCCATGACGCTCTCTGCTCTGTTCTTGTCTTTCCAGCTGTGTAACAACAACCAGAACTGCCACTGCGACCCTGGCTGGGCTCCTCCTTGGTGCAACCACAGCGGGCCAGGAGGAAGTGTGGACAGTGGACCTCCAAAGAGTCCAGGTTAAACGCTTGCTGTGGTTCTAGCTTCTGTTCTAGTAGACGAGGAAGTTAATCTACGTTCATTTTTTTGGGTTCTCTATTATTTGTAGGTTTTCCAATTCCAGTTCTCCTCCTTCTGGTTCTTTTTGTGGTTTTGGCTACTTTCGGGCTTTGGTTCTGCTACAATCATAGATTTGTCCTGCCTCCACCAGTGCCAAAGTGAGTAATTTTACATCGTTAAATAAAAAAAGTACAGCAACAGCTGCAGATGTAAAGATCTTCTCCAGTTTTATCGGTGTTTATATCCACTGTGGTTCTGATCCTCAGATGTTTGGATGCAGCTGAAGGGAAACGCATGGAGCCTGAGGCTCCTTCCAACGGTCATCCAAACGCAACTTTCCGGGTGGATAAGGAGGATTCGGTAATAAAGATCAAGCATACTTTATGACAGGGAAATGGCTGATTGTTTCTTAGCAGAATAATTTCATTTAAAGTTGTGTTGTTTTTTTTTAAACCCACAGTCTCCATCTCACCTGAGCCCGTTACCCTCAGCTCGGCCCAGACAAACAATCAAGCGTCCTGCGATGACGCCTCCTCCCGTCCCCTGTCAGGCAGCTGAGCAGAAAGAAATCAGAAAGAAGAACCAGGCCCCCTTCCCACCCGCTGCTTCTTCTCCTCAGAGGCAGACGTCTCCTCAGGGACAGAAACCACGTCAGGTTTCACCAACCTTTCCAATCCCTCCATCTTTACCTCCACAGGACCCTAAAAGGCAGCTGCGACCAGACCCCCCTAAGAGACCTCCACCACCCTGTCCTGTCAGCAGTCATTTCCCGGTGAGTCTGTTCAAACAGGCTTTTTCCACAGATATAGAAATTTTTCTTTTTCTAATCCAATAGTCAATTAAATTTGTTCTGTGTAATTTGAAATTAGGATCAACGTAACTGTAATATAAAGAGACCTCCGCCTCCAATTAAAAAGATGCAGCGAGGACATGATGCTTTGGCTCCATCTGCTGGTCAGAAAATGCCAAACAGGTAAAGGTTTGATATGGTGTCTTGCAGAATAATTCACTACCATTTAAACTTTCACTCAATGATCCCAGCATAGTGTTATTTTGTAGAGAAAACATTTATGTGTGCAGCTGCATTATGAAAACTTTCCCCTCCATCCTCAAAGCTTCCTCCTCCTGTCCCCAGCATGATGCTTCCACCTCCGTGTTTTACAATGTCTTTAGAGTGACGATTTCTTCCATCTATAACTATTAGTCCACATTCTTCAATTAATGTTCCCCATAAGTATTGCCCTTCAACTTCACAATTATGTACCACTTTATATAAAATCCCAATACGATATATTAATTATGACCAAAATCTGTTAAGAAAATTAGAAATTAACAATGACATTTATTACATTTATTTTAGTTTAAACATAGTCGATAAAGTAAAGCCTCTGATTGGCTACCTTTTAGGAAATCCCACCTCTTGAGACCGTATGGTTTTATTCTTGGTTGCATCGTTATGCTAATAGCTCTCTCAAAGAGTTAAGAATGGATTAAATAACTAAGTTAAATAACTAAGTTTAACTCATTCATTAAAGTGTTCTCACAGTAGTAGCAATGTGATATAAAATCATTAATGCTACATGTAAAGCTTCATATAAGCTAAGCTAACATTAGATTCACTGATTATATTTAGGAAAATGAGGCTTGAATCTATGGAGGACCAGATCTACCATATTTAAAAATAAATAGAGAAATAAATAAATGCTCAGTAAATAAATAAGCATACAATTAATTCCTTAAAATACTGAGTAAAGAATGTCATAAATTTCTCTTGGAGAGCTGTTTATCTGGATATCTTTAAGGGGAACACAGTTTTTTTTTTACATTGGCCCCTTGATTTTCCAAGTGTTATTACATCATGCTCCTCTACTCACACCATATGAGTTTTGTGTCGCTTTGGAGGCTATTTCTGAAGATATGTCCGAAAAGTGATGTCATATATGCTTTTCTTTTTAAAAGACATAAATGGGAGTAAAAAATCTGGCGTACCATAAAGAATAAATTATAAACAGTTTAGTTTGTGCCTTCAAGTCGGTTTGCCCATAGGAAGGCGTTACTTGGATATAACTCAACGGAATATCTTCTTCAGAGCGGCTCCAAATGACGCAAAACTATATTGCGCGGCAATAACATGATAAAATCAAGGGAAATCAAGGCCAAATGTAAAAACTTTTAAGTAGCTTCTTTATTTCTTTATTTATTCACCTTTGTAATAATTACCTTATTTATTTATTGTCTGGTATAATCTTTAACTTTATTTATTATTTATTATTGTTTTAAGTATTATGTTCATGTTATAATATTTTTGTCTGTTTCATTCTGCCTTTGTATTTTTTTTACCCTATTTATTTCTAATTGTTTTTATATTTCTGTCTGCATTTCTGCCTCATTATGCAAATGAGGAGGGTCTGTGTCTTAGAGGGTCAACTTCTGCCCATTGGTTAGTCAGCATTTTATGGGGGCAATTAATTATATGCTTATTTATTATTGAGCATTTATTTATTTATGTTTAAATATGGTAGAGCTGGTCCTCCATATGAATAAACTCCCTTTTATTTTAAACATTTGTATTTATAGTTAGTTTGCAGCTTCTGTTAAGCATTTTGTTTTCTGTGCAGCATCATGTAAATAAAACCTTCAGTTGATGGCAGTTGATAGATGAATATTTGATATGAAGTCAGAATTCTACTTTTGAAGAGAGAACAGCTGTTAGCCTGAAGATGCTTTCGCTAGGGGGGGCATAGTAGAGCAGTTTATGTCATTGTTGCTTTGGAGGGAAAAGGTCTTTGGTTCAATCCCTGGCTGTATTCATGTTCTCGCTCTGCATGTGTCGCTTCTCTCTGGGTTAAGGAGACCAGATTTCTGAAATCAAATCTAGTGACATTTCCAGCTCCTAGAGAAAAATAAATACATATCATCAGAATTAAATTAGGAAACAGGGACAGTGATGCTTTCATCCATTTTTGCATATTTATTAATATTTAAACAACATCTAATAATAACGAGATCTTATCTATATATTTGGTCATGGTTATTTAAGCCAGTAAAGTAGCATCTCTCAGAAAACCGGTCTTCATCATTACTTCTTAAAAATATCTGCATCTGTTCCACTGAACAGTTCTCTGTTCCGAAGTCTTTCCTGATACATGTTGGAGCTCCGCTCCTGTTTTTCACTTCATCAATAAAGTACGCAGCTAGAACCCTGGGATTACTACTTGTGGAGTAATCATGCAGCCATAAAACGATACAGGAAAATCTATCAACAGCTCCGTTAACATAGCCGTATGGTGCCAGTCCGAATCTTCGCCGCACCAAAGTTAAGACCAGGTCGATTTAAACGATCTCCGAAGCCTCCTGCACTCTCCTGATCAGAATTTTGTGCGAAGATGCAAAACGGACTGTTATTTGGGACACCAACAAGCCAGCCTGGAACGCATTTCAGATGCGGTATTTGCATAGCCATAAAGCATCACCATGGTGGACATATTGCTTCTGCAGGAACAATGTGACTCCCAACAATCACGGTAGAACATCCTTGAGAAGAGCTAAGGACTTTCTGCACAGAGCTTACAAATTAAAACTAAATCCACTCCACATCAAGAACAATCCTGCAGTTTCGCATATCTAACAGGAAATTAGTATATTAAAAGAGATTGGAAGTCACGAAGTACCAATGACTGTCCCAACTTATATTTTTACTTGTGAAACCTTGTTCTTATGGCGACTTTTTACTTCTACTCCTGGGATTTTTAACAAATATCCGTACACGCTACTCCGCTGCGTCTTATTGGCTTATTACTTTGGTTCTATCCAATTGGAGTCCAGAGGTATTTTTTTTCCCGGTTCGTTCAAACATTACCATAATCTGCAGCTCTATGGATGGGAATCAGGACTGCATATGGCTGACTAGAATTGAGTCGATCTTACGCCAGGTATCACCGTTAACAGATTCAGATATCCATATAGTTTTAGCGTTGCCCATAGCTAACCATCGATATGTCCACATTAAACTGAACACCATGGGCTCTTCTGTACAGACATTGGTTTCTAAAAGATCATGAAAGCCCTCAGCTGTACTTTTATACCTTGAGGATTTTTACAGGCACTGAACTTTGTTACTTTAGGGAAACCACCAAGCCAGCTGGAAATGCATTTCAGATGCAGTAATTTAACACAAATCCTCCTGTAGGAACAGTTTATTTCCTGCAAGTCAGAGTAGAGTAAGCTTTTTCGCCTAAACAATCCTGTAACACTTAATGTGTCACGCACAATGCTGACAAACTGAAAACGAATTCCATCCATATCGGAGGAAATTAACAGTATTACTTTCAGTGTTGCACATCTAAAAGAGCAATAAAGCATATTAAATCCAACAACCGACTCATTGTTCACGTTTCATGTAGCGTAGCTCAGCAATCACTGTCCTTCCTGATCACCTAAATATGAAATATTATCTCATAATTACGAGATACTGATCTTGTAATTATGAGATAATCTGTCAAATTTTTTTTCCTTTGGTCAATGCAATTCGCTTCCATAGTAATTTGACCTTCCTACAATGGATATGTATATATGTATCCAAATTAGACATTAAACTATGAATCACAAAGAGTGAATTATGATCCAACTAATATAGAACAAAATTTCAATTTTCTTGTAGAAAAGAAAATATCCACTAAAAGACATGTTTCTGATTTAGAAGCTCCTACTTTATATCACCCAGAATGCATTGAAATTAGAAGAAAATTGGTGTTAAATAACTGATAGAAGACAAAGTTTATGAAAAGAGTTTGATTGGAAATTGAAAGTTGATTATTTTTAGACTCCTCTTATTATTTCTAATTCTGTAAGAAACGTTGTGGTGGAGTAGAACGCCATTACAGATATAAGGGATTGTCTAATTACCCAAAAAACACTGCAGCGACACGAAGTTCGAACAAGGTTTACGTATTGGGAGTTTATTTAGATCATAATCTCAAACTAAATCAAAGATATGTTCTATCAATTTTATTACTGGTTACAAAAAAAAAATATATTACAGTGAGTTAAAATGATATGAAACCTCCAAAAATAACTGATGGAAACAGAGAAGTCAACATTTAAATGTGATTAAAATCTGTTCTGCCAATAATGCTCTCCAAAGGTGGCGCTATATCAATTTGTACATGTATATGAGCTTTGCAATAGTAAAGTAACATAATTAAGAGGAAGAAGTTGGAACGCTTTTGGAAGTCAGGGATATTTATTGATGTTTATATCATTAAAACTCCTAACAGCTTCTTATTTTTCCACTCTTTCTAGACTTTAGACTGAAAACTCAGGAAGACACTGGGATCGCCTCTTCCATCCAGAACTGGAACTGCCTTCTACTGTTTTTATTCCAAATCTGCAGTACAGTGGATTAGGACAAATACTTGATTGTGTGTTTCCACTAAAGATTTAATCTGAAGGATTTATGCCTCAGTAGAAGTCTGCTTTATCCACATGAAACCGCCAGAGCTGTGAATATTTCTTATTTTTTATTTCATTTTATAATGCTTGATGTGAATGGAAACGATTTGAGCTATTTATAAATTAAAAAGAATAGAATGTTTACAGATCATTGTCAACTATGAATGTCTTATATTAAGAAAACGTGGGAAAAAAACAGCATTGTGATCTTTTTACACGCGATCGATAATAAGAAATGTAATAGTATTCAGCTGTTGTCATGGTAACCTCAGAAAATCTTACATCTATTCTGTAAGTAGATGCTTAGGATGGATGAATTATGTTTTTTTTTTTTAAGTTAACTGGACTTTTCACAATTTATTTCAAACTTCATATTGTTGTCATGTGGTTTTTTCAGTTTGAAGCCATTATTAAAAGTTATGTCACTTTTGAAACCGTTGGAGTGGAGAATTCAAGTTTAAGGTACCCATTTCATTCCAAAATAATTCTCATTTCAATGCTGACAATCAGATTTTTTCTTTCTTATTTATAGTCCTTTCTGTATTAAGTCATACATATTGATTAATGACACACAAATGATTGTAAAGATTACATGTGATTGTAAAAATGTTCATGTAAAACTAACAAAAAGTAATATGTGAAACTGCAAGCTGGATCGCGCTTATAAATGTAAAGTCATTGGTCTGTTTTACAATATTATGGTAATTTATTAACCCCATTAAAACCACTCTATCCAAAGGCATGTTTTATCTTCACACAACCTATGCAAACAGATGCAAACCTGTGACCTCCGACTGGAAATCAACAAAAAGCGATTCCTACAAATGTTTTTGTGTCCGCCAGAAATCCTTAAATGCATTTTTGTAAACAAAGTTACATTAATAAAAAGAAACTCCCTTATTACTGTATAACTAATATGTTCATATTTGCAAAAAGAAGGTGATCGGGAGTTAATTTGGTGTTTACCACAGCCTCGACTTCCACTTAGCCAACAGGGACCCATGCAGTGCAAGTTTCAAATGATTTCCCTCCCTAGCATAGCTGGAAAAACTGAAATGCTGCTGCCCTTTAGATCTCTGCAGCCTTTACTGAGATGAAAGTGCTCTGATTTATTCTAATCAAAAGACTGTTAAATACCAGAGGCCGGACCCCCTGAACTAACCAACCCCCAGCGCAACAAGACCCCACCTCGTCCCCCCACCTGCTCACAAACACAAATTAAAGAGCCGGCTGTTTCTGCTCAGGACGAAAGCCTGAAAAAGCCTTCTGTGAGGTAGAAGGTTGGACAAGCAAAGGTTTTAGCATGTGGCCTAATTGCAGCCAACTTCCCCTGCTGAGCATAATTAGCGTTCACTGGCATGGTACCTCCAGTAGGGTTTCATTTATAAGAGATGATGATTGGCTGAGGGATAAAGCACAGGGTGAGACCCCCGCCTCCCCTCCCAGTGGGAAGGATACTCAGAGAGGAGGGCAGTAAAGAGAGGATCTCACCTGCTGAAAGCTCCCCTGCCTCGTTTAAACACCCAATTAGTGCTCAGGTTGTTTTCTCTTTTCCGTTTGCAGAGTTGATTATCCTACAAATATTTTAGTACCAGATTCCTGCTAGGCGTTTAACCCTTAATGGTCATTTTGCATCCTAAACAGGTCCCTAGCCCTCTTATAAAATGGAAGGAAATCAGAAAGCACAGACATGAGATGGAAGGAAAAAAAAGCAACATCCACTTAATTTGACGCAGCATCATTATTTAAAGGTGTATCAAAGTATCTCTGCATGAGCTGCAGAGATAAAGAGCTTTGAGGATTTTTTGGCAGGAAAACTGTTAGCTAGCAATTGTTAAAAGACATCCTGTTTAATGTCCATACAAAGGCATTTAAAGAGACAGATCAGATCATACAGACCGAATGGTTAAAATTGATCTATCTAAGGAAAAACAGCTTTGCAGGATTTGCTCCTCCTGGGTGAGCGTGTGATGACTGTAGACATTAGCCTTTATGTTGTTGATGACTTTACAATGATCCGTCTGTCACTGAGAAGAATGCATGCAACAACAGTGGAGAGAAAAAACTCAGTTTTAACAGGAAGAAACCTCCAGCAGGACGAGGCTCAGTGTGATGCGAGACATCTGGTTGAAGTTTGAATAGGGGTTTAATGAGAGATAAGCTGAAAAACAAAAGGACTATTGAAGCACTGATTGATCTACAAATAATTTCTATGTTAGAAAAGGCAACAGTAATGATAAAGTAGCTGAACAGACCCAACTACACTCACCGGCCACTTTATTAGGTACCCCATGCTAGTAACGGGTTGGACCCCCTTTTGCCTCTTCCAGAACTGGAACTGCCTCAATTCTTGGTGGCATAGATTCAACAAAGGTGCTGGAAGCATTCCTCAGGGAGTTTGGTCCATATTGACATGATGGCATCACACGGTTGCCGCAGATTTGTCGGCTGCACATCCATGACACGAATCTCCCGTTCCACCACATCCCAAAGATGCTCTATTGGATTGAGATCTGGTGACTGTGGAGAGCCATTTGAGTACAGTGAACTCATTGTCATGTTCAAAGAGAAACCAGTCTGAGATGATTCCAGCTTTATGACATAATCGCGCATTATCCTGCTGAAAGTACGCCATCAGAAGTTGGGTACATTGTGTGGTCATAAAGGGATGGACATGGTCAGCAACAATACTCAGGTAGGCTGTGGCGTTGCAGCGATGCTCAATTGGTACCAAGGGGCCCAAGGGGTGCCAAGAAAATATTCCCCCACCATGACACCACCACCAGCAGCCTGAACCGTTGATACAAGGCAGGATGGATCCATGCTTTCATGTTGTAGACGTAAATTCTGACCTAAAATCCGAATGTCGCGGCAGAAATCGAGAGACTCATCAGACCAGGCAACGTTTTTCCAATCTTCTATTGTCCAATTTCGATGAGCTTGTGCAAACTGTAGCCTCAGTTTCCTGTTCTTAGCTGAAAGGAGTGGCACCTGGTGTGGTCTTCTGCTGCTGTAGCCCATCTGCCTCAAAGTTCCACGTGCTCAATCGCGTTCAGAGATGCTCTTCTGCCCACCTTGGATTTGTAACGGGTGGTGATTTACCCAGTCACTGTTGCGCCTTCTATAAACTCAAGCAGTCTGGCCACATTCTCCTCCTGACCCCTCTGGCATCAACAAGGCATTTCGCCCCACAGAACTGCAGCTCACTGGATGTTTTTTCTTTTTCCGGACCATTCTCTGTAAACCCTAGAGATGGTTGTGCGTGAAAATCCCAGTAGATCAGCAGTTTTCTGAAATACTCAGACCAGCCCTTCTGGCACCAACAATCAATACCACGTTCAAAGTCACTCAAATCACCTTTCTTCCCCATACTGATGCTTTCGCTTTGAACTTGCAGGAGATTGTCTTGACCATGTCTACATGCCTAAATGCACTGAGTTGCGCCATGTGATTGGCTGCTTAGAATTAAGTGTTAACGAGCAGTTGGACGAGTGTACCTAATAAAGTGGCTACGTCCTGCAGCCGATCTAATGCTGGCAGCACGGCTGATATTTCCCTTCAGGATGGTTTCACAGCCAAAACAGACAAAAAGAAGCTACAACAGTGAGAAAAAGCAGGAGAGGAGGCAGATCTTTTAGTTATCAGGCTCCTCTCCTGTGGAACCAACTACCAGTTTTAGTCCGTGAGGCAGACACCCTGTCTACTTTTAGGCTAGGCTTAAAACTTTCCTTTTGATAAAACTTCTAGTTAGAGTGGCTCAGGTTATCCTGGCTATCTCTATAGTTATGCTGCTATAGGCTTGGACTGCTGGAGGGACATAGGGACCCCCCATTTCATCATTCTGCTTCATTCTGTCTCTATTCTCCTCTGCAGAATCTGTTAGTTCAATCTCTAACGTTTCAGTTTCGGTTTTCTCACTGAGTAAGCTTCATCTGGTCTGTTCCTGTTTGCGGCGACGTCATCCTGGAAAGAAGCATCAGCTGTGCTGCTTCCATCAACACCACTGTTTTCGAGCGTGGCCTGTTTTCCAGTGTGGTCCTATTTCTCTGACCGTGATGGGGCTGCCTTTTACAGCGCTACTTTTTGTGTCTCTGCTTCATGTCTCCTTGAACCCCAGCCAGCCTCAGCAGATGGCGCTCACACTGAGCCTGGTTCTGCTGGAGGGTTTCTTCCTGTTAAAAGGTTTTTTTTTCCTCTCCTCTGCATCGCTACAAGCATGCTTAGTGTGAGGGATTGTATTTGAGTCAATGAATTCGATGCAATCAACTGGTTTTAACTTAGATAGAAAACTTTGTATCAATTTGACTGGATGATCTGGTGAACTGTAGGAGTGCCTTGAGATGACCTGTGTTGTGAATTTGAAACAGCTATAGAAATAAACTGAGATTAATTTGAATTGATTTTTAACAAGACTGATTATTAAGAAGAAAGTATCAAATATTATATGGACAGCCTTGCAAAGTCAGACCATAAAGTACTGAGAGGAAAATTCAGAACAAACCCCAGTTAGAATGTTAAGGATCATGATTAGTACAACTATCTTCTGAAAATGATTCAGTCTTCTAAAACAGCAATCATCTGCGATATAAAACCAAGGTAAATATGTTTGACCTCATTCATAGAGGTCCAAGTATAAGTTCAGCTTGTGCTGTACTGCTTATATCAATTTAATTCATATTTTTTTATCTTGTTGATTCCAAGGTGTGCATCTATACTGATATTGTATTAATTTCTGTTCCAGATTGAAGATACACCAACAACCACCCAGAAAACAATGATCAGGTCAGCTCATTCAAGCTTCACTTAATTGTCCTCAGGACAAATTAAAAGCTGGCTCAGGACTAGCAAGCTATGCCTTGTGCTCCTAATCTTTTAAAATACTGTACCTTTATATAACCATGTGAACTAGCTGGTAGGAAAGCACTTTGTTGTATCAGTTGGAGTTTTTTCTCTCACAGCATTCATTGACCTCAAATCTATTTATTTTATTATTTTATGTGAACTAGCTTTTAAACAGCCAGCACTTGTGTTAAGTTCATAAGACACTTTTATTTTATTTATTTTTTTCCTTTGTCAGGATGTATTTTATTTGTTTTGAATATAAAGCATTTGAATGTTTGTGTCTTTTGAACCTTTTAAATGTAAATGTTCTTAAAATAAATGAGTGCAAATATTGTCAGTAGGAACATCTTCCATGTCTGCATGTGTTCCTTAAAATTGTGTTTTTTTTTATCAAAAAAAAGATGAGAGAAAATGTTGAAATGTGAAATAATTTTAGGGAAATGTTAAATATTATCTGCTGGACAAAGTGTAAAAGGTATAGGGAAATTATGTCCTTGACTAAAATTAGGACTAAAATGTTGACAGTTTTTGTTGACTAAAACTAAACAAATAAAAATTATATTTTCTTTGGACTAAAAATAAAGACTAAAATGCTCTGACTTATAGTTGACTAAAAATAGACTAAATAAAAATGGGATGATGTCAACTAAAATGATGATAACTAACAAGCGATGCTGAAACTCTGGACTAAAACTGAGGCCTCGGGTCCAATACCCGAAGTCAAAAACGAACACGGTAAAATGCTTAATATTTTCCCAGAAGCGTTTGTCGTGGTAAAACTGAAGGCGTAAAATGAAAATGTGATACGACCACATCATCAATGCATGAAAGCAGCTGCAAAAATGTATGCCAGGCCTATAAGTGGCGCTTGTGGTGCCAAAGCAAAATAGGCGACGAAATGTTTTGGGCATGCGCACTAATATTTATACATGGTTGCCCTGGGGGTCCATTTTTCGTGGTTCAGTCAAATTCAGGTGCTGAACTATGTGGTTCTATGATATTGCTCTGTTCTTCCCGGAGATATTCCAGAAGAAGAAGATTTTGTTGTAAGCCCGACAGCAGGGGTGAGTGGTAGTATTAGCAGCAAACCATTCCAACACAGTAACTGGCGCACATTGTTGTTAAGTTTGATACTCGTGTAGGCGGCTATGGCGCATAGTGACGCTGTAAAGAAAAAAGGTTAGAGTGCTTAAAGATGGATACTAAAACGGCGCTTTTCTTCAAAAATCTCTCCCACTCTGAAGGCTGAATAAAAAAAGATTGTTTACAGACCCGAAGCGTTCCGCTTCATTATGGATGAGAAGTGCTGGTTTGGTGTAGAAAAATTCGTCGCTGTTTGAGGCCAGGGTTAAAACTCCTGTGTTGACGGGCCTTGAAACTAAATTTAAAATGGCTGCTAAAATTAACACTACAAGGCACAAGGCTTTTTGCTGAAATTGGATCAAATCCCACTGCTGTAGTTTTACCGGCTGATTTAACAGGGTAAATGCTCAGGCCAGAGGTGTTAACAACAGGGGGGGGGATAACCATCAAATGTTTTAGCTGTAACAACACCTTTAGTTTCTATCTGTACTTGGTAACACAAAATTCACAAAAAAAGTAGATTATTTCCCCGGTCAGGGCTAAATGTTTTTGCGACCATTATCCTGCACCTTCACTATATATGGTCGGGTCAGAACCCCGGGGACTGATGGTGGGAGACACAGTTATGTGTTGTTCTGATTGAGTCAGTTTCCTCTGGCAATGAAAGGTCAACATTAATAATCAATGAGGGGGAAATGTCACAGAGGAAGAGAGAGAAAACACCAGTTGTTAGGGAACTAAGATTAATGCTTCTTACATTTTTTACACTTTTTTAACAGTTTAATGACCCTGATTCTGTTAATTTGATCACTCATGATCTTATCTGCTAACAAAATAACCAGTATTTATGATAGCAATTAAAGGTAAATAATTGCTAGATGTCTTTACATATATTAATTTAAACCAATTTAGACATTTAGCTAATTAGAACCACACAGGAGAGACCACTGACACCTCACCTAAGCTCAGACGAAAGCTTTAATTAGAACCCATGGTAGTTCAAAAGGATTTCCCCATGAAAACGTGATTAATGACTCAGTGCCTGCGGGATCCCCTCCAATGAAGGCTCTCTATTAGTGTGGGAAAACTCACCAGTCGCTCCAACGTGGAATACAACCCAACTCGACAAAAACGTACACTCAAACACAGGGATTTTGATGGCATGTTTATTTAAAACATTTTCCATTAAGACACACTTTGAAAATAAATCTACTTAATTTCTAAAGTAAAGAAATACCTTTCAACGTCACTTCTATTTCTACACACAAACCACTTTCCTATGTTAATAATCGTAATGATTACACATCTATATATTTTGCTGTTTAAGGTTAAATTGAGTTTAAGTAAGGGCAAAAACAGAAAAGCTGCTTTTTGACTATTTACGGTTCAGACTTTAAGTGGAAATAAAGCATTTTTATTACGAATAATAGTAAAGTTTTACTAATGATCACCTTACAAACTGCAAAAAGTGATCACATACGCAGATGACACTTCTCTATTTGTATTACACACTCACTCTGATTGCAACTCTTACCTTTCAACAATATCGTGCACACAAGAGAAGACAAGCACAACAATAATTTACATTGCAGCAGTTGGGAGAGGTGTTTCGGTAATTAGCTTCACAGGTCGTTGTTATTTTTTCTCTTCTTTGGTCTGGTTCTCCCACGGAACCGGATCGTTTTCATCTGTGTTTAATCCGGTCTCCCTGTCCTGCCAGAACTGTTCAACGTCCGGTAAGACAATCCCGTCTTTAAGGCTCGCCCTGTCTGCCTCTCCGTCCCATCTAGGTTTGCCTTGCTCTATCGTAGGCTGAGCCTCGCTGCTGATTTCCTGGCTTGAGCTGAGATGGACCCCCCTCTCTCCCCTCAACTGCCCTGATGTCTCTGGTCTGGGACAAGGGGAGTGAAGAGAGGTAGGGTTGTGAGGTCCAGACTTTGGTTTTGGTGGAGGCTGTTTGCGCAGGGTGAGACGCCTCCACAGCCCCCGGTAACTCTCTCTGAACTCCTCGGAAAGGAAGAGGACAATCAGAGGGTTCACCAACGACAGAGAGAAGGTGAGAAGCTGAGCAGAGAGGGTGAGGAAAAGGGGAGGAGAGGAACTCAATGGCTGAACTCCTTCAGTTTCTTTCTCAGCAAGATGACGCTCCCAAACCCATACCACCCACTGAGGCAGCCACAGGAGAGCCATGGCCAGGGTGAGGCTGAAAAGCATCAAGGTGAGCCTTCTGGATCTAATCTGTGTGCGCAGGTTCTGAGACTTACTGGAGCGACGTTGACAGTGGCCATAAGCCTTCCAAAAATACATCAGGGCAAAACTAAGAGGTGCGCAGAAGACCGCCAAAGGGTACGCTTTGACATAAACAGACATAAAGTCTTTAGCTTCTGGAGGAACCGTTAGCTCACACACAAGTCCATGGATCTCTCTGTGCATCCCAGCAAACAGCCACAGTGGAATAGTGACAGAGCAGGCAGACAGCCAGATGAAGAAGAGAATCACCAGGATGGCGCCCAGGTGGATGCTCACCTGCCTGGTCGGGTTTGACACATATTGGCTGCAGGCTTTGGCCATGAAAGCCACCGTGAGGCTCTTTGCCACCATGCAGGAGTGAAGGAACCAGTCCGCCGTCTTGCACACCACCCACCCCAGGTTCCAGCTCGCCTTGGAGTAGGACACAGCCCTGAAAGGGACGGTGAACATCAACACCATCCCATCTGCGAACATCAGGTTAAAGATAAGTGAATTGATGAGGGATAGTTTGCCCCTGTGGGCATTCGAGAACAGGATGACCATTGCAGTGAGGTTACAAGCCACACCTAAAACACAGATGACTCCCAGAATTGTTGGCACCAACACCCTGAGCTCATTTGTGTCCCGATGGTGGATCAAGCCAGGTTCATTGAATGTCCACTTGTTTAAGGAGTTGTTCTCCACAGTCGCGTTGCTTCCAACCAGCTTATCCATCGATGTTTAAAGAGATGACGATTTCACAAGAAAAAGAAAAATCGGAGAATTCCGTGATAGCCAAAGAAACGATTAAAGGTTGCTGAAGAGGTCCGATGAGAAGAAGTAGTTTGCTGTCATTCAGGAGTTAATAGCGGAGCTCTTGCCTGTGCTCTGCTTTACCCTGAGACGCAGAGATGCAGCCCCTGTGGTGAGTTATAAAGAGCAGTTTGATTGACAGCTGCTGTCCCCAGCTGGCTAAAAGCGAACAGACTGAATCCTCATGGGGCCAATTAGGAGATAGGAAAACCTGCTGTATAATAAGTACAAATTAAATATAATCCAACCAATTTACATTAGAGATTTCATGTATATGAATTTAGTGCAATCCACATGAGATGTTGATTACAGTTTGTAAGGTAATTATGCACCTTTTGGATGTTTTCTATAAAAGCATTTGTTAGAGAATCGGGACAAACTAAAACATAAGGTGCAATTTCACTTAAAGAAAACATATTTTTTTCACATTACAACTCAAACAATTTTCTGATGGATTACACAATAGTGCATAGATGTCAAGAGGAACCAGAGCATACAAACGTAAACGGCAGGCATTAGTATTAAGTCCATTTTACATCTACACTGGAAAAATGATCTAGAAATAAGTAAAAATTTCTTAAATTAAGTGTATTTACCCTTAATTTGAGTAGGTAAATGAGATAGTTTGCCAATGGAATGAGTACTGTTACTCTTAAAATAAGATAATTCAATAAAATGCACTTGAAAAAAGACAATTCAATTGTGTTTTCTTATTTCAAATCTAAAAAATCTTGTTTCATTGGCAAAATGTCTCTTTTATCTCCTCAATTCAAGAACAACTGCACTTATTTTAAGAAAAAATTACTTATCTAGATTTCCATTTTTTCCAGTGTAAATGAAATCCTGCAAGTAGAAGTCACTGTATTAGCTTTGTGAAGACCTCAGAAGTTTTTGACAAAAAGTGAAAAAAAAAAAAAAACAGGATTATTAATACCCAGGAAGATACCAGACACTTAAGGGATAAAGTTGTGGTAGATTTTACAATTTTATTATTTATTGTTTTAAGTTTTTGAAATAATTTCCCATGCTTTAGACTCTGGTTTAGCCGTTATTACACTACACAACTTTTGGTGCAGTGGTGAGCAGTGGTGAGTACATTCTTTGCTAAAGCCCAATAATGCTAGCCTCGTGAGACCCTCCTGATCTCACGAGCTTTCAAGGTTTCACTCGCTAATCAGTCTGGAGACTCTCCGTTAAAGAAAATTTGGAGCCGTTCACCAAACGAACGTCCAATCAGCGTTGGCTTTGAGGCGGGTTGAGGTGTGACGCAACGAGAAGCGCGACAGTTCAGTCTAAAGAACATGGCGGCTACAGCCGCTGAAACTAGCGTTAGCGTGGCTATCGAGCAAGTTTTATCGGAATTACAGAGTATTTCTTCACTGAAAGAAGAGCAAAACACTGCTCTGGAGGCTTTTCTCAGAGGAAAAGATGTTTTTGCTCTTCTCCCGACTGGTTTCGGCAAGAGTAGCCTGGCTTGTGGTTGTGTTTTCGTCGTCGCTCTGTTAGTACGTCATATGCTTCGTTGATCTGATTGGTTTATTTGGCCCGTCTATCACCAACATAGGCCAATAAGCTAACCAGTATTTTCGCCCCTTCCCAAAATTACTTCAACGGAAGGTTTCAAGATGGATATGCGGAGCAACATGAAAGCATGGATCCATCCTGCCTTGTATCAACGGTTCAGGCTGGTGGTGGTGGTGTCATGGTGTGGGGAATATTTTCTTGGCACT
>JAGKQL010000035.1:2785809-2822823 GCA_018398635.1 Cyprinodon brontotheroides
ACTAAAAAACATTCTTTAAATGACTCTCGCTCTTTTCAAGTAAATTTGGATGCTACCCACCTGTAATACTTTGAAGCCGGGCTTGGACGAAAGCAGTATGGAGGAAATATTGACACGTTTTTGTGGACTTTATGGACCTTCTGCCTTTCGTACCTCCACCACATAGACCTCCATTATTTGAATGTCAGCAGACAGCAAGAAGCCTCCCAGATTCCAGATGCATTTGAGATACCAAAAAGTATCCATGAGTGTTGTTCAGCATGGAGGTGAGTAGAAAAATGGAAGCGTCAATCATAGTTTGTAAGTACTTTTATTCCCTTTAAGAAATGAAGTGTTTTTAATTAAAAGAGTAATTTCTTGTCAATGTGTTCTTTACTGGAGGCATCTATGTTTGTCAAAGAACACTACTGCCACCTACTGGTTTGTGACGCCACGGTGCGTGTATCGGCTCGCCGGATCAAGTCCCAGTGCTGTATCTGGTGTTTGTCACAACGCTACTATTATCCAAGTCATCTTGAAAACATTTTTATCACGCGGTTCTTCCTGACCAGATCCAACGGTATTGGGTACTGTCATTGGCCTCTTTAACTATTCGGGAGGGATGTCAGGAGTGAGGTGTTACTGTATTTGGGCAAAATGGCCGTGCCTCCCAGACTCATTAACTGATGGCTGTAATTAGTTTTTTTTTTTGCTGATTAAAGCTAAATTCATTAAATCACCTTGAACATATTAGTTTTAGGTATAAATACTTATTCATTGCATTATTCCCTCCTTGACCTAATCCTTCTCCTTTTAAAATGTAGGAATCTAAGTGGCTCCTAACATCAAATTACAGAATAAACATTAACACTATAAATTACCCTTTTTACTCTCTGAACATATTCAATTAGATTTTTCTTGTTCAACTTATCTGGTCTGAGTAAAATAAATGGCTTCAAGGTGCATTTCATCATTCAGTTCACAATCCATTAACTTATTCAGTTTTTATAGTCACTAAAAGCCGTGTAAAGCTGCTTACATTTTCCCACGGTGAGAGCCAAGCTAAAAATGACCCTCTTAGGTGGTTCTAACGGCGCAGTATTTCTGCCACAGCAGGTCAGCCAAAGCAGAACCAATCGAAAGTGCAGTTACATTTTTAAGGCCAGATTTCACAGGTAAATTATCTCTCCCAAATAAAGTTAGCATCAATGGAAAAGCAAGCCGAACATGTTGAAGGGGAAGATGCGAAAATTTACTACAAAACTCACATCTCTTGTTACCTTTCTAGCACTTTCTTAAATGGTTTTAATTTGAGATCATTCAATATAGATTTGCCTGGTCAGATGCCTACAAACCCTGCTTTCCTGCTGTATACACCTGCAGAACTTCTATAGAAATCATGCATCTATTTCCTCTTCCTTTTTATAATTTAATTATAAAGCAAATAATCACAGCCAAATAAATCCTCAGAGGTTTGTTGTTTTTGCCAAATATGGAAAGCTCTTCAAAGTGCATGTAAATGTTTCTGCTCAATATTCTTACTTTGATGGTGCCTTTTTATCAGTAGAAGCGTATGATGGGGTATGAAATGACATTTATGCACTATTGTTGCACGCCCACAGCATCACTTTGCTTTGATTTATCACTTTACTTGGATTAGTCCCGCTTACATAGAATGGGGTACCTAATAAAGTGGGCGGTGAGTCTCTACTATTCAGAAGAGCTATATGTTTATATATTTTATCTCTTTTTATTCTTATTTATATATCTTTATTATATTGTATAGCATGGATGTGTGTATCATCGTACATGTTATAAAACTGTAGTTTTGGAGCGTGTAACAAAATCCCTCTGGGATTATTAAAGTATTTCTGATTCTGATCACAATCGCTAAACCACTTCTTTTCCACAAGAGGGCGACGTTACACCAGAAGCTGAGCTGATCCTAGACAGAACATATAAATATAACTATGATCCATGTTTAATTCAGCAGAGAAGAGTCCAAACTAGCAGGCATTGAGCTGCAAATCTTTATTGTTTTTTTTATTCAAAGTAAGTCCATTAAGCATAAAGACTGCATGGTAATTCCTTGCATTGTGATACATTCTGAGCTATAAAAATTGGTTTGTTTCAGTTAGATGTGTCACAAAGAAGGGCAGTTTAGAAGATACCACTGTTAACAGACTCACACACAGATATTCCCTGATTTTACAGAGTCCAAGCCGATTTCTGTGAGACGACCCGCCGCTGCCCGTCATCGCCCGTCTTCCTCCAGAGAACGAACATGCAACAAGCTTTGGAACAATCTCATATAAAACCGATTAAGTCGACATCTTTTAGGGAGAAGAAGAAGAAGAAGAAAAAGCATTCATTGTGCTTGAAATGATCTGCAGATGTTGGACTGTCGAATCCGCATGCAAAATAATCTAGAGCAGCACAGTGATGCCACCATATTCTAGTTTAAGTTCCAATCAAATTATCACCTATAAATCATTTTCAGCACTATGAAAACAAGGGAACATTTTTCAGACTTTTGACTGTTTTATTAAAAGGAAAAAAAAAAACTTCAAAGAAAAATGTGTTGCTTTAACTTTACTTTGAAAAAAAAAATGAGATCAACGAACATCAATGTCTCCTCTTTGTCATTATTTGCAACACTTTCTCTCACTGAAGCTTTATTCATACTTTCATTGGTAAAGAAAGTTGAAAAAAACAAAAACGAAATCCCTAAGATAACATTTAATTTAACACATTCACACAGTCCCTTCCCTCCCTCGTCCACTACATCAAAGCCCCCACATACCAAAAGAAGGCACCACAGCTTCTAAACAGACTCACCCACCAAGAAAAGAACTCGACAAAACCGACGTCTTTAAATGAAATTGGACTCACGGCGCCCGGTGGGGCTTCATTCACATAAAAGAATAACAGACGCCCAAACCGGTGAGACTGGTGCAGCTTCTGGGGGTCAGGCATTAACAGTCTCCTCTTCGTCCAGGACCTCAATCAGAGGCTCAGAGGGTTCATCTCAAAGCATTATAGGGGGGGGGGACTGGCGCTACATGAAGACGAGCCGGCTTCCCGTCTCTGTGCTCTTTTACTTCACCTATCCGCCTGTTTCTTCAGGGTCCAGAGGGCTGCTACATAACATCATTCATGCAACGATCCTTCGTGTTGCATAAACCCACAGGATTCAATCCCTCGGTTTTCCGCATGAATGAAACCAGAAGTCGTTTTCTAGAAATGCATCGGATCTGTTTCAGTGTTCAATTCCTCATAACACTTGACTCTTTTAAAATAGAGTCTGAGGATGGGGGTGAGGGGTTA
The DNA here is from genome assembly GCA_018398635.1 of Cyprinodon brontotheroides. Classification (NCBI taxonomy): domain Eukaryota; kingdom Metazoa; phylum Chordata; class Actinopteri; order Cyprinodontiformes; family Cyprinodontidae; genus Cyprinodon; species Cyprinodon brontotheroides. The sequence goes on from JAGKQL010000035.1 coordinate 2,789,116, forward strand.
CAGGAGCCCCGAACGTCTGTGTGTCCAGAGTCAGTGGGGCGGCCGCCTTATTAGTTCACTTTGTCCTGGAAGATGTAGAGGTTGTTGGTGGCCGCTACGGCGATGATGTTCTCGTGCGGATGCCACGTGGTGTGGAGGATCTTCTTGCTGAAGTCCAGGCTGTCTACGCTGATCTCATCCTTCCGTCGTTTCCCACCGACGCAAACCTGAAAGCGCAGAGGGACACTCAGCTGTTTGACATTCCCTTTTTCAAGGTTCTGTATTTATTATTTCTACATCAGATTTGGCATTGAAGAAACAGCAATGATGTTTTTTTTTTATTATATTTTTTCTGAACAACTAAAAAGAAATCACATTTTTAGGGGAGATATAATCGCAGGATATGTACGGAAGAGGAGTTGACGCCACTGGAAAAAAAAGTTAACTGGATTTTTAATTTTTTTTCCAGTTTAGCGGAATTATGAATTGTCGACTTTAATTCTCATAATAATTTTGATCTTTAAATGTGCAGATGGATACCATGAAGGAGGGCGATGTGGGAGCAGCCAGCTTCACCTAATAAAGATGTGAGTTGTTTGAGATGGCCAGTGACACATTGGTGGAAAATGGACGGAGTTAAAGCAACTCACTTTTACCATTAATGAGGGGTCCCCTCATTAATGGAGGAGCAGAAGGTCATTAAAATAGAGAGAGCTAGTCTCTAAAAAACAGACATGGTTATGGCTTGATGCTAACATGCTTGTTAGCTGTCAGTACCCTTGAGAAAAGTTGAGAATTCTGGGAAAAAAGTAAGAATTTGACTTTTTTCCCATGTTAAACTGAAACTAAAATGTAAAAATCAGTTAACTTTTTTTTCAGTGTGGCCCCTAATCCTCTTCCATAAGAAGAAGCTGCAACCCTCCATGACTGATATATATTATAATAGAACCATTAATTTAATAATTGCATTTAATCAACACTTGATTTTAATGGTTCCTAAAATCTGCACATTTTAAACTGATTGTATTTAATCATCTGCAGCTGTCTAGAAAGCATCTAAAGTTTTTGGGTGATTACAGACTGGCATTAGGACCTTTAAATAATCCACCTTCATAAAAATCCAAGTTGTCACATGCAGAAAAATACCAGCAGATGGCGTTGTTTCCTTCAGTATTTCTGTCAGCCTCTGGACAGCCTTCCTTATATGGAAAGTCATGAGGGCCACAATACAATAAATTAATCATTATAATTTAATTATTTAAATGCGTCTTTAATATATTTAAACTGGAAATAACCAAATTTAATGATTTTATGAAGGGAATATGATTATTTCATGGTTCTGTCACACATTCAGCACAGTCGAGGAGGCGGGACTAGGGCTGCTTTAGAATCCTTGACAACACTGAAAATGATTTCTTCCTGGTTTTATTTCAATCTAAAGTCAACATTTTAAAGTTTTGAAAAACAAACTTTCATTTTTGTTAATTGATGGCTTTCTTCACTGCGGCGCTGTGAGGAAAGTCAAAAGACAACGAACCACAAGGTTTTTTGTTTCCCTTCTCTTACTATTGCCGTTGCAGAATGTGATCATTTGTAACTTACTTGTAACAAACTGTGGCGTTAGTTAAAGGTAAGATTTATCTACAGAAACACTTCAACCACGTTAGATCATATTTATTATCACTAACCTTAGATTTGGATCAAAACTAAACTAATATCATTAAGGTTATTGTTGCTCTGTGATGCAAAAAGGGGAAAAGAATCCCTAAAAACTACTTTAACCATTGTTGTTCAGGTTATAAAATTACAAATAAAAAAAAAATAAAAATGGCTACCTGACGTTTAAAATGAAAATCTATTTGGTTTAGAATGTACATAAAAAAAAAAAAAAAAATATATATATATATATATATATATATATATCCATACATACATTAGGGAATTGAAACTTACAGGTGGACACAACTAATCGGATTGAAGGCCTGATCAGATCAAAAATGTTTCATGTAAACATGTCAGACTGAAGATTCTAATCCTATTCGTCCGGACATTCGGACGCAAATTTAATACCCAAATGAGTAGGTGTGGTTCGCTTCATCGCCATTCCTGATTGGCGCCCATGTAAAACACCCATCTCGTCTGAAGAGTGTGCCACCTTCACTTGCGCATGTGCGCGACGCCAGCCTGTTTTCCGCCCTGTCAACAACAGGAAACCACTGGTCGCTCGCTCTTGCTGTGAACAAATATGGCGGAGGAGTCTAGGAAAACTAACATACTGATGCACTCCTTAAAGCTGCAGCAAATGTTTATCTTCCTCCTCTTCCTCTTTCTCAGCCCACTTGCTCGCCCACGCTTTCCGGTTCAATCGCTCATTCCTCTCTACATTTTCTCTCATTACATTTCTAAGCTGCAAGCGCTTTTTTCCTCCTCTCTGTTGTTTTTTCTTTCCGCCTCGCCCGAAGCGTTTCACGTTTGTCAGGCCTGCCCCTCAAAACCAGACGCAGACAGAACTGCCAAGTTTGGCAAGGAAGTGTTCGCATGCTTAAAAGATTTAATCTGATCCAACGCTTGGTACATGTATACACACGTCATGATCGGATCATTTTCATTTAGTGTCCATGCAAACAGAGGATTTTTGAATTTCTGATCAAACAAAAATTTGGATCGAACGGGAAATTTTGCGCCGTAAACGTAGCTATTGAAAACAGACTTAATGGGTCCACCCCTTTGAAATGGGGTAGTCATTTGTCTCGCCGTTCTTCACCTGCAAAGCCCCATACCTGTCTATGTTCTCTGAAAGGGGGGTTGTTAAAGGGAATTGCTTGGCCTGGCTGAAAATGCGAGGTCTTCTGTTCCCCTGTAAAGGGGTTCGGCCATGGCGATGATGATGGCGGAAAGTGATGGGCGGCAACCCCAACAGTTCATTAGTCCGTTTCTAATTTGATGGATGTTTTGCTAAGCAAACAGAAATGCTCTCGTTGGGCTACTGTAAAAAGCTTCGAACTCAACACTATTTCTGACATTTTTGAATTGAAAAAGCTTCCTGGATGGGAAGTGAAACGTCTTAAAACTTTGAAAACAAAGTCCATGGATTGTTTTTTAACTTTTTTGGAATGACATGATCTGGAATGACTGAGGTAATCTTTGTCAGCTTTATACGCAAAGCTTTTTACCTTTGAGGCTTCAGAATAGCTCTAGGTTTGCTGTTACTCTCTGGACGCCTCCAGCGTGGACGTCCCGTTTGGTGTTCCGGTCAAACATTCGAAAGAAATTGTTGTAGGAACCGGTCATTATGACGCTTAATGAGAAGGAAAAGAAAAATCAAGATGAGGGTCACAATGATTTCCGCATGGATTCGCCTGACTGAGCTCTGTGACGATCGAATGAAACGTCTCACCTGTCCGATCCGTTCCAGACGCACTCGAACTTGTCAAAGATGCAGTCGTTCTCATACAGAGAGCAGAGTTTGCCCCTCAGGTAGTCGTGGACCTGAAGAAAAACAATTTAGATTCTCGTGAGAAAACGTCTTACATCAGAAAACCCTCAGCTCCCCTGCCTTAAGCTGCACGCTCACTAATCCTCTGGCTCTGGTGATCTATGCTAAGATGTTAGGCAGCGGGAGGAGGAAGAACTCCCCTGATGACCCTATCAATCATGACCCGCCACAGGATAAGACAGGGTGGATCTGACCCTAATGACCACATGGTGGGAGGTTCTTTCCTTCAGGCTGTTTCTCTACCAACACTTTCCTCTAATAGGTACTTGATTCAATATGGCCTCTAATTGTTGAAGATGACGAAGTTACAGACCAGCAGAGCGATGGAGAATCAGTATTATCCTGATTGATTATCTTCAAATCAATCAGTTTTGTTTCGATCTAAGTCGAGATTGAGCTCCTAGCTGCAGGGGTCGAGCTAGATGGGGGGCCAGGGGTGGCCATGGCCACCCTTTGGCCAATCATTGACCCCCTTTGGGAACCCCTACCATTTTTTCCACTGCAAAAATGGAAATCTAAATAAGTAATTTTTCTTAAAGTAAGTGCATTTTTCTCCAATTGAGGGGATTTTGAAAGTGAGAGACTTTGCCAATGAAACAAGACAATTTACATTTAAAGGTGTACTATGCAAAACCGTGTTGATTTTCCAGCGAGGCTCCAGAGGGCTTAAAAGTAAAAGTGCACTGTCGTAAATATGCACAGCTGTTCTCCTGGTTTCTCCGTCAGTGGGCCGGCCAGGCGCCGTTGTTTTGAGCTTAGCAGACAGGCTTAAAGCACTGAATGACTAATAATGCTGCGTTCACACTGGGACGCTTAGCAGGCGCAGCAGAAGCAGCGAAGTTTACATGCAAAGTCAATGGGTTGACGACATCAAGGCGCAGCTAAAAAGGTCCCGCTGGCGCTTTTGAGTTAGCAGCGCCAGCGCTGAGCAGCTGAAGAAGCTGCAGAACCTGCAAGCCGCTGCTGCTAGAGATGGAAAAATGTAATTTTTGCTGCTGACGTCTAAGCGCCGGGTCAACCAATCAGAGAAGCTGATCTGGGAGCTGGCAGGAGAGAGACACAGCGCTGATGATCAGAGCCGCTATGATCACTCCTCTTAAACAGTTTATTGACGCCTAAATTAACTTAAAATGCAGAAATCTGCCGGCAGAATATGTTCGCTTTTATTATCCCTGCTGCCTGCAGTTTGATTATTTAGATGAAAAACACCTACCAGCTGCCGCGGGAAACCGCGTAGGAGGAGACTCTGGCCAGAGGCTGCTGGATGAAGGGATCCCTACTGTCGGCGCGCACCGCTGGTATATGTGGGGTCTGAGGCTCCGACAGAAAAATAATATTGGAAGGCAGGATGATAATCTGAATGAACTGACTGCAATGATTACTTTCAGGTGTATTTTCTTCTCTTAAAACATATTAAAACTACTTTTTTCCGCCTGATCACAGCAAATATAGCTGCAAGGCAGAGAAAGGATAGTGAAGCTCCCATGCCAACGCGCCTCAGATTGCCTTTCTTTGTAATCACAAGCCAGAGCAGCAAAGCCTGCTTCAGCCGCCAGAACTAAACCGCCAACAGGCAGCAGCAAAATGAAGCAGCAGACGCTATTTGCTGCTTTTGCTGGGCGCGAACGCGTGAGCATAACTGCACAAAGATCGCCACTGTGCTAGCAAACGAGCATGCTTTTAACTGGGGCGTGTAGCAGTTCTCGCCGTAAAAGCAAGACCGACTCTAGCTTGCCAGACTTCTGAGCCTGTGGGTGTGGGTCGGTACTCCTGCAGTTGCAAGTGCGTATTTCCCCACAGACCACCAGGGCGCTCGAGGAATACCTTTGTTCTGACCTGAAATGACCTTATTTAATCATCCAAAACGTTATGGAACACATTAATTAACTGAAAAATGTTGCATAGTGTGCCTTTAAAATAAGTAAAAAATTTCTTATAGTCTTATTTCAAGTCTCATATTATCTAATTATCTTATTTTAAGAGTAAAAGATACTAATTTCATTGGCAAATCCCCATATTTACCTACTCAAATTAAGGGTAAATACACTTAATTTAAGAAATTTGTACTTATTTCTGATCGTTTTTGCAGTTAGGCAGCAGAAATACTCTCAAGTAGAATGTTCTAACCTATTTAACATTTTATTTTTTCATACGTAACTTAACAACAAAAACACTGCAGTTAATTATGCACATCAATATACTATCATTAAAGATGAGAAAGACCAAATTCATCCTCTTTTCAGAACTGGATTTTGTCTTATGGGGTAAAGAGAAAATTATGTCTCTGCAAGTCATCTATGAATCTTCAGTGAAATCAGAAATAAATAACTACTTTAACAATAAGTAATCCATTTAATGTAGATATTAGTGCATGTAAATATTTATTTTATGCAGAACGATTATAGATAAAAGTCGGTAAGACAATGAATAAGATGTTCGCCTGAGAACTCAAGCCTGGACTTTTCATTTAGACAGAATGGCTGCTAAAATATACGTGTCTATTTGTCGGCAAAGGCTGCAGGAAAGTATAGTTAGTCTTGAAATTGTTGTTGTGGTTTTTCATTTTCCTTTTGGAACAGTGTAGATTGACCGCGACTTTCTGGCGTCTACCTGCTTTGGCCATCCGTTAGTGTACATTGGTTACTGCGCCTCTGCCTTGCTGGGAGGATGGAGAAGAAAAATACGTCACCTGGTAGGTTTCCAGTGGTTTGTTCTCCATCTGGAGGTCCCACACCTTGACAGTGAGGTAGTCCCTTGTCATCAGGTAGCGCCCGTTGTGGCTGAACTTAACATCGGAGATGGAGGAGATAATTTCGGAGAAAAAGGAGCGTGTTGATGGATCCTCCGGCTCTTCGAAGTCTACGCAGGACAGAGAGGAAGCAGAAAGTGTCTCAGTTCTAGATCGCTAAAGGTGGCTGTGTTTTTTTTTTTTTTTTGTGCAAAGTGATGCAGCTGCAATTCTTCACTGAATCACTTTGGGAGATGATTGAAGTTCAGCGACGGTGGGCAAATATTGGTTATGATTCATATTGATTCTGGCAGCTGCTGATCTATGTGTGGGAGCAGGACAGCGGGGATGGGAGTGAAGCATTCCATCGTCAGCCAGCAAGTCAATCTTTCTCCCCTCCATGCCTTCCTCCCCCCGTCTCATCTCTACTTCTCTGAAAGATGCCCCCTCCACTGTCAGTCCTGCTCCTCAGCTGAGGCTGGGGGGGGGGGATAACTGTGTGGTGTATCAGTGGGGAGTCTAACTCGAGCTACAGGAGAGATGAAAAAATGATGGGGGGAGAGGAAGGGCGAAGAAAAACAAATCAATGTCAAAGAACGGGCACCGATGGATTTTTATTTGTGTGCCAGAGGAGGAGTGTTTGGGGATAAGTAGAAGCGTGCATGTTTTTATGCATGTGTGTGCGCATCCCTGCCCCCCCCACTCCAGAGGTGTATAATAGGGTCTCTGGGGAGTCAACAGGGGGAGGGCAAAGGGTTTGTTAGGTCCCTCTTGCTTTATCCTCAGGGCATTGGCAATCCCCTCCTAAATCCTCCATCCAGCCGTCACACATCCATCCATCTAGGCTGTAACTCTGATGGATACCAGAGGCCTCATACAGTGAAAGGTACGGACCAAGATGCAGAATTATTCTGGGGCTCACTCAATCATATCTGCTTCTTTTTTCTTTTTTTTTTTAAAGATAAAATGAGATTTCTTTATTTTACATTTGATGACTTTATGTCAACAAAACCCAAAGTATTCTTATTGATGAAGAGAGACAAAAGGAAGTTTTATTTTTTTTTTTTGCAATAATAAAATAAGATATTATATTATACGATATGATTAGAGGGAGTTTTATTGTTTCAATTGAACTGTTGAATGTTTTTCAATAATATAAAATGTAAACAATCAGAGGTTTTAACACCTGAGGGCATCAGATCGACAGGTCAGACATCTTAAAGAATAACCCCCCAAAATCAACTGTTTTTTTTTTTATTCTTTTGTAGTTTTTTTTGCTTGTAAACTGTATGCATGGCTGTCTTATAGAGCTTTATACATGCCTCAAATACTATTTAGACAACTATTGCACATCTGCTGCTATTCAGTCTGTCTGTTTTCCAGCATCCTCTGATATTATTCAATTCAGTTCAGTTTATTTTTATAGCACCAATTCACAACACATGTCATCTCTCTGTGTTATTCTATGTCTTGCTAGGAAACTGGACAGAAAATATAAACTCAACGGCCATAGAAAGCTGGCTTCTTTGGTGTAATGCAGAGCTGCGCGACTTTAAAGCAAAATGCTACGCTAAACTGGACAGGAAAATATCGGCTCCAACCGCCTACTGGAATTCTACCTAGTTAGGATAAATACACCTCACCGCCACTTTATTAGGTACACCTGTCCAACTGCTCGTTAACACTTAATTTCTAAGCAGCCAATCACATGGCGGCAACTCTCAGTGCATTTAGGCATGTAGACATGGTCAAGACAATCTCCCTGCAGTTCAAACCGAGCATCAGTAATGGGGAAGAAAGGTGATTTGAGTGACTTTTGAACGTGGCATGATTGTTGATGCCAGAAGGGCTGGTCTGAGTATTTCAGAAACTGCTGATCTACTGGGATTTTCACAGCACAACCATATCTAGGGTTTACAGAGAATGGTCGAAAAAAAAAAAAACATCCAGTGAGTGGCAGTTCTGTGGGCGGAAATGCCTTGTTGATGCCAGAGGTCAGAGGAGAATGGCCAGACTGGTTCGAGCTGATAGAAGGGCAACAGTGACTCAAATAACCACCCCGTTACAACCAAGGTGGGCAGAAGAGCATCTCTGAACACACAGTACGCGGAACTTTGAGGCAGATGGGCTACAGCAGCAGAAGACCACACCGGTGCCACTCCTTTCAGCTAAGAACAGGAAACTGAGGATACAATTTGCACAAGCTCATCGAAATTGGACAATAGAAGATTGGAAAACGTTGCCTGGTCTGATGAGCCTCGATTTCTGCTGCGACATTCGGATGGTAGGGTCAGAATTTGGGCGTCTACAACATGAAAGCATGGATCCATCCTGCCTTGTATGGCGGGTGGTGGTGAATGTCATGGTGGGGAATATTTTCTTGGCACTCTTGGGCCCCTTGGTACCAATTGAGCATTGTTGCAACGCCACAGCCTACCTGAGTATTGTTTGCTGGACCATGTCCATCCCTTTATGACCACAATGTACCCCTGATGGCTACTTAGCAGGATAATGCCGGCGTCATGTGCTGGGAATAATCTCAGACTGTTTCTTTCAGCAATGGCTCACTGCAGATACAGTCACCCGCGCCATCGGGATGCAGCATATTCCGTGAAAGCTACCCAGAATAATGCCATCAGACTGGTGCTTGAACATGACAATGAGTTCACTGGTACTCAAATGGCCTCCTACAGTCACCACAGATCTCCAATCCAATAGAGCATCTTTGGGATGTGGTGGAGCAGAAGAATCATGGATGTGCAGCCGACAAATCTGCTGGCAGCTGTGTGATGCCATCATGTCAATATGGACCAAACTCCCTGAGGAATGCTTCCAGCACCTTGTTGAATCTATGCCAATAAGAATTGAGGCAGTTCTGAAGGCAAAGGGGGGTCCAACCCTACTAGCATGGGGTACCTAATAAAAGTGGCCGGTGAGTGCTTAGCTTACTGCTGTATAAGAGAGCCTTTGTAAAGCAAAGAGCAGCATACTTCTCCTCATTAATAGAGGAGAATAAGAATAAATCTAGATTTCTTTTTTTGATACAGTTGCCAAACTCACCCCAGAGCCATAGCTCTGTTAGACCCGTCCATTCCACCTGCTCTTAGGAGTAATGATTTTATGGGATTCTTTATAAATAATGATCTTATTAAAAATAAGATCATTAGCACTCTACTATCTGCGATTGGTTTATCTCTGGAGGGTGGGGCAGCATCTAAGGTAGCCATAGAATATAAACCGGGTTTGGGCTGCTTTTGATCCGGTTGGACTTTCAGGGGGTTGGCAAAAGTCCTGTCATCCTATGGTAGCCTTGATCCAGATCCAGTTCAAACCAGGTTATTTAAGGAGGTATTCCCATTGATCTCCCCCTCCATTTAAGATTCATGTGTTTAATCTATCTCTATTACAGGGATGTGTATCCAAAGGCTTTTTAAGGTTGCTGTAATCATTTAAACCTCTGCTTAAGAATCCGTCTCTTGACCCAGATGTACTTGGTCAATTATAGACCTATATCAATCTGGTCCTTCTTATCTAAAATTCTTGAGAAAGTAGTTGCCAAACAACAAACAAGTGTTGGATCACTTACACCATAATTAACTTTTTGAAGAGTTTCAGTCTGGCTTTAGAGCTCATCATAGCGCACTGAAAGCTCTGGTGAAAGTCACTAATGATATTCTCATGGCCTCACTGATAATGGACTTGTATCTGTGCTCGTCCTGTTGGATCTCAGGGCTGCATTTGATCCAGTTGATCATAATATTCTTTTAGAAAGATTTGAATATTTTGTTGGAAATAAAGGAACAGCACTAGACTGGTTTAAGTCTTATCTATCTGATCTAATTCAGTTTGTTCATGTTAATGACAGATCTTCCTCTATGCTCAAAGGTTACCTGTGGAGTACCACAGGGATCAGTGCTAGGACCAATTCTCTTTACTTTACTCCCAATTGGTAGAATTATTAGACAGCATGGGATTAATTTCCACTGTTATGCTGATGATACCCAGCTATATCTGTCTATAAATCCAGATGAAGCTAATCCATTACATAGGATTTTACAGGCATGTCTGAAGACATAAAAACCTGGATGACTCTTAACTTTCTGCTTCTGACTGCAGACAAAACAGAAGTTATAGTCTTTGGACCAGAGTCTTTGAAAACAAACTGATTAGCCAGTCACTTCATTTGGATGGGATGAAACTGATTTCAGATAGTAAAGTAAAAAATCTGGTGTTGTTTTTGATCAGGACCTGTCATTTAAATCCCACATCAAAGAGGTTTCTAGACAGCAGACTTACCTGCTGTTTTTAGCTCCTCTCTATAAACTTTTCCTTGGCTCTTAACTCAGTTGAGATGTTGGCTCTTATTATTTTACCCTTTTGCTTTACTAATTTAACTATTCTATTAGTTTGATTATATTTTTTTTATTTCATTAAATGATTCTAGAAAATCTGTTTTTATGTTAGATCCACTAAGATGTATTACTTTTATCAGTGTATAGTACTTTGATCACTGATATTTTTAAAGTTCTTTATAAATAAAGATGTATGTATTGAATATAACACCTACAGCCAGCATGTGGGAGGAGTTAAGTTTGTTGCTAGGCAACATGGCCTGCCCACCTGTTCGATGACATCATTGATTCCATTGTGACATCATCATTGTCTGACTCTGGGTCTATAGAGTGAAGGCATCAAGTCATTCCATTCCTACAAACCTCTTGTAGGGTGTGTGTCTCTTGAGTTCCGTTCTTGAGATTAGAGAAACAGTTTTTTTCCCCACAGAGCAAATCAGTCCAGTCATCAGGAAAAAAAGCTTTTTTTGTTGAAAATAAAGCTTTGTGTTTTAAACCGACGAACAAACTATTGTTGCCCTTAGAAGGCTCCCTTAAATTAGCAACAACTCCTCTTTCTTTGTTGGCAAATCAGGTAAGTTAAACGTGGTGCCTTCAGTTAAAGCCGACATGTCGACGCAAGCTAATGTAGAAAATACTATGGAAGTTACATCTGGTAGCATAGCTGCAAACTGTTCTGGAAATGCATGTTCTGCTGCTGTGCCTCAGGAAATGGATGCAGCGTTTGGACATACCAATGAGGGAGCTAGGCAGCTGGAGTCTGAGATAACTTCTGAAAGGGAAAAGGTGCAGCAGGATGAGAAAATGGCCGCGCTTCAACAAAAAAATATTAGATTATCAGAAAATCTGCAGAGACATGCCGCTGAGCTTGAAAAACTGGAGGCAGAGGCTAAATCTGCTAACAAGAAAGCTCGGATACTGGAGACTGTGGTAATTTGTATGAAGCAAAGTGTGGAGGAAGCTGCGATCTGGATAAACTCAACATTTGAGCACATCATCGCACTTCAAGAAGAAAACATCAAATTATCCCAAAACTTGACGAGGACAGCAGTGCAGGAAGCTGAGCTCGGCTTAAAGTTAACAGAAGAGGGGAGAGCAGCAGTTCAACAAGTAAACACCATGTTATTAGAACGAGTTAAGATTCTCTCTGACTTACCTCAGAAAACGGAGGCAGCTGTTCTTGCTAAGGCGGAAAAAGCAAAGGAGGCTGAGATCGGCTTAGCCCAAAACGTGCAGGAAAACAACCAATTAATTGAGGATGCTGCAAGAAAAGTCATGGAACTGGAAATGAGTCTGCTTGCTGAGAAAGCCAGAACAAAGGAGGCCGAGACCTCCTTAGCTGAGAAGGAGCAGGAAACCAGTTCCTTAAAGGCTGCTTTGCTGAAGATGGAACAAGATATAAAGGAGCAAACAGAGCTCTGGGCCCAGGAAAAGTCCCGTCTCCTGAGCAGGAATATGGGGCCCAGGGCTGCTCAGCAGCAGGTCGTCATTAAATATATGGAAAAAGCTATAAACGACCTTCTGGAGGTTCTGCATGATGAAAGGAAACAATGGCAAACAGAGAAGGCCTGCCTTCAAGAGACAGTTGCAAACGCTAAGAAGGCTCTGACAAAGATGGAGGAGCAGAAGAAAACATTTACAGAGAGCCTAACGGAGCAGCTCAAAAAAATGCAACAAATGATTAATAAATACCAAGAAATAAAACCAAAACAGATATCTATATGGCAAAGAATTGTCAACTTCTTCAAACAACTAATCTCTGGCGAACCTCAAGAAACTGTCCCCCAAACAAGTTTAAACTGACAAAAAAACATTTATCTAATTACAAAACTTCACTTCTAAATGCTTTACATTAACCCCCTTCCTCAGTGTTAGCCCATAACCATCACCCTTAACTTTCATAATTCTTCCTTTAACCCTTTACTCCCCAGACCCATTCACAGAATCCAGAATCCAGTTCATAACATTTAGCTCTCACCCTCCATAAACTCTATAGTTCCCTGTAAATAAAAAAGCACTGCCTCCATACCAGGGCCTTTTTCTGAGGTAGATTCCTACCTTGGTATTAATTAGACCCTGGTAAACTGAGTGAGGCTGCACGTGGTACAGTGGTCAGCGCTGTTCCCTTGCAGAAGGAGACCTTTCTGCATGGAGCTGCCATACTCTCCCGTGCCTGTGTGGGTTCTCTCCGGGTGCACCGGCTAGCCCACCCTTCTTTTGTCACAGTCAAATGTATTCATATATAAAAATATTTACGATAAATACAAAACTGGCGTTTAAAAAAACAACACAAAACACCTTAAGAAGACCTCGTTAATTTATTTATTTTACACATTTGTAAAAAGAGCAACCGATTAAACTGTATGTTACAAAGTTGACATGATTATATGAACCTGTTTTCACCGAAAAATGATCCGGAGCGCCTTGAAAATGGTCAGATCCGCCTCTCTGGCTGCAATGCGCGCTCCCGACACACAGGGGGAACAGATTTTCACAGGGAAACAGAATTTCACACAAGACCGGCATCATTCAGTTCGCTTTTCAGAGACCTCAAGCTGATGTGTACACCATGTAAACATGACATCATGTCTACGATTACAGCGTACGAGTGACCCTCATTAAAATAATGTATGCACTGCTGCAGCATATTTGATTCTTCCGTCTGTTCTGTACCATTTAAAAACTCCAAGGACCGACCACAGGAAAAATAAAACCGCGATAAACTGCTCATATTAGTGCTGCAGAACGGGCAAAACGCAACTCGATTAGCTTCCATCTTCGGTCATCATGAACGCTCCGGTTAACACTTCCGGGTAAGCTTCGAAGACAGTCCCTCCCTTTCCGTCGGATTTTGTCAGTTGTAAAAGTGTTTTCTGAAATGTAAATTTGTTTTATGATTTGTAAAAGTGTTTCTTTTGTTGTAGTTTTGTTTTCTGAAATGTAAATTTGTTTTAATGATTTGTAAAATTGTTTCGTTTGTTGTAATTTTGTTTTCTCAAATGTAAAGTTGTTTTATGATTTGTAAAAGTGTTTCGTTTGTTGTAATTTTGTTTTCTGAAATGTAAATTTGTTTTATGATTTGTAAAATTGTTTCGTTTGTTGTAATTTTGTTTTCTCAAATGTAAAGTCGTTTCAAGATTTGTAAAAGTGTTTCGTTTGTTGTAATTTTGTTTTCTGAAATGTAAATTTGTTTTATGATTTGTAAAAGTGTTTCGCTTGTTTTAATTTTGTTTTCTGAAATGTAAATTTGTTTTATGATTTGTAAAATTGTTTTGTTTGTTGTAATTTTGTTTCTCTGAAATGTAAATTTGTTTTATGATTTGTAAAAGTGTTTCGTTTGTTGTAATTTTTTGTTTTCTGAAATGTAAATTTGTTTTACGATTTGTAAAATTGTTTCGTTTGTTGTAATTTTGTTTTCTCAAATGTAAAGTTGTTTTATCATTTGTAAAAGTGTTTCGTTTGTTGTAATTTTGTTTTCTGAAATGTAAATTTGTTTTATGATTTGTAAAATTGTTTCGTTTGTTGTAATTTTGTTTTCTCAAATGTAAAGTTGTTTTATCATTTGTAAAATTGTTTCGTTTGTTGTAATTTTGTTTTCTCAAATGTAAAGTCGTTTCAAGATTTGTAAAAGTGTTTTATTTGTTGTAATTTTGTTTTCTGAAATGTAAATTTGTTTTATGATTTGTAAAATTGTTTGTTTCGTCGCTTGTTGTAAATTTTGTTTTCTCAAATGTAAAGTCGTTTCAAGATTTGTAAAAAGTGTTTTATTTGTTGTAATTTTGTTTCTGAAATGTGTACCAATTTTGTATTGTTGGTTTGCACTTCCCCGCCACCGTAGTTTTATCTTCTAAATGTTTCCCCTAATCATATGGGTGCACACTCTAAATCCTTGCTTACAATTCTTCAATTCCTTGCCAAGAAATGTATTTTGTTACAATGGACCCTCCTTCTGCTCCCACAGTAAATATATGGCTCACAGAGATATCTGTTATCCTCGCACTCTGCCGTCTCTCCCGCTTTATCCGAACCGGTTCTCCAGCCTGCGCTGCGTTGCGGAAGCTTCCTAGGGCGCTTCCCAGGCCAGCCGAGACATACCTGCTCTCCAGCGTGTCCTGGGTCGCCCACTGGGCCTCCCAGTGGGATCGTGCAGTTGAACACCTCCCCGAGGGAGGCGCCCAGGGGTATCCGAAGAAGATGTCCGGAGCCACACTGAGCCTCTCCCCAACGACCGAAGCCCTCACCGACAGACGCGTGCAGCGCCCCGCGGGTGATATTGCAGCAGCCGCATCGATCCGCTTTATTGATCTCCCGCCTCCATTCTTCCTCACTCGTGAACAGGACCCCAAATATACTTAAACTCCTCCACTTCAGACAGGGACTCTCCTCCAACCTGAAGCCCTTGCCTCAGCCAACGCCGCCAGTTCTGTTAGCTCTATGCGCTTGCCGAAGACATTACAGACGCCCATCCCCGCGGAACACTGGGACGGAACTCAATGGGAAAGGAATATATTCTTATTTCAAACCGCTTGTGTATATTAGCCGCGTTACATATATAAATCAAGATGCTATGACCGAAAAAATTCGATTGACAGATGATCGCTTGGATATATATGATTTGGTCGAATTTAGGTGTTCAGGCTGACGAGAATGAATTAACTGGCCTGCAGCAAGATAACAACTAAACAGATTTTTTAAGACGGGATGTTTTCAAAAATAGAAATTTTCTAACTTTTGGGATAGATATGGTCTGATAAAGATAGATTTATATACATCAGAACTATTTGAAATTTAAAAATATGACTTCCCTACAACTGTAACTAACAAATAATATGCCAACAGGATGCTGTAAATTAGTTATAAAGACATTATATGCAACCAGAGGGGAGAAACGGATACATTACATTGTAAAAACAACTTTAAAAAGCCTCTAAAAGATTACTTTTGATTACTTTTTTAAAAGTTGAGATGAAATTACAATTGAAATTTTAAATGTAATATTTTTGTTATTTAACGCTTTAGCTTGTGCCTGTTTGCTGCTATATACAACACATCTCTGCAAGTTCATGCAGTAAGATAGTGAGCATTAACACTTCTTCCCTGAAGAATATAATAGAGGCCTTAAACTTATTCTTTATTCTCGCATCAACCCAACAAAATCCCTAAAATGTCCTCCAGAATCTGGTTTTATTTGTTTTAGCAGAGACTCTAATGCGTATGCGATATTCAACAGGCACAATGGATTCATCAATATGTCTGAGGAAATGACTGATATTATCGAGCAACAAGGTGTGTCCAGGGGGGACTAATGCAATTGCTCTTATGACATTGATTTCCCAGTGAAAATGTCAATGTATTCATTATTCATCTGAGCAAAGTGTTTGCATGTGACAGTAAGGCGTAGAGAAGGCCGCTCATTGTCCGAGACGCGGTGGAAGATTAATTGATGGGTTATCAGTGGTGGCAAACTGTGATGCAGCTACAGCAAGATGAGCCAGTTCAGGGAAAACATTGCCTATTTTTTTATTTTAGCTTTTGGTTCTGACATTTTTTCGAATTAGATCAGCTTTACAGGCTCTGTTAGTTCTGTAAAAACTTAGCTGAACAAAACACGTGCCAGTTACTTTTAGCAGAATTAAAGATTTTAGATACAACACAAGCATGCTTAGTGTGAGGGATTGCCTTCGAGTCAATGAGTCGATGCAATCAGCTGGTTTTCCTTAGAAAACTTTAAATCAATCTGATCTGGTGAACTGTAAAGAGCCTTGAGATGACATGTGTTGTGAATTGGTGCTATAAAAAATAAACTGAATTGAACTGAATATTTGTAGAAAAACAAAAACCAACCGAAAACCACATGAAATTTCTCAGAATTAACCACAGATCAGAAAATAAGCACAAACACAGACACCATCCTCCAGCTCACACAAACACCCCCACACACCCACACGCTGTGCATCATGTCACAGAAAATCCATACTGGTATGGATCCCAAATACATTAGCCACGCCCTGTTTCACTCTGTGACATCTAACGGGTTTTTTCCCCCCCTTTGGTGCTCTTTCCTGATACTCACATTTGCAATGCTTGTCACAGAGGGCGGCCTGCCTCATGTCACAGAGGCGTATGGAGCCTTTGCTGCTGCTGTAGGCGAAGGTGTGACACTGCTGGGGGTGAAACTCTGCTGAGGTGATGACTTCCGTCAGCTCCTCCATGTTGGCTGGCTTAATGTCTACAATGTCTGAGAGACGCAGGCTAAGGACCAAAGAGGATATCTAGGATTCAATTAACAGAACAAATAGATCTTTAATGTGATTGTAATTTTAAAAAAAAGTTTTCCAATGCTCATTTATGAAGTTGCTGCCTGATGCACTGCAAAAAATGGAAATCTAAATAAGTCATTTTTTCTAAAAAAAAAAAGTGCATTTGTTCTTGAATTGAGGAGTTAAGTGAGATACTTTGCCAATGGAACAAGACAATTTATATTTAAAATAAGAAAAAGCAACCGCATTGTCTTATTTCAAGTGCATATTATCTAATAATCTTATTTTAAGAGTAAAAATACTCAATCCATTGGCAAATAATCCCATTTACCTACTAAAACGAAGTGTAAATACGTTTGATTTAAGACATTTTTACTTATGTCTAGACCATTTTTGCAGTGGGGCTTAGACCAAAAAGCGGTGATCTGAGGTCGCACACAGACACAGGAAGGAAGAGATCACCAAAATCAAACCTTGCTTATTTACATCACTATGACGGTCCGTCATAGAGAACTGCTGCAGATTTAGGTGCAAAAATGCCTGAAGAAAAAGTTCCACATTCATTTATGAAAGCTTGTATAAAAATGTTCAGACTACATAAATGGTTGTTGGCCAAAAAGAACCATTAAATAAAGACGACACCCTTATTTTCATACCTTCAAATGTCCCATTGAATTTGGGACACCAATGAAAGAAACAGGGTTAAAAAAAAAAAAAAAAAAAGCGGGTACAAACAAACCTAAAGCGCAGCTAATCACACAAAACCTAACTGCAAATATTAACTTTGATTTCACTAACCCTAACACTCTATTTGAAAATTATGGAGTGAACTTTGTTCAATTATTCTTGCAGACAGAGATGCTTTGTAAATTAAAATTTAATAAAAATACAATCCAGAAATGAAAAGCGCAATTGAAAAAGGGAAGTAGCTTCTCAGATTGGATTCCTACAGTAATTCCATTTAATATTAAACTTTATCTAGGTTTTGCACCTTATGGGGCCGGCTTTATCAAGATCCAATTTTGCGTGCAGTAATTTGGCGCTTCGCAAACTGGAATTATACGCGAGGGGCTGAACCATGGTTTCTTGGTGATTTAACAAGAGCGACTGCGTAACTGGTGGCAGGTGCGTAAAACTGTTGGAGACGCCCTATTTAAATGATGGTTTTTTGCGCGCTTTTGTGGTTTTGCGGCATGGCGAGTTTGGACAGCAGAAAGCGCAAAAAGAAAATTCGAACCCCATGGAAATGGAGGTGTTGTTGGTGGATGAAGCCAACAAACATTTGCACACAGAGGAAACGCTGTATGTGAACAAATCTGTAATAAAGTAAAACGCTTGTCGGTGAAACCTTTGCGAACAGTGGATGAAGTAAAAAAGAAGATACCAGGATATTGAAGGCGAACCAAAGAAAAACTGGCACATAACAAAACATCTGCGAACAAAACAGGAGGGGGGCACAGTAGTAGAGCCTCTGACCAGCATTGAGGAACAAGTACAGCTGACGCTCTGTGAGGAGCAAATCACTGGAATTACAGCTCCAAAATGTCAATGCTGGATAAACGAAATGTTTTGATGATGGATTCCTGTTTCGTTCATTCCAAAAATATTCACACGGAGTGAAAAATGCGTTCTCTGGCGTCTCCCTTGCTTCATTTCGATGTCTCCCTTCTTGCGACAATAACGCTGCCATGTGTGCTAATTACGCGCCATACAGACCATTTGCACCTTCTTTTGAAGCGTGTTAAATATAGAGTCAGATACCGTTAGCAAAATTGCTTTCAGGTTTGATAAATAACTTTCGCGGTGAAAGTGCTAAATGTAATATATTTACATGTTCTCCCTCCCACAAGACGCACTTTTGCGTGTAAACTCCCCATATTGCATATTCATTGCAGAAAAAGTACTAAATGGATAAGAGGTGCTATTTAGCTAGCACATTTTAAAAGACAAATCCTTTTTAGCCGCTGTTGATAGATAGTTTGCTTCAGCATTTTTTAGCGATATATAGTGAAATAACTCTTCACGCTTTTATACACGCAAACCTTTGATAGATCCGGCCCTAAGACGTTTAAATTTTAGTTTTTCAAAACATTTTCAGATTAAATTTTTATGAATTCAAATCGCATTTTACAATTTTGCAATTTATCATCACTTGAAGCCCAACACAACAGCTCGCTTTTGATGAATAAAAATGTTGTTGCTAACATCCAGTTAACCTGCTCCCAACATTTAAAGAATGCAATTGGTCAATTTAAGCAGGAGAAACAGAAATTAAAAATAATAATAATAATCCCCCCAAAGTAAGAAAAAAAAACAAAAACAAAGAGATTTTTAAAAATCTGGATTTTGAAGAACATTTCCTTTTTCTCCACCTTGGTCCTCTATTATCGACTTACCAACAAAACACCAGAAAAATGATCAAAATTTAATCTTTATAAAGGCTAAATGCTAACTCTTTGTTTTTAGGATCCAAAGTGTGATTAAAAGGATACTGAAGCTGCGGTCCGTGATCTCCAGGTTCCACAGGTTCACCCGGAGGTCATCCGTGGAGATGAAGGTCTGCAGGTCAGAGTTCACGGAGATGGAGTTGATGTGGTACGTGTGGGCGTTGCTGAAGACGCGCCTGGCTGTCGCCTCCACCATCAAATCCATGGGCTGCAGAACAGGCACCTGTGTGTGTGTGTGGGGGGGGGGAGATTCGTCAGCTTCATATATCTATGCAAAAAAATAAACATCTTTCATGCCGACTGTCAGATTCATACATTATTCTGCTTGAACTTCACATTGTTTCCAAAAAGCGTTCTCAGATATGTATCTTTCTGAGCGGATTAGCATAGATTTCCCAGTTTCCTTCTTCTTGCATCTGCATTGAAGATGATTCTGAGGCGTAATCTCACATTTATTCCAGGATTTATAATGAAGCAGAGATAAAAACTCAGCATTACTCCCTGCTGCTGAGTGGGCTGCTCCAGGCAGATATTGTGATGCTCCCAGTAACTCAGTGATCACACCTCAATTTCTCCTCACCCGACTGCTGAAGATGTCAGCCTCGCTCGCTTTTATTGTTTGCTTGACTCACAGATATTTGGGAAAAAAGTGATGGAGGTGGGAAAAGAGAGAGCCTGGGGGCATCGCAAGGCCCTGCTGAGGAATGATAACTGAACGCTACAGAATTAAGATGGCCGCACATTAAAGTCCCAGCAACACACACGGTCTGCACAAAGCTGCGGGAGCTTCCAAAGATGCCCATCAACCGCCCCTGCATGCGGCAAAGCCCCTGCTGCCCAGTAAGTCCCAGACAAAGAGAGAGGGGAGGGAGTCAGGAGGACAAATCGTCCGCTTCTTCCCCATTGGTTTTTTTTGTCCGCTGCTGGCGCTGATTCAAAGACGTGACAGCCCAGCAGGTCGCTGTATCTCCACGGGTGTCACTTCCCTTCCATGTCTTTCCCCAGCCGTCCAGAGAGACATGCGCCTTATTAACCCATAACCCAGAACACCGACTGTCAGCGGTCTACAACCTGTCTCATCTGCGTAGGTTTTCACCCTGATTGTTTGCTGATTTCCGATCTAGTTTGAAACGTGCGTATAGATCAAAATATATCTTCAAAGACGACTTTTTCTCATGAGACACCCTCCCATCTGCTTCACTTTCCCTTCACAGCATCTAAAAAGGATTGCCACAGTCGCGGCCTGTCCTCTAGGCAGCTATGATCCCCTGGCCAGCCAGACAAAGAAGGGACAGACATGCTAAACTCAGCGCTAATCTGCAATGACAGATAAGCACACGCTGCGTACACGCAATGAGCTTGTGTGAAAAATTTAAATTGGTGGATAAGCTTATAAAAATAAATCTCTCCAATACTAACCGCTGCTTTTAAATTGCTCAGAGACAACATACCTCAAATTTGTTTGCCATAAAAGCGATTATCTGATATTACAACTGAAATAAAGTTAAAAAATGACGTAAGGATGAAAGCATTTGTTTTCCCTCCTGACCCATGAGTAATGGTATCCCAACGAGATGCTTGATTGTCTGGATGACATCAAGTTTTTTGGTAAAGTGTGACTCATTGCGTAAAAAGCGTTTGCTGAAAGGGAGAGTTTAACCCCTTAGAGGGTTAATGACATGATATTGACCTTTTCCATTTTATTTTTTTAGACCAAAACGATATTACTGATGATTGATGTAATCATTTCTGTCATGATCTGGCCTGTTTGCTTCCTTCCTCCTAATTAGTAATTCCTCTCACCTGCTGTTTTCCCTCCCGTCCTCAATTATAATTTCTTCCCCTCACCTGTTTCCTCTGGTTTAAATTCCCTCCAGCCTGAGCACTGGAAGTGCCAGATCATTTCTTGTCTTTCTGTCAGTCTGTCGCTTGCAGTCTTCAGCGCTTAGTTCATGGTTCATGTCCTGGATCCTAGCAGCGCAATGGAAAGAGGGGTTTTGTGCCTTTGTCTCTGCCTCCTAATTGTTTACTACTGTTCCTCCCCGCTGGAGTCCCTCTGGCAATTAGGCTCAATATGTGGGGAGGTTCAGCTTTTTATCAGTAAGCCTGGCTCCAGGAGGGAGACCAGTTTAAGTCCCTGCATCAAGTTCCCGGGTTCCACGCCTCCTGTCACCGGCACCCTCTTCCACTGAGCCGAGCCTGTCTGCACCTGATCCCTGTCTGCGTTCCCAATGCGTGACCACCTGGTCATGCTGGTCCCAGTCAGACTCTGAACCCTCCTGGGAGCCTGTGGATGCCTGGAAGTCACGGATCCTGCCACCTGTTTCTGTTCCTGCCCTGATCTGGATCCTGTCCCCTGTCTGTTCTGGATCCCTGACCAGGATCGGATTCCAGCATGTCCTCTGGGACTACAGCTGTTCAATGACGTTCCAAAAATGTTTTAGTGAAGAAAAACCGTTCCTGTCTTGTTTTATTTAGCATTTTGTAAAATCCCAGAACTATTTTTTCTCCGATACATCACAACCGCTTATAAACTTCAGCTTCCGGTTCGAATCTGAAGCGTTGCAACCTCCAGACCACTAGTTGGCGGCGGTATCCTCTTACCGTCAAACTCAAAGAACCAATATGCGTCCTCCTCAAGAATCCACCTTCTCAGTATTCCATTTTCTGAGTTTTTAAAATTGTTTAACAGAGGCGTTAGCACCATCCTCGACGCCGGAGTACACAGAGAGTGAAGCTTATGAAACACTTGGGCCTGGCGAAAAGACTACAACTAAGCCGTAAACAGGCCCCATTTCCGTTTTCCGTGGCGGAGGGATATTGACTATTCCAACAGAACTCAATGGGATTTACAAAATGCAAATAAAACACTACAGGAACGTTTTTCTTCTTGAAACTTTTTTTGGAACGCCATTGAACAGCGCTGACGACAGTTTCGTGAGTAGCATATTTTAAAAAGAACGTTTAAGGGTTGTTTTAAGGACATTATCGGACATGCACTATGGAAGCCATTCTGAAGCAGCCAGGGGGATTGCCATGAGCCAAATAGCAGAGATATAATCCAAATTGTCAAAATTCTTGTGTGCATCATTCGATTTCATCCTGACAACTACAGAAGATGGGTTAAAAGTAAGTAAAACCTGAACTTTTCCCTTTTTATTTGTTTCCAAATGATCCTGAGAGCTGCTTTCAAAATAGGTGAAGCAGGTCAGATGAGGTCAGGAGAAGTTCATGGTGTTTCTTCTTTGGTTGGAACATTTTGAGAAGGAGTTTTATTTTTTTCTCTTCTTTTATTCTCCTTATTGAAAGAGTCGCTTGGTTTGACAGTGAAACAGTAATGCGTTCTGCTGCCAACAGCAGTACCTACAGCAGAGAGAGAACGTTAACCTGTCTATGAGCTAGCTAGACCTATAACAATATAGTAGATTGCTTCTTCTAAAAGAAGTGGATTTATTTGAAAATCATGTATTTAAAAGTATTATATACTCTTTTATATTTATAAACTAATAACTGGTTATGCTATCTGTACCAGAGGCGTAGCAAGACGTGTTTCCCCGCTGTGTGTTTTCTACCGGGGCTGCTGCCGTCATATTAGCCTCACCCTTCGACTCAGAGTCTGACTCTGTAGGCTTGAGGTCTGCTTTGAATGGTTCTGACATCTAAAGCCGGACAAACACTGTGCGATTTTTTTGCCCTTTTTCGGGCCGACTTTCCAGTTATGCAAGAAATGTTCCGATCGGCCTTACTTTAAGCCTGATTGTGCGTCGTGTAGTGCAGCGGTCCCCAACCTTTTTTGCACCACGGACCGCTATATGTCGTGACAATATTTTCACGGACTGGCCGAGGATGATATTATGATGATACGACTGGCATAAAATCAAATACAAACTGCATAAAAATGTAAACAAATAAGCCGGTCCCATCTAGGCGTAATCGGAGACAATGGCACACAAAGTGTGCTCCTGATGTCCAGTCTGTTCCGCCGCTTTGTTTTGGTCGCTGTAACCGCGAGAAAATCCCGCTTACCAAAGATAGGATGTTATAGATGTAGGATGAGTCTTGACCTGAATTAACCTGTGTCAAGAGGCACAGATGCACCGACTGATGTAATTTGGAGAGAATACAGCAATTTTTTATATTTTTTAAAATAAAACATCACTCAGACTCTGATCGTCCATAAATTATATATTTATATGTATACTTTTTTCTGTGCAGCCCGGTACCAAATGACCGACGGACTGTGGCCCGGTGGTTGGGGACCGCTGGTGTAGTGTACAGGGGGTAGCCTCTCATGACCACCTCCCGATCAGGAATCGTGAGGTCGGGAGAAAATCAAATAAGTTTGATTTTCAGTCGAGTGTTGTGGGCAAATCGCTCAGTGCGCAAACAAGGATTCTTCTTCTTCTTCCTCTCTGATGAAATCACAGAAGCATGGCGGGGGTGCAATGAGTGAAATGGAGTTCTTTCTGTAAAATTGACAGAACATAGTAGCTACATTTGCTCAGCCATGTCTTTGTCCAAATACGTCGCTAGCTTTTCTTTTTAGGGCTTTCAGCACAAAATTGCACAATTTGCCAAAGCAGCACGTTTCACTCTAGTGAGCTTCATATTCCTCTTCTACTGGTTTGCCGTCCGGATAGACGAGCCCGAGCAGCGCCATCTCACTGCAGAACTGAGTCCCACCAGGTTTTTAGACGTACAGTGTGAGCAGGTAGATCGCACAGTGTGAGAATGTAAACTCACAATTAGAAACTCTCGTGTCCATTAACTAATTTAAAGCAACATGAAGAATGTAATGATGGAGATATGTGCTTGTTTTTCTTGAGATACTCAATATGTTTTAACATACTGCTCTGATTTTATTTATTTATTTATTTTATTTTTTATTTTTTATTATGAAAAATGTAATATGTTGTAAATATGTATGAACTTCCTGTGGTTTGGCTGCTACCTTGGCCAGGTTTCTCTTGAAAAAGAGATTCTGAATCTCAATGGGACTTCCTGGATAAAGGTTAAATTAAAAAAAATGAAATAAAAAAATGTAATAAATAAAACAATGTGAACTCACACTGTACCTAATTAAAACCCGTATGCTTTTTTTACAGAAGAAAAAAAAAGAAACACTGGGCGTGTTTCATTGTAGCTACTTACCCAACGATTGAAAAAATAAAGCAGGAAGCCGTATGCCCGCTTAAGCTGTGATTAGGCTTGTCCCAATCCGATCCACGTATCGGTCGGGCGCCCGAGTATTGGCAAAAATGCGTTCTCGGCAAAGCATGTAAAAATGCCTTCATCCAGACCGCTATCATCCAGTTTAAAAAAAAATCAGAGTCCGTATTTTTCCAGTTTCACCAATAAGGAAACAATCCATTCCACTATTTTGCGACAGTGTTCCCCGAATCCGGTTCCGCATTTTCCAGAACACCTTCAACACACCCACAGGTCTTTTTTGGGTCTGTCTCTCCCGGCCTAACCATTAAAACAGATGAATTGGAAGATAGCGGGGAAAATGTGGGAAGCCATGTGGGATTATTTTATCCTGCACGCATGTGTAGATGGAGAGGTGTGGAGGAGATTGGGGAGTATATAAGCCATTTTTTGTGTAATAGCGTCTGCACAATTATTTTGGTAATCTGATTTTTTTTTAAGCAGTTTTGTTCATTCAAGAATAGGAAGTCCCTGATTCTAAGTTAGTAGAATATTTTCCACTCTTGTCTGTTTTGCATTTTTATTAAAACTTACAGTAATACTTGCACCTTTTAACTGTTTACTGTTTTACTGCTGTGCAATTTTCAGATTGCTATTCATATACTTTCATGTCCAGGAATTGTGTTTATCTCTTAATAAACAGGTAAGTTTGTTGTTACCAGTCATTGTGTTTTATTCAATCTCACCTATTCAGCTGGCTGAGTCTTTACAATTAAGGCTAAATACTTTAAATTAAAACCTTAAATACATGCTCGGATAGGGCTTGGTATCGCGCCGTGTATCGGTAGGTCGGATTGGAAGTGCAAAAACCTGGATCGGGACATTCTCCTAGCTTCGTGATGCCTCCATATTCCTCTCCTGTGCTTAAACTGGCTGATGGTTCATCAAGACAAACCAACTGTAATTAGCTGCATCTTCACTGCAGTTCATTACACGGTGATAATTTATTATATTTTAATGAGAAAGTTTGGTTTCCACCCTTCTCCGCTTGGGGTACTGTACGTAAAAGCAACACTCTTTTCTTTGGCTTTTGACTCCATGTAGAAGTGTTAGATTTTGAATATACAACATGCATATTTTTATCCTGTGCAAAAAGTGCTTTTATTTTGATTTTATTTACCTTTATTTATTTTTATTTATTTTAATTATTTTATCTTTTTTGTGCAGCACTTTGGAAACCTTGTGTTTATTGAAATCATGCTATATAAACAAAGTGGAATCGAAAATCTAAAAAATATTTTGTGGCGTGTTTCTATCATTCGCACTTTAACAGGACAAATTCTGTTTTACAGATTTTGTTCTTTGCAATTTTTTTTCAAGTTCGTCTAAAGATTTTGTTTTGTGATTCTATTTTCATAGCATTATATCATATTCATATATGGTCCGTGAACATTTGTTTGAAAGATTTCCTTTTACGGTTTTGCAGAATTTTTTCGACACACTGTCCACTTGAACCTTGTTCGATCAAATATCCTCCGACTGATTCAGTCCAAACTTGCTGCAGTTATAGTCAAGATGTGAATCTATAAGTCTGAGGCTACATCTAAAGTTTCAAAGGGGTTCTCCTGATATTTTGCAGCATTTATTTTTGGAAAACATTTAGGTGAGGATCAAAATGTTTCTTTTAAATATTAGAATAGTGGTTATACATAGAAACCTTTCTTTAATGCCTTTCTATCACACAGATACAACATTTTACATTTAAACTTTGTCATTTTGAAGCTCTGCTTGATTTATTTAAGGAAGTTGCTCCTAAAAAAGTTTGGGATTAAAGGTTAAATATGCTGCATTCCTAAATCCTAACCATCGTGTTTCCCTCAGAGTTTATAGTGTCGTCAAGCTATACTGAAATGTTCTTATAGTGTCCTGAAAAACTGGAGCATACCTCATAAATTATTAAAGCGGAGACACATTTAGTGAGATTCCAGGGGACAACATGAACTCAAAGGACTAAAAAAAGTGAACAAAAGCAGCGAGTCCGGTCTGTCAAATGACGGAGAACTCAGCAAGAGCATAATCTCACTCTGACACAAACAGGGTCATCCAAATTTTAATTTGAAAACTGTATTCAGTGG
Organism: Cyprinodon brontotheroides; assembly: GCA_018398635.1. Classification (NCBI taxonomy): domain Eukaryota; kingdom Metazoa; phylum Chordata; class Actinopteri; order Cyprinodontiformes; family Cyprinodontidae; genus Cyprinodon; species Cyprinodon brontotheroides. The sequence continues at coordinate 2,815,661 of JAGKQL010000035.1, forward strand.
GGAACGGTTGTTTTAAAAATCCTCCTGCTTTCCCTTCAGCTCGCCCCGTGGGTTTTCTGTGGGATGTGGATCTGAGAGAAGGATGTCTTTGTGTCTACTGAAGCATTTCGGTGTTAATTTGGTCCTTTTTAAACAGGGGGGGGCGTACTGGCAGAGTCTACCAGGGTTATGTTTAAAATGTCCTGTTATTTCAAACAGAAAATATGGAATCAATCCTGTATAGGAGAAAGAGGCCATCAGCATCTCCAACATTAAAAATTCTGTTTTTCTTTTAAGCAGCTCCTAAAATCACGTTTGGAACATAAATTAACTTTTTTCATTTGTCCAATATAAACTAAACTATTTTTTTTTTTTAGAAACAGTAAATAAAGACAAACCTTTGAAGCGGAGGGACATTTAACCCTGTAATGCCAAATGTATCATATTTGATACATACGGTTTCTGAAATGTTTTGCGTCTACACACCTTTTGCATAATTTAATGGTAAAAACTTTGCTCAAAATCCTACTGTACACAATCAGATATACCTGATAACAGAGGACAGAAGACTACACAAAAACTAACATTGACTTACCGCATAGAAATAAATTATTAATATAAAAATGTATTTTTGTTTTTCTTTTACATATTTAGTTAAAAGGAAAAAATTTTCTGTTTTTGTTTTATTGTTGGATGTCTGCTTTAAAAAGGGTTAACAATGTACTTTATCAGCATAATTTTTATTTCACAGTAGATGAGATTATATATATATATATATATATATATATATATATATATATATATATATAATATATATATACATACTATTTTATCACCCCTCGTGGGGTGGTATGTATCATATACTCTGAAGAGGAACTGCAGCTGTAGTTAGGACTGCGCTCTGCTCCTTTTAATTTTAAAAATATTCCTTTATTTTGATCTTTACCTGAACAACAGAGCAAAATGTTTCTTTTTTTAATACATCATTTCATCTTTTTCTTCTCTTGTCTCTTTTAGTAAACTTGAGCTAAAATGTTTTTTTATGAGCAAAAATCAATTACTGCTTTAATAAATACATATTCTGCTACCACACTGCAAAAACGATCTAGAAATAAGTCAAAATGTCTTAAATTAAGTGTAATTACCTTTGATTTGAGTAGGTTGATTAGATGATTTTTAAATGGAATGAGAATTTTGCCTCTTAAAATAAGGTTTTTAGATAATATACACTTGAAATAAGACAGTGAAATAGTTTTTTTTCTTATTTTAAATGTAAATTGTCTTGTTCCATTAGCAAAGTGTCTCACTTACCTCCTCAGTTCAAGAAAAAATGCACTTATTTTAAGAAAAAATTATTTTTCCCAGTGCATATACATCACATCCAATATTAAAGCGAACTAGGAGGTTATAAATACATGGGGGGGAGGGGCAACTAGCGGGAGACGCCATGTTGCGACGCCATTTTCGATCAGTGTAGCTGAAAGGAGACAATCCTGTCAGCTTTACATCTTTTAACTGAATCCAAAAATGTGTTGTGGGTGGGAGAGGCGTTTAAAATAAGCAAAAAAAAAAAGATTGATCATTCTACCTCCTACTTTCTGTTTCAATGTTCCATCTGTACTCTTTGACCAGTGAGAGGCAAAGACTATGGATGTACGGATGGTCTTTTGAGTGGTTGTTACATGTAAGAGATTATTGTGATATTATCTCTGACTCATCTTTCATGTGATTAAAGTGACATCTAAGGCGTCTCTGATTCATTCTGACAGCAGCTGTCTGAACTGTGGTCCGATCCGAGATGGCAAGTCGCCCAGCGACCAATGAGGCGTCTGCATATATGGCGGCACCAGTCTGTCGTTTGTTATCCATCTAATGCACAACTAGATGGGTGTAAATCATGCAAACTGTCCCTTTAAAGGAGAAGTCTGGTCATTTTCAGAATTCAAACTTCTGAAAGTCCTCTAAATATTAAAATATTCCATACTGTTCAATAAATAATAAGTGTGTTTTTTTATTAAGAGTAATTTTCATGTGAATGTGCTTTACTGGAGGCATCCATGTTTGTCAAAGAACACTACTGCCACCTACTGGTTTGTGACGTCACGGGCGGTGCGGTATCGGCTGTTGATGTTGGCTACATATGACGTGTTTTTTCTCTGGCCAGAAGTTCGATGGCAAATCCTCCCTCTTCAAGTTGGCGATCCAACAACGAACCCGTCCGTGGAGGATCAGGAATCAGTAAGGTGAAATAAAATAAATTTTACCCGATGTATTCCAGCATCCAGCTGCCATGCAGGTGGGCATTGTCAGTTTCACTATAGCTCTGGTGAATTTCAATGGTGTGAAGTCCTCTGGAAATCTTCAATAATTGTTGCTGATTGCAGATATGTCTAGTAGTTCCCATTGATTTAGCTTGTAAAGCGGGGAGAATGGCGCTAGGCTTACCCGCACCGTGACGTCACTGCTGGAAGATGGCAGGAGGGAGGGGTTATGAAATTCGGGTGAAAATGGCCGCTCCCAGACTCAGTGATTGCGACGAAAATTATTATTTTTATTTTTTTAACTGACACTAAATTCATTTAATAACTGTGGACATATTAGTTTTAGGTATAAAATATAATTCATTGATCATTCCTTGCCGACTGGACTTTTCCTTTAAAGGTATACTATGCAACCGGTGTTGATTTTCCAGCGAGGCTCCCCCCAGAGGGCGAAAGTAAAGTGCACTGTCGTAAATATGCTCAGCTGTTCTCCTGGTTTTCTCCGTCAAGCCAGAAGCGCTGCAGTTGTTTTGAGCTTAGCAGACAGGCGAATTCCAACCAATCATCACCATGTCTACTGCGGTAAGTGACTATTTTGTTCCAATTTTCGAGTTTGAAAATTTAGCAAGTTTTAATACATTATTTTGTTATGCATGTGTCTAAATAACAAAGATTGTAGTTAGCCAAGTTGGAGTTTCCCATACATTTATCCAACTGTCGTTGGGGAAAGGGGGGTTCTGATTTCTGTGGTTTTGTACCTCGAGCACTAAATTAGTACATTTCAAAGAATTGAAAATGGTCTAAACAACCTGCTCTGACATGGGCTTTTCCTGTTTTCTCTAACTGCAAAAATATAGGCACTATGCTAGCAGCGAGCATGCCTTTCATTGGGGCGTGTAGCAGTTCTTGCCGTAAAAGCAAGATCCGACTCGCTGCGATGCCGCGAGACTTCGAGCCTGTGGAGTGCGGCCACAAGGGCTCCTGCAATTGCTGAAGTACGGTATTTCCCTACAGACCACCAGGGCGGCAGAGAAAACCTTTGTTCGACCTGAAATGACTCCATTTAATCCATCCCAAAACATTATATGGAACACATTAATTAACTGAAAAATGTTGCATAGTATGCCTTTAAAGTATAGGGCTGGGCGATATAGAAAAGCTTTATCGATAAAAAATGCATATTGATCGATATCGATAATTATTGAAAAGATTTGAAACCATATTTTATGTGCAGCTCTGCCTGGACTTTTTATAATATTGCTAAATGATTGAATTTTAATAAAAACACAAACACAGACTTAATTAAATCTTTATTTAACCAACTTTTTTTAACCATAACAGAATTGTTTTAAAGAAAAATAACTTAAGAGACCTGAGTTATGTTATTAAATACTGACAAAGAATAAACTTAAGTGACCAGAAAAGTGACCAAAATAAATATAACAAATAAATAAATGCTCCCCCAACCGCCGCTCCCCGTTTCCTGCTTTAACCTGAGTTATTACTTTGAAGTTTCTGGCCCCTCAGCATTTTATATCATCAATTGTTAGAACTACGCGAGGAAACTGCCCAGAACTGAAAATATATATATATTTTCCGAAGATTCTCGAGGAGGAAGCCGCCGCCGGGGCCTACACAGCTCGTACTCCTGCGGCTGTGTGAAGCGGCTGAGATGATAAAAAAGTTGGTTTCGTTATCAGACTGGTTTTCACTGGTTCCCGACACATTTTCTAGATGACTGTGGTTTGTTTTGGTCCGACTTGCTTGCCATGACCGAAATACTGCCAGACTGCCGACTACAAAAACCCTTCTTTGAAACAATTTCCTCCGCCTCTCCTTGCTGCACAGCTTCATTTGCTCTGTGTGTTGTGGTTTGAGAGAGGCGGCGCTTGGTGACCGGCATGCCTGGGTCCGCTGATTGTGTGATTGGTTGGGAGGAAGCAGTGATGACTAGCATAAACCTACATGCTAGGCTACAATGAGAAGGAAGGAAAACTGTGTTTCTTTTTATCGAACTTTTATCGACCCTCTTTTTTTTCTATTGCGCCACACGTCTATCGATCGATATATATCGTTATTGAATTATCGCCCAGCCCTACCTTTAAGATGTTTTACTGTTGTTCCTTTTTTGAAATCTTGAAATCAAGGCTGATATTTTCTTCCTTTTGATACTAAAATGATTAAAATGTCTGTAGTGTTGATAAATATATGTTCTGATAAATATAGAATACAGAATTTTTGGGAAACAATCCTGAAGTGTGCATTTTGCCACTTAATATTGCAGCACCGTGTTTAACATCCCAAATGTGACACTCTGTTGGTGCTGTTGGACCCGACAGGTGTCTTACCCGCAGAGAGGTGATGGTGGAGGGGTCCCTGAAGCGCCCGTCCTCATCCTTCAGGTTGTAGCCTTCCGGACGCTTGTCCCGTTCGCTTATCTTCCACAGCTTCACGGTTTTGTCTGGAAAAAAACACAGAGAAACAGATGAAGTTCAATCGGAGGCTCACAGCAGAGAATCTCCGTCTAACTTGTTTGGGGTGGGGTGGGGGGGGTTGGGCAGCCAATCTGTCACGTCGCTGGGCAGCAGCCAGGGACGATGATGAACGGCGGCTCGTGTTCATTCTGATATCACCGATATCAATCTACCAGTTGACTTCATTTCATTGCCACACTATCCTGCACCCCCCCCCCCCTTAAAGAAGCCATCTGGGCACTTTTAAATCTTCCTTCCCATAAACACCGGTTACATCTCATCTTCTCGGTCTACTGAAGTGGATGGCAGCAGCAGTCAGGCTGCTTTTAATTTCCACTGTGTATATTGGTGTCAGAGCACGGAGGCCGTCACCACAGGACCCTCGACCATCTGCTCCAGCCACCGCCAGCGCTTCTATAGCAGCCATGCATGAAGCCAGCAATCTGCAAGACGTCTCAGTGTTTTCCACCAGTCTGTCTAAGCTAGTGTGGTGGAACATGCTTATATGTATGCGTGTTCGTGCAGCAGCATCCATGCATGAAGCCCTTAATTTGAAACTCTTCTGCTGGTGGCGTCCGCTCAGCCGAGCGAAACAAACGCCACATATTAACACCTGAGTTTGAAGTCAAGTGGCACAGAACATCATTTCAGTGGTTTACGGAGGAATGATCGTAGAACGGCAACAGGAATTTGAAGAACTGACCGTTGGTGGAGAGCAGAAAGTACGCTGCGTTCTGCTGAGGGAGCCATTTGATCTTGTTGATCTTCTCCTCGATCTCCAAACTCTTCAGGTAGTCAAACTCGGGCTCGTGACTCTGGAATGTGCTGTAAACGTTGTACTCCCCTCGACGATGGGGTTGTGTTTTACTCTGTAAAAAAACGAAAACAAAAAAAGGGGGCAGAAAGGTTGGTTTGAAGTTTGAAAATTCTAGATTTGATTATTTTGGGGTGTTTTCAACAAATAATGATCCTTGAAGGAAAGAAGAACTTTTTTCTGCGTTGGATTTTGAATGAAAATGTGCGCTTGGATTAGATCAGAGGTTCCCAAACATTTTAGGCAACCAGAAACTAGACCTCATATTAAAGCATTATGATAAAGACCCAGATGGAACCTAAGCCCATTCTCTATTAAAATATATTTGTTTTCATTCATTTTGTAAAATCTTATTACAGTTTTAGTTAGAATGTATTCATTTTGTTTAAATTTTTTTAAAAGGAACCCCTGGATTAGATGATGTCATAAGTAAGAATTCTAGCAACAAAAACTCCAAGAGGGTTTGAATAGATAAATATGTGAAAAAAGGCTCTTTTTCACGACTGTTTTGGAAGATCTGTGATGCAATTAGTGGAACGGTTCACAAAATCCACGGTTCGGGTTCGTGTTCACTCTGGTTTCTTGGTCGGGGGTCCGCGGTTTCGAGTTCGGTATATGTTGATTGTTACACCGAAGTCCCACAAAAAATCATAAAAAAAAAAATCCAAAAAAATTAATGAATTGTAATTATTTTTATATGAAACCCTCTGGATCATTTCCTCCTCAAGTAAGCATATGTTTTGCTTCTTCGCTTTGAATTCTGCAGACCCTTCTGGCTACATGCCCTCTACCGATCTCCAAGCGATCCTCAGAGCTGAGCCGACGGGAGAGCCCCATATATATGTGTGTATACAGGGCCCAACTGACACCTGCTCATGTTTATCTATTTATAGAAATGGCCAAAACAGTCACATGGTGTTTCATCCACATGCCTTTCAAATGGGGCTTTAAAATTTCTAAAATATGTTTCAAAATTATTTTTTCAAAAGTACTTTTTTGTTTTATAGCTGCGTAAAAATTAAACTGAGATTTAAAAATTCCACCTGACATGTGTGACTCTATGGCAGTAATGAAAACAAGCTTATCTGTTACATAAGCTTGCTCTGTTATTTCTTATTTTCTATTCAGTTTGGTGATATTATTGGTAAAATTTCAATGAAACAACGGCTACATTTTAGGAGCATTTTGTCTTATGCAGAAGGTCTCCAATAATGTAAATCAGCTTATTTGTCTGACCGGATTCTTTTTTATGAGTGGAATTTCCGCCTAACACACAGTCCACTAAAACCTATTCAGTCCAAATTTTCCTGAGTTATAGTCAAGATGTGGATCTATAAAGTCTGAGGGTTCATGTAGAGTTTCAAATGGGGTTTATGCTGTTTTGCAGTTTTTATTTTGGAAAAACAATTGGCGAGGCCAAATATATTATAATTTTTTTTGTTTCAAATCACCTATGTAAATGGTGACATGGTTTACATTTAAAAATAGTGGTTCCGCCTGAAAAATATTTCTCAGTTCCTTTCTGCCATACAAATGTACAAACAATTTGTATTTCCAAATTATATTTTGGGAGTTTTACTCGTTTCTAATGCAATACAAGTGTAAATTCAGGTGGAATTTGACCCTAAGGGCTTA
>JAGKQL010000035.1:2825278-2857219 GCA_018398635.1 Cyprinodon brontotheroides
ATTTCTTCACTGAAGAAGAAACAAAAAACACTGCTCTGGAAACTTCTCAGAGGAAAAGATGTTTTGCTCTTCTCCCGACTATTTCAGCAAGGTTTGATCTATCCAATTGGCTCTCTTAAGGTAAAATTAAAACTCTGTTGAAATGCGTCATACAATGCTTAAGTTGATCTGATTGGTTTATTTGGCCGTCTATCACCAACATAGGCCAATCAGCTAACCAATATTTATTTTTGGCCTTTCCCAAAATTACGCTTCAAAGCGGGTTCAGATGGATCACCCTTGAGCAAATCCCAAAATCTGGCGGTCAGATTTACAAAATTACCACTAGGTGAACAAAATCCGCCATCTGGCGGAAAATCCTGAGGCTTTTTCAAATCACGCGAGAATGTGGGTACAAAACAACAAAAATGGCGCCGGCAGCGCTTCTGGGTTGTTTTCATCGAATGTCGTGATTTTTAAAAGTAATTTTGAGTGAAAAATAAATTTTTTTTTGGCGGTCATTGCACTTGCGTGGCGGGCAAATGCAATGAAAGTTGTACTCTCCCGACAGTAAAAACTACTTGCCCTGGGAGATTGAGGCGATGGTTAACATGAAGCCCTGATCAACATGAAAAACCCTTTTTGAATTTCATCATGAAGCACGATTTCTCAGCAGAATCATACATACTGGTTAAATAAATGTGCAAATAAATGCAAAAAAAGTAAACAAACGGTTTGACAGTATCCAAAGAAAAACAACCCTTTTTTGCATGTTGAGGTGCTTTAAAAGGCAGCAGCAATACCCTGAGTAACTAGCTGACTTAAGACATGTAACACTGGGCATTCCCTGTGCTACCATCCACCTGTATGTAGGGTCTGCTGCTCTGAATATTAGAAAAAAACTGCCAGCTTTCTTTTTTTAAAGCTTAGTTTTTTTCACAGGTGAAAAAAAACAAAGACAAACAAAGATGCTGCATGCACCATGTGGGGAGTCGAAGTCACGTGACAAACGGGCGCAAAAAAGTAGTGATCATCTGTCCGCACTGCAGAGGTGGAAGAGTACTAAAAAAATTGTAATTGAGTAAAAGTATCTTTTACTTTGCCTCAATTCTACGCATCTTCAAAAGTACTCTGTAAAAAGTACAAAATTACTTCATTTAAAAATGTAATTTGAGTAAAAGTTACTTAGTTACTTTGAGTTATTTAATGCAAAAAAAGGATGAGTCATGAATGGAATTGAGCACAAGGTGTTTTAATTTATAAGGCGTATTTCAGTGGACATCCACACTTGCAAAAGATCAGCTGTGCTAAGGAACATACTTCCTCACAGCCTGAACCATAACGTGCAAACTATTTTCAATCCTACTGTCCAACAGACACCATGATAACTAACTTACCGCCACATTTTTACGTAAATTGGATGTTGATGTTTTAAAAGCCGAAAGCTCCGTTTTGCTGGGCAGGCACATGTTGCACTGCATTATCACATTGTTCCCTTTTGTGCATTTGAAAACAAATAATCCTTCCAAATATGGCCGAGGGTTTTACTGGCTTTCGTCTCCAGAATATGTTTTCCTCTCTTCAGGCGCTTTCTTCATCCATCCTCCCTAACTGCCATCTTCGAAGCGCTAGCTCTGGATTATGAGACGATATAAAGGATGCAAGGCAGGGCCACATTTAATTTTTTTCACCATCAGTGTTTTTAATTTTTTTTTACTCAGTAACGTAAGGGGGTTTTAAATGTAGCAAAGTAAAACTACTTAGGTTAAAATTTACTCAAGTAAAAGTAAAAATTACATATTTGAAAAACTACTCAGAAAATTACAAATTACTCATAAAAAGTACTCAATTACAGTAACTCGAGTAAATGTAATTCATTACTGTCCACCCCTGCCGAACAGTCAGTTAAACCATAAAGTCCACTATATAGACCCCACTCTGTATAGCGATGGAGGGATTTATGGGTTACGACGGATGTTTGGACACAGCCCATGATACCATTAAAGGCTGCATTTAAACTATAACCTTCAATGGATGTTAAAATCCCCACTATGATGACCCTGTCAGTGTTCAACACCAAATCAGATAGAAACTCTGAGTAAAGACCTGGTGGACGAGACAGAGTTACAAAAAGAAGAGGTTTTCTGGCTTTGCAGTTTGGATGAGGGAAACTAAGGGTTAAATGTATTAACTGCCTTTGGAGTAATCAGTAAGTCAGACTGGAAGATTGTTGCTCACATAATCCTCTTGCTGCAGCCAGGTTTCTGTCAGACAAGATAAATCTGTTTAATTATCACAAATCAAGTCATTAACAGACTTTTGAAGAAAGAAATGTTAAATACACAACTTGCATTTGTCTTTAATGTTCCCCCTAATTGCAGCAATTTAAACTTTAATGAGATTATCCCGATTTCCCAAAAGTTTTTAGGGGGAAGAAAAGCGGTTACTCTAAAAAAAATGTTGATATGAAAAATTTCAAAGCTTAATTTCTGTTACAATGTTTTTAAATATCAATTTCACATTTTTTTTCTTTTGTTTGATACAATAATGAAATAAAATTTACTCTATACAGATGCATCTGCACACACTTCAAAATGCTCAAGATGAGCGACTCACTTCAATGAGCACAAGCGTCCGAGAAGACGAGGCCTTCGGCACTTTTTAGACAGAAAATGTATTTGGGGAGAATTCAGTAAAAGAAAAGTAAATTTACAAAAGTTCTTGGTCAGTGCCGTATCAGTGTGACTCTCACCGTCCTTTTTTTTTACCAGCATGGCGTGGGGTTCCTTCACCTGCTGCATGGCGGCCTCCGTCACCACCCTCAACTCCTACACCAAGACAGTCATCGAGTTTCGACACAAACGCAAGCTGTTTGAGCAGGGGCTGCGTGAGGAGCAGAACTACCTGGACCAGGAAGCCTTCCACTACTTCGGGGACCGCTCCCTCCAGTCCATCTCCAGCACAGTGGAGGTCTACCCTGGACACGGCGCCCCCAGAGCTGGGCCGGGTCCGGGTCAGATGCATGGTAAAATAAGGGGCACGTCAGCCTCCATAGAACCATGGGGAGGCTGCGGACTCTCTGGGGAGGAGCAGTGCACGAGGACTGGAGCTTGACTGTTGACTCTAGAACTTTTCCTTGGTTTCCGTTTGCAGGAATCAGCCAACTTGACCTGAAGCAAAGTGGGAAAAACATGGACTAAAAGATGATGAATGTTTTTGTTTATTTCAATGATGTCAGTCTAAGAAAAAAAAAAAACTAAATGGAATGTGAGACGAACTGGGATGGAAAGTAGATTTTGTCCGGCCTTTAAATGTATGTTGTGAAATATTTATTTTGAAAGACTTTGGTTCACTGAAATAAAATAAACTCTAAATAAGTATTTTTTTTCTTAAAATAAGTGTTTGTTTTTTTTAATTAAGCAGGTGAGACACTTTGCAAATCGAACAAGACAATATAAATTTAAAGGAGAAATCTGGTCACATTCAGAATTCAAATTTCTGAAAGTTCTTTAAATGTGAAATGATTCCATCCTGTTCAATAAATGATCAGTGTTTTTTAATTCAGAGGTATTTTTCAGCGGTGAATGTGCTTTACTGGAGGTAATTCCGAAGGTTTGGTTTGGTCCAAAATTACACTACTGCCACTCCTACCGCTTTGGTGGACGTCGCGATTAGCATTGCATCGACCGTTGACTCAAGTCCCAGTGCTGTATTCTGGTGTTCTGTCTGCACGCTATTATCCAAGTCATCTTGGGAAACATTCTTCTTCCAAATGTTGGCTACATATCACGGGTTTTTCACCATTATCATGAATCAGAAAGGTAAAATAATATTTTTTTCACTTTTTCCCGATGTATTCCAGCATCCAGCTGCCATACGCGTGGGAATTGTCAGTTTCACTATAGCTCTAGTGAATTTCAATGGTGAAGTCCTCTGGAAATCTTCAATAATTGTTGTTGATTGCAGATATTGTCTATTAGTTCCCATTGATTTAGCTTGTAAAAGCGGGGAGAATGGCGCTAGGCTTACCGCACCGTGATCGTCACTGCTGGAAGATGACTCCAACATCCTAGAAAACAAAGGTGTTGCAGACATAGAAAAAGAAGCATAGATACAAAAAGGCAACTGTCAACCAGCTCCACAGGCCGGCCCCGTCCAGGAAGCACACAGCCAGGCAGATGAGCTCGAGCCAGCTCCCCATGTCAGAGGATGAAAAGAGCACATCCAGTTAGTCACAGTCAGAGAAACAGGACTAACTGGAAAACAGGCCAAGCTCCAACATCTAGAAACAAAGGTGTTGATGGCAGCAGCACAGCTGATATTTCTCTCCAGGATGGAGTCACAGCCAAACAGGAACAGACCAGATGAAGCTACTATGAGAAAAAGCAGAGAGCAGAACGTTAGAGATTGAACTAACAGATTCTGCAGAGTGGGAGAATAGAGATAGAATGAAGCAGAATGATGAAAAAGGGGTCCCTATGTCCTCCAGCAGTCTAAGCCTATAGCAGCATAATTATAGAGATAGCAATAACCCGGTGTCATTACCGCCAGCCGTGAATAACGATCTTACTGTATTTAATGTTTCTGACTATGGAGCTGCCAATCACCAGAGTGGGCTTCTCAGTGGGTGTGTCATTGAGTGCGGAAAACCGGTTAGAAACGTGAACGGGTTGGTGGTGACCAGTGGGCAGAGATCCACGACTATGCTTTCTGCGTACAGTTACCCAATCGCCTGGCTGCTCAGGCACTGCTGGAGGACAGCTACGTGGGGGGCCTACTTTAACTCCTGGATGTTCAACAGCCTGAAGCCTGGATTCTAACTCTGACACCCTCGCCTCCAAAGCTACAAAAATACTACACTTATTACACATTATCACTAAAGGAGGCAGAGGAATAACTGAACATCTGACACAGAGAGCAGGAGAGAGGAGAGGAAGAAGGAAGAGTTGGAAAAGAGTCAAGGGAGGGAGAGAGAGAAGCCATAGCAATGCTAAGCTAGCACTAGCCTAGGCTAGCTACTCCTTACCAGAAATAAACCCATATGAAAGAGAGAAGTGCTCAGTAGAGAAGCGCAGCAGAAGGCGCCATGTTTGAAAGTGTTTCTGGACAGTTAGAGTTACTTATTATGGTGGATTAACATAATTTGATGAGCAGACTTTTATACAGCACTAAGCTTTGCTCATAATTCAATTCAATTCAGTTTATTTATATGGCGCCAAATTCACAACACATGTCATCTCAAGGCACTTTACAGTTCAACCAGATCATACAGTCAAATTGATACAAAGTTTTTCTATCTAAGGAAAACCAGTTGATTGCATTGACTCATTGACTCAAATACAATCCCCACACTAAGCATGCTTGTAGCGACAGTAGAGAGGAAAACTCCTTTGAACAGGAAGAAACCTCCAGCAGAACCAGGCTCAGTGTGAAGCCGCCATCTGCTGAGGCCCACTGGGGTTCAAGGAGACAGAAGCAGAGATACAAAAGCAGCTGTAAAAAGCGGCCCGGTCCAGGAAAACACACAGCCAGGCAGACGAGCTCAAGGCGGCTCCCATGACAGAGGACGAAGAGAGCACATCCACTCAGTCACGGTCCAGAGAAACAGGACCACACTGGAAAACAGGCGATCTCCAACATCTATAAACAAGGGTGTTGATAGAAGCAGCACAGCTGATGTTTCTTTCCAGGATGACGTCACAGCCAAACAGGAACAGGCGAGCGCAAAGCTACTCTGAGGAAAAGCAGAGAGAGAGCAGAAGGTTAGAGATTGAACTAACAGATTCTGCAGAATAGGAGAACAGAGAGAGGGAATGAAGCAGAATGATGATGAAAGGGGTCCCTATGTCCTCCAGCAGTCTAAGCCTATAGCAGCATAACTATAGGAGATAGCTCAGGATAACCTGAGCCACTCTAACTATAAGCTTTATCAAAAAGGAAAGTTTTAAGTCTAGCCTTAAAAGTAGACAGGGTGTCTGCCTCACGGACTAAAACTGGTAGTTGGTTCCACAGGAGAGGAGCCTGATAACTAAAAAAGATCTGCCTCCCATTCTACTTTTAGAAATTCTAGGAACCACTAGTAAACCTGCAGATTGAGAGCCTTTGAGTGCTCTGTTAGGAACATAAGAACAATCAGATCTCTGATATCAGATGGAGCTTGGCCATTTAAGGCTTTATATGTGAGAAGGAGGATTTTAAATTCTATTCTTGATTTAACAGGAAGCCAATGAAGAGAAGCCAGGATAGGCGAGATATGATCTCTCTTTTTAATTTTCATTAGAACTCTGGCTGCAGCATTTTGGATCAGCTGAAGGCTTTTTAACTACAGTTAAAACTACAGTGGACTTTAACTACAGTGGACTTCCTGATAGTAAAGAATTACAATAGTCCAGCCTTGAAGTAACAAATGCATGGACTAGTTTCTCAGCATCACCCCTGGACAGGAGATTTCTAATTTTTGCAATGTTCCTCAGATGAAAGAAGGAAATTCTAGAAACCTCTTTTGATATGGGATTTAAATGACAGGTCCTGATCAAAAATAACACCAAGATTTTTTACTTTATTATCTGAAATCAGTTTAATCCCATCCAAATGAAGTGACTGACTAATCAGCTTCTTTTTCAGAGACTCTGGTCCAAAGACTATAACTTCTGTTTTGTCTGCATTCAGAAGCAGAAAGTTAAGAGTCATCCAGGTTTTTATGTCTTCAAGACATGCCTGTAATCTATGTAATGGGTTAGCTTCATCTGGATTTATAGACAGATATAGCTGGGTATCATCAGCATAACTGTGGAAATTAATCCCATGCTGTCTAATAATTCTACCAATTGGGAGCATGTATAAAGTAAAGAGAATTGGTCCTAGCACTGATCCCTGTGGTACTCCACAGGTAACCTTTGAGCATGAGGAAGATCTGTCATTAACATGAAAAAACTGAATTCGATCAGATAGATAAGATTTAAACCAGTCTAGTGCTGTTCCTTTAATTCCAACAAAATATTCAAGTCTTTCTAAAAAAGAATATTATGATCAACTGTATCAAATGCAGCACTGAGATCCAACAGGACGAGCACAGATACAAGTCCATTATCTGAGGCCATGAGAATATCATTAGTGACTTTCACCAGAGCTGTTTCAGTGCTATGATGAGCTCTAAAGCCAGACTGAAACTCTTCAAAAAGTTCATTATGGTGTAAGTGATCGCCAGCTTTAATATAACTTATAGTGCCTCTATTGACCTGTTATATCTTTTACACAGATTATTAAATATATTCATGCAAATGAAACCAATGTAGATGACCCTCAAGAAGAAAAAAGAATGGACACCTGGATGAATATCTCTCTAATAATTGACACCAGATTCTCTTCTTGACATAACCCTCTCCGTTCATCTGGGCCTGGGACCAGGAGCACATTAAGACTGTGGACCCCATGGGGCAGGATTATTATGTCAATGTGTGTGTATGTAACACTGCATGAAAAGTGAGATTTTCGTCCCCCGTGAAATCCCCTCAAGAAACTCTCTCAAGCAGATCTTCCTGATTTTCGATTAGCTTCCCATGGCAATTTTGCAATCCGCCGCTTGTGTCCGCTTGTCGTGCCTGGCCAAATTGTCGGAAACTGACTCTGACGCATGTGGAGAGCGCATCAGCTGTACTAATGGCCCAATAAGCATAGCATATGAATGCAGCAAACCCGCGGGGCTGGCCAGGTCTGGCTTGAATAACCTTCTCAGTATTGGCTGAAACCACTATTCTCAAACAAGTGAAATCGCCCGTGATTGGCAGCAAAACCACACGTGGCCACGCCAGGCTTTAATTTTCTTACTGAGTATTGGACGGAACCACTTCTTTTAAACAAGTAAAGTCGCCAGTGATTGGTTGGCATATATATATATATATATATATTTATATTTATATTTATGAATATATATTTATTCATTCATATATTTATTCATTCATATGCTGTGTATTTATGTTATCCTACACTACTGTACACAATTATTAGGCTACCATCAAGGACATGAATGAATTTATACAGGAAATGAACATTTGCCAGGAAGCTGTTTATGCAAAGAAAGAGCTTTATTAAAACACACACAACTATATACAACGCTGTGATCCCAAACACATGCGTTTCTTAAAAGTAAAACCTCGCGTGAGCGGTCCGTTTGCTTCACCGAGGGGGTTGGAGGTAACTGGCAGCATTCCTCTCAGAGGCAGGTCCGACAACGTGTAAGACGCCTACTGTGCGTATTGGCCCTGTACTTCGGCATCACTTTCTAACCGGGACTGCAGCTTAACACAGAGTTCAGTGAGATCCGGCCTACGAAATGGCGGCGGCGATCGTACGAATCCATCCAGAAGACACCGCCAACGACGCCATCTTCTTCGTCCGGACATGAGGCGGCGGGTGGCGGACTTCCAGAGTTCCACTTCCTCATCTGCCAGCACACTCTGCCTGCGCCTTCAGCAGCTGAAAAAAACAATGAATCAGCGCACTGCGTATGGACACTAACACATCTATTAATGCACCTGAAAAATAGTCACCAAATAAAAGTCTTACCCTCTTTCTTCTGGCCCGACCTCGAAAGCAGATTGCCTCCATGACGCCAGCGTGTTGGCTGGCTATGCGTGATATCTGAAAGCTCCTGCGTGCAAGATCTGAAAATAATCGCTCTTACAGGCGG
The DNA here is from genome assembly GCA_018398635.1 of Cyprinodon brontotheroides. Taxonomy (NCBI): domain Eukaryota; kingdom Metazoa; phylum Chordata; class Actinopteri; order Cyprinodontiformes; family Cyprinodontidae; genus Cyprinodon; species Cyprinodon brontotheroides. The sequence continues at coordinate 2,833,947 of JAGKQL010000035.1, forward strand.
CTGGAAAACAATTAAATAAGAGAGTGGTATGAATAAAAAATCAAACGCCTCAAGTCGCAGTAACAAGGAAGGAGAAAACATTAAAACAAGTCACATTACACTACAATGTCGTCTTTATCAACATCTTGCAAATCTGGACTTGCTGATTATGGCTCCGAGCAAATAGGAGGTCTGTGAAAACAAAATGTAAAGCTTATGATCGGTATCCATCCGTATCCCGTATCCATGTCCTTTTACCCGCAGAATGAAAGCATATTCTTTACAAATCTTACCCTTGCTCCGGTTCATAGCGCCTGCAATTAGTCTCCGAGTTGTGAAGGCGGCATACTGCTTCCTGTGAATCACAAAAATACACTTTAATAAAGAAGCTTGTTCTTGCAAGGCTACTATTAGTCCGTAGCTTTTAGGCCTAGGCTGTTATTAGTAGCCGTAGCTTTTGAAACTAGGCTGCTATTGAAGTACGAAGCTTTAGGGCTAGGCTGTTATTAGCCGTAGCTTTTTTAGGCTAGGCTGCTATTAGCCGTAGCTTTTAGGCTAAGCTGCTATTAGTCGTGTAGCTTAGGCTAGGCTGCTTTTAGCCTAGCAGGCAGTACTCGAAACATATATTTACTGCTAGCATCTCTTCTTTGAGTTAGCCTTGTTCGATGCAGAGTCGTGCCATCGCGCCCAAGAGGAGTTTTACCTCAAATCCCACATACTCCGCACTCAAACCGCTGCGGCACAAAAGCAAAGCATACCTCCTCCAGACCCCTCCGGCTCTGAGGTTTCTTGGAGATCGTAGGGAGCATCTTGGCAGATGAACCATAGGTTTTCAGCGGATCAATAAATAATTAAAAATCATTCTTTTTTAAATCAAGGCCTAAATTGGCACTAAAATTATTTAAATATGTTTTTATCTAAGTATTTATAATTCTTTTAATAAAAATGCTTATAAAAACAATTTAAAGATCAGATATATTATAATAAGCTCCCGAAGTAGGAGAGAAAATGCTAGAGGAGTTATATATATATAATGAGTATATGTGTGTGTGTGTGTTTAAATACATACAGGAGTCATGGAACACTGCTTACAGCTCCTTCATATTTCATCATGCAATAACTCAATAACTTCAGTACATGGTTCTTGATGATGGCATTAAAATCATTTCAAATAGCATTAAAAATAGCATTAAATTACAAGTCACTCCATCCCTGTATGAACCCTGTGAGCTTTTAATTTAATATGACATAATAAAAATCCCACCATCATCCAGCATATGTTCAGTTTCTGCCCAAATATATATATTTGTAGATTTTTGTAACGGGGATAAGGATAATTCAAAAACTGCTTTTTTTGAATGGACTTCTTGTTCACTACCCCCAAACTCAGCATCTCTTTCTCATTCCTGTAATAAGAAGTTTCTTTTGAATGGAATTTGATTAAAGTTTAAGTCCTTCGGTATAAAATAAATATTTTGATGGAGATGAGAAATCTGCTTCCTCGTTGGTGAATAAGCAAATAGTTTGGATCTCAATCATTTAAATAAACGGTGGTTAGATTTCTTTATATATATATAGTATAGAAATTGTGCTATAATTTTCTTGAGTAACCGATCGAGTTGCTGCTATATTTTAATTTGACGAACCGGAATTTTGTCGATGTTCTTTTTCCTGTGTGGTGCGAGACTGCAATTCGCGGATTCCTAATTCTGGTCGGACCTTATGACCACAGTGTACCAATCTTCTGATGGCTACTTCCAACAGGATAATGCTACCATGTTATAAAGTGAATCATCTCTCAGACTCATTTCTTGAAACTTTTTCCACTTAAGTTATTATGAATTGGAGCATATTGACAGACAACATTTCTATTTTTTATCTTAAAGCTGAAGTCTGTAAGTTTTTAAAATCACTTTTTTGTCATATTGGCTAAAACTGTCCCTATGCCCGAGACAGCAGTACATGTGATATGTAACCTGTGAAAAAAAACTGCTTCAATTGGTCCCGCATACTGCCTGTATTTCAATCTGGAAAGAATAATTAGGGACGAGTCAAAACAACCAATCACAGCCAGAGGAAGCGTCTGATGGAGTGTCAATCACAGCTTACACACGCTGAATCAATACAAGCTAAAATGTAAGAGGCTATGCTGAGCCTGATCTCTTTGTATCAAGAGATTTTCTTACCTTTTAGAAAAATGTCACTTGAGTAAAACCACCCCTGCAGCGGGAGTTTTTCGGCGAAGCCTGCAAATTACCGTACACACTGCCGCTAACCTGAAGTTCCACGACAATCTACAGTGCCGCATATTGACGAAAATCCCACTTTTCATGCAGTGTAAATGTGTTTTGGGAATTTGTTTTTAGCATTTTTTAAATTAGTTTAAGATTAGTTACAATACAGAGAAAAACCTGTGCTGCTTTACACATAGGCTACAAACTTTAAGAGAAGGGAAAAAAAAGGAAAAACAATAAACTCCACATGAATAAGGAACAAGTAGTCAATCCTCCCACGTCCAAAGGAGACGTCCATTGGAACAAAATACATTTCTTTTCAATCACCAAATGAACGTCCCTCCAGAAGGACCTTAATAAATCACATGACCAGAATAGATGGAAAAAAGTATATTTATGCCTCAAGCGATTGCAACATAGAGTTGAATGGTCTGGGATCATTCTCTGAAGACGAACAGGGGTATAGGAGGACCTATAGAAAAGCTTGAAATTCAGTTCATTGATGTTTTTTAGGCCCGAGCAGCGAAGTTACTACGAAGGCCTATTGTATTTCAAAAGTTTCTTTTATTATTATTATTATTCATTTCTCACTTTGAACGCATTTTATGGGGACTTTTGATATTCAAAAACTCACGAAAACGTGGCAGTTATTTGTCCCCCGCGCAAGTGAAATAGCCGGTCTGAGTAATGGAATCCAAAATGGCCGCCCCCAAATTACGCCAAAGCCCCCCTAAAGTGAGTCGTGGGGAAACCGTAAGTCACAGAGACGTGAAATTTGGCACACAAGTAGATCTCCTCAAATCACTTTGACCATTTTGGGTCAAAGTGCGATTTTGGCCATTTTTCATAGCATTTTTACTTTTTTTTTTTTTATCAAGAATATAGTTTTGTATTTATAAGTAAATATTTTTTATATATGAATACATTTGACTGTGACAAAAGAGGGGTGGGCTAGCTGGGGCACCCAGAGAGAACTCCACACAGGCACGGGAGAGTATGGCAGCTCCATGCAGAAAGGTCTCCTTCTGCAAGGGAACGGCGCTGACCACTGTCCCACCGTGCAGCCTCACTCTGTTTACCAGGGTCTAATCAATACCAAGGTAGGAATCTACCTCAGAAAAAGGCCCTGGTATGGAGGCAGTGCTTTTTTATTCATAGGGAACCATAGAGTTTATGGAGGGTGACGGCTAAATATTATGGACTGGATTCTGTGAATGGGTCTGGGGAGTTAAGGGTTAAAGGAAGAGTTTTGAAAGTTAAGGGTGATGGTTATAGGGAAGGGGGGTTGGGGAGTTAATGGAAAATAAAAACAAGGTTAAAAGACCATAACATTAAAAACCGAGTAAAAAGACAATCATTCAAATCAATACATTCGAAGGCATACGTAGCCTATAAAAAAATCTAAAAATCAGCAATTGTAAGCATTTCTAAAAAGGAAAGTTTTCAATCCATTCTTCAAACAATCCACCGTCTGTGGGGCCCTAAGGTGGTAGAGACTGACACGGGAGTGAATTTTTCACTCCTGTCCCGCCCCACTTCCACAGAAAAAAATGGTGTCCCGTCCCGATCCCAGAGGCCAGAGTAGAAATCTAAATCCTGTCCCGTCCCACTCCTGGTGAAATTACTCCCACTCCCATCCAGCTCCCATTCAGAATGACTCCCGCTCCCGCACCACTCCCATTCTTATTTGCTTTTTTGTAGCTTGGTGAAAAACTCAGAGCCGAGGAAGTTACTATTGGTTTGCTCCCCGTCTGCTCCTCGTTAATGTTTAATCCTGTACCGTCCCAAATCCCGTGATCGTTACTAATACTGACTCCCATCCCACGGGAATCCCACGGGAATCCCGTGACCCATGGGATTCCCAAAATAATGTCAGTCTCTATAAGGTGGTTTAAAGTTTAAAGTTTTGGTTGGAGGACAGTTTCTTGAGTTTTCTGAAGAAGTTGATAATTCTTTGCATTTGTTTTCTTTTCTTTTTTGGTTTTCTTTCTTGGGATTTTTCAATCTTCTGTTGCAGATTTTTCAGCTCCTCCATAAGGCTCTCTGTTGATGTTTTCTTCTCCTCCTCCATCTCTGTCAGAGCCTTCTTAGCGTTTGCAACTGTCTCTTGAAGGCAGGCCTTCTCTGTTTGCCACTGTTGCCTTTCACCATGCAGAACCTCCTGAAGGTCGTTCAAAGCTGCTTCCATATCTCTAATGACGTTCTTCTGCTGAACATTCCTGAGCAGCAGAGTAGCAACAGTCCTGCCCAGGCGACGGGACTTTTCACAGGCCAAGGGCTGCGTTTGCTTCTTCATATCTTGTTCCATCTTCAGCAAAGCAGCCTTTAAGGAACTGGTTTCCTGCTCTTTCTCAGCTAAGGAGGTCTCAGCCTCCTTTGTTCTGGCTTTCTCAGCAAGCAGACTCGTTTCCAGTTCCATGACTTTTCTTGCAGCATCCTGAATTAATTGGTTGTTTTCCTGATCTTTGCAGACGCAGAGAAGCGTTTTCCTGTTCTAACTCGGCTTTCTCTAACTACAACCGCTTCTTCAGCTGCTCCACCTCATCTCTTTGTTGTTGGTTGGCCATAAGATTGGATTTTTCTTCCTCCCACTGCTGCCGCTGTTCCTCCAAATCTTTCTTCATTTTGACCAAAGCAGCCTTGAGTTCACTGGTTTCCTGCTCTTTTTGGGCTAAGCCGATCTCAGCCTCCTTTGCTTTTTCCGTCTCAGCAAGAACAGCTGCCTCCATTTTCTGAGGTAAGACAGAGAGAATCTTAATTTGTTCTAATAATCTGGTGTTTTCTTGTTGAACTGCTGCTCTTCCCTCTTCTGTTAACTTTAAGCCGAGCTCAGCCTTCTTTACTACCATGCTCCTCAGTTTTTTGGATGATTTGATGTTTTCTTTTTGATTTGCTACGATGTGCTTTAATTTTGAGTTTATGCAGATCACAGCTTCCTGCACACTTTGCTTCATACAAACTACCACAGTCTCCAGTAGCCAAGCTTTGTCGTTGGCAGATTGACGCTCTGCCTGCAGTTTTTCAAGCTCAGTGGCGTGTCTCTGCAGATTTTCTAATAATCTCATATTTTCTTGTTGAAGCGCGGCCATTTTTTCATCCTGCTGCACCTTTTCCCTTTCAGCCGTTAGCTCAGACTCCAGCTGCCTAGCTGTCTCATTGGTATGTCCAAACCCTGCATCCATTTCCTGAGACACAGCAGCCGAACGCGCATTTCCAGAACAGTTTGCAGCTATGCTACCAGATCTAACTTCCATAGTATTTTCTACATTAGCTTGCATCAACATGTCGGCTTTAACTGAAGGCACCACGTTTAACTTACCTGATTTACCAACAAAGAAAGAGCAGTTGTTTCCCATTTAAAGGCAACAATAGTTTGTTCGTCGGTTAAAAACACAAAAGCTTTATTTTCAACAAGAAAAGCTGTTTTTCTGATGACTGGACTGATTTGCTCTGTGGGGAAAAAACTGTTTCTCTAATCTCAAGGAAGGAACTCAAGAGACACACACCCTACAGGAGGTGTGTAGAGATGGAATGACTTGATGCCTTCACTCTATTTACCCAGACTCAGACAGTCATGAGGTGACAATGGAATCAATGATGTCATCGAACAGGTGGGCAGGCCATGTTGCCTAGCAACAAACTTAACTCCTCCCACATCAGCCAAGGCTGGCTGCAGGTGTTATATTCAATACATACATCTTTATTTATAAAGAACTTTAAAAATATCAGTGATCAAAGTACTATACACTGATAAAAGTAATACATCTTAGTGGATCTAACATAAAAACAGATTTTCTAAGAATCATTTAATGAAATAAAAACAAATATAATCAAACTAATAGAATAGTTAAATTAGTAAAGCAAAAGGGTAAAATAATAAGAGCCAACATCTCAAACTGAGTTAAGAGCCATGGAAAAAAGTTTATAGAGAGGAGCTAAAAACAGCAGGTAAGTCTGCCTCTTATTTATAATGGCCTCTTAATCCGCATTTTGGGGGTAGAAACTAAAAACACAGTTCTCCTCACAACCTCCTCACTGGCTTTGGGAAAAACCAGCATCAACAGATGGATCGAGCTGAGAGAACGGGAGGGAACAGACATTGCAGCAGCTGCCACACCAGAATTAGGAACAATGGCTTCCCTCAGGGCTGCGGTTTAGTTAAATATAACTGATTGGACTTTTAGTCAGTGCTCCAATCATGTTACGGTGTTAAAGTTTTAGATTTAGGTAGCAGCCCCAGACAGGCAGTCTTCATTGGGATCATAATGTTGGGAAACTCAGTTTAAAGGGACCATATCAGCTAATGTCTTGTATATTGTTAAATGTTTCTGATCCACAGCTGCAGGTTTCAGACCCATAAAGTAAAATAAATTATCTTTACCAGAAACTCCGCAAAATGAAGTAAAAAGTCTGCTGCTGATCCAAAATGCTGCAGCCAAATTTTTGGTGAAAATTAGAAAGAGAAAAAATATTCCTCGTATTTCAGCTTCTCTGTATTGCTTTCTGATAAATCTGATTAAAAATTCTCCTTTATTCTGTGACAGACAAATGTATATGTCTACTCTTAAGGCAAGGCTTAAACTTTTCTTTTTTTAGAAGCTTATAATTAGAGTAGCTCAGGTTATCCTGAGCTATTTTATAGCTCTATAGAAAAGTTCATTTCACTGCTAAGCTGCTCCTTCACTGTCAAAAAATTGAAATTTTGTTTTGTATACACTGTGTATACAAAATGACAATAAAGTTTGTCTAAGTCAAAGTAATGCTGCTATAGGCTTAGACCGGTGGAGGACATGGGGACCCCTTTTCCTCCCTCTGCTTCATTCTATCTCTATTCTCCCATTGTGAATATTTGTTAGTTCAATCTCTAACGTTCTGCTCTCTCTGCCTTTTCTCATAGTAGCTTCATCTGGTCTGTTTCTGCTTGGCTTTGACTCAATATGACTCAGAACGGAGGACCAAGGATCAGGTAATCAGAAACACTAAGATAAGCCAAAAACACTGTCACCACTGAGATCAGACAGGAATAGGCAGGCTCAGTCTTTGAGAGGCAGAACAGGTCAGGATCAGGAAATCAGAAACAACCAGGAACTCTAAAAAAACTCACCACTGGCTAACGAGAACAAGATAATCGGGCTTGATGACGGGATGCAAGCCCCTTAAATAGAGGCAGGAGCAGGTGGATCAGATGAGCAGTGATAAGAAACTGGGCAGAGTTAGGCAGGTGAATTCAGTTATTACTTTTTACTTCTCCTCCTTACATTTTTACACAAATATCTGTACTTTCTACTCCTTACATTTTAAAAAATTGTTACTTTAGTTTTGAATCATTTCAATGGAGTTACCGTTATTATTTTTCACGTCATCAATACCAAATTCAATCTAATTGGATGGGAATCTACGTTGCATTTGACGCACCACTACAAGATGAATCGACAGATTCGGGCGGTATTCATTACGCAAATCATTGCAGCTTGGTGGCGGTGGCGCTAGCATAGTAGCATGGACGCGACGACGAGATGATTGAAAAATGAACACAACGGAGATCTAGTCCTATTGGCAGACATCCATTTAAAATGTAGGCAACCGCATGAAAAAAGTGGTTTCTACTTTTACTTTTATACTTTAAGTAAATTTACAAGCCTGTACTTTGTTACTTTACTTGAGTAAAGAAGTTTAATCAGTACTTCCACTTTTACCAGAGTATTTTTTAACACAAGTATTCGTACTTTTACTCAAGTACGGAAAAGTAAGTACTTTGCCATTCGCTTCTTGTGTCCTTGAACCCGAAGTCGCTCCTCAGAAGATGGCCGCTCACACTGAGCCTGGTTCTGGTTGCCGGAGGCTTCTTCCTGTTCAAAGGTTTTTTCCCTTTCCACTGTTGCTGCAGAGTCATCGACAAAATGCAAGCACATTTCTGCTGTCTAAATGTTAATCAGGATGAGCTGCAGCTATAAACTTGCTCTGGTCAGACGAGGCACAAGTATTTTTTCTGACATACAAAATGCTTTATCTCGTAAATTAAAAAAAAATAAATAAACAGGACATCGTCCTGAACAAACTCTGCATGCAGCACGGCTGCAGCAGTATCATGCTGTGGGAGGCAGCAGGAAGAGGGCAGCTGGTTTGAGTTGATGTGAAGATTGAGGAAGCTGGAAGAAAACCTGTTAGAGGAGAAGAATCTGCTGATCCTATTTACGGTGAAGAAGAAGCAGACCAATTAAGCCTGAGCCTTAAGACTAGGTTTGGGCGTAAAACTAAAGTTAAACTCTCTCTTCTGTTTGTACAGAACTTTAGATCAACTTATAGCATATAGCATAGCATATATATAGATAAACCGCTGCAGCTTCAACTTTCTGCAGGAAAAGCACTCTGAACTAATTTAAAAGCAAATTTAAAAGAACTTAAACTAGGGAGGGAGCTTTAAAAAAAAGTCCCTGGAGGAAAACGTATAAGGATTTGGGAATTTGTAATCAATATTTCTCTATTTTTCTTAAAAAAGCACTTGAGCCATTTTTTTTTGCAAAATGCTTCATCTTTTAGTGTGATGAACACACGCATACTTTTGGTAAGACGTGGCGCACTTGTGAGGCATGAGGACAGGAACCTCTTGTTTGATGCTAAATGACGTAGGACTCTTTCCCAGTCCTTGCAGAAAGCATTAGAGGCCTGTCTGTCTGCTCGCTCCTCCTGAGCCTAATGGGCCTTGATGACAGCGATGCTTCATCTCAAGGTGGAAGAGCTTTTTTTCAGTCAGCAAACAAACCGAGTGTATGACCTTCTCCTTCGATGACGGCTGGTTTTTAACAGCGACTGCTGGAGAAACAAGCCTTAAGGTGAGAAACGGAAGGAAAACATCAGAAGGAAGGAAAGGATGAATTTCCATCATTGGGAGGAAGATGCTGACGCCTCCTGAATCCGACCCGTCCGTCAGTTCTGCTCTCACTGACACCAGAAAGTACTTCACACAAACCGTTTTATGTAATTCCTCTAAGATTTAGATTATCTAGATAGTTTCCAAATCAGACAAAGAAAACTTGAGTAAATAAAAATTATTATTTTAATTAATAATGTATTTAATTAGGGTGAGTGAGCCATTCTAATCAGCCTGCCCCATGTGACTAAAGCTTTGGTCACTGCAGGTAAACGCAACTCAAATCAGGTTTTCTTAACAGCCTATTTCACATCTTTTCACCCTAAAAAAATGATGATTTTAGCCACTTTCATATGAGGTAAAACATGGATAGGATTCAGCTCAGGTAGCATCTTCTGCTTTACTTTTAGAACAAAAGGAAAATCAAATTAGTCATAAAAAAAACAATGTCGAAGCATACATATTTGTTTCTTTTGTTCCTCAATATTAAAACCTACGGAGCCCCTTTTGATGACATGGTAAAAAAATTTTTATTGTGGCCAATGGCAGTAGTATTTTGTGGGCACCTAGTAGTATTTCGTGGCCACGCAACAAGTATAACGTGCGCACGAAATACTTGATAATATTAATATCATTCCCGGACAACTGGGTAAGCGTAAATCGAGCGCGCCTTCTCTAAGGTCTGAGGCGCGCTCGATTTGCTTACCCAGTCGGTTCCCGGCCAGTCAACGTGACATTTATTGCTGCTAAGACGCCATTTTAGGTAGAAAAGGCGTAGTGTAAACAACTGCAGCATAAGCTAAACGAAGGACTAAAGGCCCGCTTACATAGCAGCCTGTTCAAGATAAGTCATTACAGTTAACATAAGCCTGAAAACAGGGGCGATTTATTGGATACACAAGTATTTCAGGCGCACGTTAAACTTGCGCCGCGCGGCCACGGCGCAGTATTTCTCAGGCGCGACGTTAAACTTGTTGCTTGGCCAAGAAGTAGTATTGCGCACGTTAAACTTATTGCGCGGCCACCTAAGTAGTATTTCATGCGCGACGCAAACTTGTTGCTTTGGCCACGGCAGTATTTCAGGCGACGCTAAACTTGTTAAGCTGGGCTGTTATAGTATTTCTCGCGGGCGATCGCTAAACTTATTATGCGTGGGTCATCAAGTAGTATTTCATGCGCACGCTAAACTTAAGCTGTTGGCCAATGGGTTATTGCGGCGCATCGCTAAACTTGTTGCTTGGCCACGAAGTAGTATTTCGTGCGAAATACTACTTGGTGCGCACAAAATACTACTTCGTGGCCACAATTAAACATTTTTTTTGACCATGTCATCAGAGGGTCTCCCTAAAAACCAGAATGAAAATAGAAAACGTTTCCATTCTTTATTTTTAACCCTTTATAGGCCACTCAGTGAAATACTTTGAAAAATCACAATTTTAAGCCAATAGTGTAATTGGAAGACAAGACCGTACACTGCAAAAACTATCTAGAAATAAGTAAAAATTTCTTAAATTAAGTGTACTTACCCTTAATTTGAGTAGGTAAATGAGATAGTTTGCCAATGGAATGAGAAATTTTACTCTTAAAGTAAGATAAATAGATAATATGCTCTTGAAATAAGACTTTTAAATGTTATTTTAAATGTAAGTTGTCTTGTTTCATTGACAAAAAATGTCTCTTTACCTCCTCAATTCAAGAACAAATGCACTTATTTTAAGAAAAAATGACTTATCTAGATTCAGATTTTTTTCCAGTGCGGCGATCCAAAAATATGAATATTTTGATGACAAAAAACATATTTTGGGTTGAACATAACCTTTTAGAGGCATTAATGCTGATAAGTGGCACCTAGATTTATTGGTTTATAAACCTAAATATAATTGGTAATTAGGAAACTTATTAACTTTTCAACCCGCTTTTAATTCCTTTTTTTGCTACTTGTTAACTTTTTTTCCCCAACTTGTCCACAGTAGATAATATATCATTCCAGGGCTCATCCAATTGGTCAAGTGTGCAAAATAAGATGTACAGCCATGTAAGCAGGATCTTTGCTAAATGCCAGGATATAGATCTTTGTGTTTCTAGACCTCACTGAGGGTCGGGTCTCTGCTTTTCTCGCATGCAGCTTCTAGTTTTCTGGTCTGTTCCTGTTTGGCTGTGACTCCATCCTGAGGAGAAATATCAGCTGTGCTGCTGCCATCAAACTAAAACATGCCTGTAGTGACGGTGGAGAGGAAAAACTCACTTTAGCACTCCTCTGAGAGTAGAGACTACCTGCTACTTTGGATCCATTTTTCAACCATAATTATCACAATCAGTACATGCAACATGGCTACAATGCGAAACAAGATTATTTAAAAAAGACAATCGAAAAACAAACCAAATGAAAACCAGGAAACGCTATACACTATGTTTCCCAGGTTATGAAAACAGAATTCCCTTATTATAGATTTTGTTTGTTCACATTTCACAAATCACAGATAAAAATAAAAGAAGCACAAAGAAACACATAAATATTTAAAAAGATAAAAGTAAGGTGGATAAAAGAGACAGAAATGTAAAAAATAATAAAAAGTAAATAAATATGTGCAAATGAGAGCATAGGCCTGAATGCATGCAACATATGGCTATCTGCTTTTCCTGGTAGAGTTTACAACTCTGAATAGCAGAGGGAATAAAGGAGTGTTAATTATCTGTTGGTCCGAACTGGTGGGTATTTAAAACGGGAACCAGAGGGTAGAAACTGAAATTCGTTATGTAGGGGATGGGTATAATTATCCAAAATGGACTCAGCCTTCCTGATTACCTGATCTTCATACATTTCAGTCATGTTTTTCTGTTGAACACCCGTGTCAGGGAGACAGAAGTCTCTCAAAGTTTCACCCAGAGCCGTGATAAAAGCGTGCAGCCAGTGGGAAAGTTGTAGCAGCTGTTGGACAGACATTACCCTGATCCCTCTGCAGCCCCAAGAAACGCAGGCTGATATTAGGAAGCAGCACATCTGAGCTGCTGAAAGATACTCATCTGAACTCTGTGATAAATGACGTCACCACCTCTGGTTGCCTCACTGAGATGAACTCAGGAGCAAACAGTAAATAAACCTTTAAAAAATGACTGATAACTTTTTGTTGGATTAATTGTACAAGTTATTCTACTTTTAATCATATTACTTTAATCATATTATTATGCTTACACACTGAGATCATATTATTATGCTCACACATTTTGTTATCCTTATTTCACTTATATCATAAAGAGTGTTGAAGTATTTACTTGTTTGTTCTGTACTAATGTTTTAAGTCTGTGCAGAAGCTGTGCAGAAGGAGTGAGAACTGGCTGTTCAAGGTCAGCAGCCAGGGGAACTGCACGTACACCAGAAGAAAGGAGTGAAAGTTCTTATCTCATGAAAATGTATGATGTTTTGCAGAATTCTGGTTCCGACTGGTTTGTTTCACCCCTCCCTTTCAGCAGTCGGAACCAACATTGTCGCTAGGGAAATCCTTAATAAATTGCATGGTGGGGGCAGAGCTGTTTCAGAGTGGTTTGGAGAATTTGTAACTGGACAGTCTCTGATCACTCTCCTTACAAGTGAATCATACTAAAATTCTCTGTGTCATTCTTTGTACAGGTTACTGCATAAAATGTTTGGTGTTTAAACCTAACACTTTTTTCTCTTGCAGGAGCAGCTAAAATCTGGAAGATTTTACTTCAAATTCAGCAGCACCAGAACCTAGAGTGTAAAACCAAAAGGAGGATTTTCCTGACACCTAGTGGCACAACTAAAAACTACACCAGCATACCATCCCCACCACCATCTGTCATTGAAACACTTTTAGCTGAGGCTGAGATCCCAGAAATCACTGCTTCCATATTTAATTTGCTATAGGATATCTTTTCTTCTGCAAACAGAACTTAAAATCAGTTTATTTAATGATAAAGTCCTGGTTCTTCCCTTTTGGGACTTCTTTAGGACTGTTTTGTTGATCTTTGGTTTAATTTCCAATATATTCAATCGGAATGTTTTCAGACCAATTCACAATGCAAATCCATTAGGTGAATAAAACATTATTTGGCCAAATAGTGTTTTATTAAATGATTTGCTTAATCAGTGAACCAAAACCTTTAGTTAAATTATTCTTTACCCTCTTTAGCTAGCAAAGAGAATAGACATCAGGATTCCACTAAATGACTCTTTGATGTGGTCGAGACTTGCTAATGGAAATGTAATGAGAAGATGAGGAACACATGAACATTATTCTAATGTTATATCGGTGTTTAATCCTTAGTGAATAATAGCTTGTCTAAGCTTTATGCAACAGCTAAACACATATTGCTGATATGCATAGGTGGATAGCATTGCATGTCCATTCCTATTAGCATCAATTAGCTTCATCTAGTACTCAGTAGGAAACAGAACGATATAAATAGCATCAAAAGATATGTTTGTTCTGTCCTTAATTACATTAACATAGTCTCCAGTAATGTTTAGTCACTCTTATTCTTAAATGTTTTCTGTAACCTTTTTATCTGTTTTACAGTCTTTTAGCTCCTGATATTAGTTCCATACATCAAGTATAAACAGAAGTAATACAATGTTTACTTGTTTTCTTGCTTTCAAATATTTCTAAGTAGATACTTCTATACCTCTTTTATCATCATGCGATAAATTAACTGTCTCAGTCCCAACTGAATATGTATCTGGATTTTTTCGTATATTCTTTGCTTTCTACCTTAGCCATTGAGCTGTTAAAAAAGTTTTCCAACCAAAACTTTAAGTTTCAATGTTTTTAAATTAACAGAAAAGATTGGTTTGTATGCTCTCTATAAGCTGCTTTTATTTAGCAATTCTTATAGCGCTCTTTTTTTTGGCGAGTTTGTAAGTTAGTTTTTTATATGTAGCTGTAAAACAACAAGGACAAATTAGGGCTGATGAGGTTATAATCGGGTTATATATGTCTCACATACCTCTTCAGTTCAGGCTCTGGGTGAGCAGACTGGCCCGTGCCTCCTCCCTGCCACATGGTCGGTTCTAGACAGGGGCCAAGGGGGGCCAGGGCATCCCTGTAGATCAAGTCCTGGGTCCCCTGTACTGAAGATGTTAATACTCTCAAAAGAAATTCGAATGATGATCTGCGCTTGAAAACAGACATTGTTACTGATAGATCCTTTTGGATCTTATTTTATTTTTTTCTTTACAAATTCTTTTTTATTAACTGTTTAAAAACATATCATAAGTGGTATTGAGATAGGATACCGGTTTTCATCTGCTAAATGTTTTTTTCCAAAACAAATGTTAAAAAAAATACAGTTAATTTTAACAGTTGAATCTTAAAATCTATAAATTCAGATTTTATAGAAAGAAACTGTAATTTCAACTTAAATTAAGTTATAAAAAAATAGTAAAATTCCTAAATTCTGAATGCATATTGACTCTACTAAGATATTTAGAATTTTAATGAAACCTAATTGAATAGAAATTTGACTTCATGCAGCTATCTTACTTTATTTGAATCGAATTTGCCTGTGTTTTTATTTCATGCTTTTGTGTTATTCAAACATGAAAACACTGCCTGGCCCCTCCCTGGCCCTCTGGTACATTTGGCCCAGGAACCGCCACTGTTTCTCCTCAGGCCAGCAAACAAAAAAAAGTCTTGTTGACCATAGCTTGTTTATTGGCCTGTAGCATGCTAAAATTACCTATAAAGATGCTTGTAGCTACAGAGACACACATTTTTGCATTTTGTTTTACTTCACACATATTTTTTTAAACCTTTGCTTGTCTTAATAACATGCAACTCTTCTTTTGGAAAGAAAGTTTCTATGAGCAATGCACACAGCAACTTGCACACTCTTGCATGCTTTTAATTCTCTTTCGGGGGTACAGGGTTGTGCATTGTTTTTTAAAGTGGAGAGTATGGTTCTTTTTAAAAAATTCCCCAAAATAGTTCCCTATACATTTAATCAGGGTCATTGGGTGGGTGGGTCACCGCCCTAGAACCTAGAGGTGGGCGAAAGCAGGAATTTTTAATCGATACGATACCAAATACGGGGTTAGTATCACCAATATCATTACAATACCAATATAACATTTAAGCTTTATGTATCATAGAACTGTAGACCTATCAGTGTTTCTGTGATTTTTATTTAACCGTTACAATCAAATAGTAATAGTATTAACAATGTTATTTTCATAGTGTTTTTTTCCTGATCCGCCTCTTATTGTTATATCTTTCAATTCTTATGTAATTTGTTTATATTGTGTGCACTTGCCTGTTGCTTTAATTCTATAAATGTCCACGTCTTGGGATAAATAAAGGATTAGCTAATGTTAGACCACTTAGATAACATATTTTAATGGGATAACTGTGCTGGGTTCTTTCAAGGTCTTAATTACACTTTCTGAGTTGTTAACCAGCTTTGTAGAATCCGTACATCTTGCCTCTGTTTCATTTATCAAAGTGTGAGGCGTGCCTCCCCCTAGGGGAGGGAAAAATAAATATGGGTTTAGGACCAAGTTGGAACTGTGGGGTGCGCGTGTGGAACGCCAGTGCTCAATTCTTTGAGGATGTTTTGGCTTCAGAGCGGGGCTGCAGGTGAGTTCTTTTTGGGGAGCACAAAAGCAGTGGGTAGAAACATATTTTTCCTTCCATACTCCCAAAGATGAGTTTCAGCAGTAGGGAGAGGGAGCGATGCCCGGCCGGAGCTGAGCTGCATGCCAGCGATGAGTGACGTGTCACTTGCGCACTTTTGGCTGTCAGTAGGGACTTAATTTCCTATGGGAGAATTATCCTGCCATAATGCAAGAGCACATAATTTCAATTTGAGAAAAGAATTTCATCTTCTTGCACTCAAAAGGATAATTCTCCCATACATGGTGTTTGCATGTTCTCCCTGAGCATGCCTGGGTTCTCTCCGGGTACCCCAGCTTCTTCCCACAGTCCAAAAACATGACAGTTAGGTTAACTGGCTTCTCTAAATTCTCCTTAGGTGTGAGTGTGAATGGTTGTTTGTCTCTGTGTTGCCCTACGATGGTCTGGAGACCTGTACAGGGTGGACCCCGCCTCTCGCCCTGTCTATGGATGAGAGGCGGTGAAATTAGATATAGAGGCCAGGATTAAACTAATGACTAAGATAAAAAGCTGTAAAACAGGTCTCACCAGCCAGCCACAAACTGGCCACGCCGCCAGGCCGCCGCCACGCCGCCAGCGCATAACGAAGCCGGTGGAACGCAACCCCGCCTCGACTTCAGGTAATGGTGAAACTTATAAGGTAAAACCAGGTTTTGGCTTGAGATAGTTTGACTCCGGTTTTGAAACCAAACGGGACATCATGGGTAAAGCCTTTATACAATGTTTCTTGTTCTTTATGGTTCAGCATAGCAGGAACATTCCTGGGACATGTACACCCTGTGATTGCCAAAATCTTTGGCTACGTTTTTGTAGGTATTTTTCGGCTAATTTACAGCTGTTGAACTGTGAGTTCAGCATCAACTAGATGGGAGATTGAGGCAATGTTTGTTACTGCCTCTGTTATATAACGACTTTATAATATGTTTTCATGGATGTATTTGCCCTCATCCAATTAAAGTTGCTAAAGCGCGTTTTGTGTTTTCGTATCCAGTTGCTGCAGAGATTTATCAAACAGCTGTGACATTAAATCTTGTCCACTCCTGTCCCCGTGCCTCAGACGAGATTTGTAATTCCTTCAGCAACCTTGCCATGGTTATTGACCCAACTTCCTTTAGATTTTCCTCCTCTCTGAAAGGATTGTTTCTCATTAAAGTGTACTCCATTACTATAATATGAATACTCCCGGGCATTTTGCAGTGTTAAGTAACACTCTGAAGAGTTAAATGGCCATCAAATCCCGGCGCATTCGGGGAAGTTCTGAATAAGCGTTAAACCTTAAACTCTTTACATGGCCTATGTCTTACTCAAGTTGATTGACCATGACAGCTTCTATTTTCACTGCCGTCTTGGTGGTTTTGTAGCCTGGGATAGGTAGTGTTTCCACGTTTATTCCATACTTTTTCTCTTCTATGGGTGGAGAATGGAATTTTAGTGAATTATAAAGTAGACTCACGAGCGACCCAGGCGGATCTTGGCGCTTCCGTGAGCTTGATACCCGTGGGAGTCAGCCACCCCGCGTGCTCTCCCACAGTGTCTCTCAGAGATGGTGTTCTTCCCTGCTTGTAGATCACCAGAGCCAGCACAGAAACGTTGTAGCAGCTTCCGGCAATTTCAGCGAGTTTAGGTAGCGCAGTAGCAGCTGGTTAACGTTTTGAACTTTTCCAGTGATATTCCCGTTCGTACTTTAATGGATGTCCCGCGTTAGAGTACAGCTAAAGTATTTGCCGCGCAGGCGCTGAAAGTTTCCAGCACTGCAAGTTCCGGAGCTAGGTTTGTTGGTGCAGAATTAGAGCTTGGGGGGTGGGATGGGGTTTGCCCTTGTAACAACTTCCTCAGTAGGACCTGTGCTACTCGTGGCCCAACTTCTTGGAGGATTGAGAACTTGGTGCACCCCCAAATACCCCCCCCCCACAACCCACCCCCCGCCCCCACCCCCCTCCCACACACACACACCCACAGATGCAGCACTTGCTGACTTCCAAAATGAAATAAACTAGTTTTTGGGAAGGTTTGAGGCACTAAACAGCCTCCAAAGTAGAAAAGTCGCATGTTTGGTACAGCAGTGGGGAGTGGAGTGTGGACAAAACGGATAATTATGGAAGGAAAACTCTGAGAGAAGCTGGTCTTGGGAGGGTTTTAGGGGCCGATATGTAATGGGCAGGACATCTGTCGAAGGTCTCATTACCTAGTCACACACATTCCAGCACAAAACATGGCCCTGTCTCTCTCATGTCCTAACAGAATGTCCTTCCCAGCTGCCCATCCATCAATGTTGGTCCTTTTCCCAGCACAAGAAACAAAGAATACCTGCCTTCCACAGGTCACTGTAATGAGCACCGGTCCCTGAAACAAAGCCCAGAGTTCAACCAGTATACTATATTAAGAAATGATATATAAATCTATCATCCACAGCACAACACCATATAAATATTTTCCTAGAAATCTTCATATATATGGTTATTATCTCAAAGACTTATCAGGATAAATCTTGGTTTTATGAAGCAAGCAAACCGGGTCACCCAGTAATGGCAATGGATAAGCTTTATAAATCTGTAGCGCTTTGGTATCTCTATGGTAAATTCATTTTAATATATTGAAGCTTGTTGAGTATAAATGTATTTGGCTTCTAGAATATGTGCAGTTGTTAGATGTTGTAATTTAAGGTGAAGACGTCAACGTCTTAACGCACACACCAATTCCTCATAGGTATTTTATTTCCGAGAAAGAAAGCGACCAAGAACTTGCCATCCATTTATTAGAGGGATTACATCACCTAAACAATTATATTACTTGATTGCAGATTCAGGAAAAGTTTATCAGGAGAATCAATCCTGCTATATATAAAAACAAATACAGCAAAACTATAAATAGCTTCATAGATTGCCCACCCACCCAATGAGTAGTATAACATATTAAGAAATGATACATTATAACATTACTAATCCATGCACCATCAGTGTACATAAACATTTAGAGGACTATCAAACCATAAATTCTGTATATTACTCTTATCTAAAGCCACTATCACTTCTGTGGGACAAACTGGCTCTTATGATACAAACCACGATTCATAATGTAACGCTGACAGTTTCATAATCCAAGTTTGGCATGCCATTCTATGCAAATCATTTCTAATACACAGTTTGTTGAGTATAACAGACGGTTTTAATAGAATCAGCTACAGATGTTGGAACAAGGATTCCCAGCGCCCCAATGGATTCCGGCTCCAAACCTCAGTTCAGCCATTATACTGAATTCTCACGACAGTATCTATTTCCTGTTGTTTGTTGCAGGCCTTACCCAGTGAGAACCCCATTTACATCAGGTGAGGGATGCAGCCCACTCCATAAAATAAGTTGTCATCACAGCTGGACTGTTACAGTGCAAATTGTAGGAAAAGCCTATCATTCATGTAGTGTTTCATATAGATAATAATGATTTTACCATCTTGTATCTATCATCAATGTTAAAGAGCCCCAGCCAGCTTCCTTCAGATAGAGTCTGAAAGACTATTTCTACTGTTTTCCAAGGCTGATGAATTGTGGGCTATCCATCTCCCACCAGTATGTAGGCTGATTTTGACTTTGACTTGATTTTGATATCGCTAAAAGTGTGAAAGATATCTTAAATGGTTTGTTTTACCTTTCTTTACACTTTTTAATTTTCTGCAGTGCTGTCATCTGCATATATCCCATTATTGTCTTATAGTTTCGATCTACGATTGAAAGTCCGCAGACACACACACACATTCTACACAATTGCTCTTTAGTCACTCATCAGTGTGAGGAGATAGAAAGGAGTCCTGTCTATTTGCTGTCCTGTCACAGGACAATTATGTGAAACAGAATTGTAGCAGCAGTTGAATTTTGCATACCAGGTTTCAAGTTTTAAAAAGATAAAATTTAAACATGACAAAATTTTGTTTAATATTCAAAGCGAACTCTGGAAACTGCAGCCTTCAGGGTCCTCATTTACCTGACAATCTACAACAGGACAAACGACTCAGCAAAGAAACGGAATCAGACAACATGTAAAGTTGAGAGTTTGAGTGGTTATCATTTATGACAGAGTGCAGAGTAACTGCCAAGCAAAAGCTTCTGCACAACCGTTTAGGTTTTATGTCTTCATAAACCTAAAATGTTCCTTACTCTGGAGAACTAGTCCTACCAAAGTTAAGAACAAATGAAAAACCAATAAATACCTTTACATAAGATTCACTTATTCACCCGAATAAATAAGTTGATAACTACTACTGTATAAAATGAAACAAAAATACTAATAGTATGAGCTGCATTGGTATCACCTATATTCATAGTATATATTTCTTTGTTGTATGTTTTCGATTTCTCTCTTTATTATTTTTTTTTTCATTTTTTCGCAAAATAAATTATTTATTGTTGTATACTATTTTTAAGCCCTTGGCTTTCATAGAGCAAAAAAAGATCGTTTAAGGTTGTTTTAAGGACATTATGGGACCTGCTAAGTGCAAGCCATTCCCAAAGCAAGTCCAGTGGGGGAGCCTTAAATGAGCCAAAAGCAGGAGAGATAGGACTAAATTTACAGTCAAACTCTTCAAAGACTCCACTGGCCTGATTCTCAACAATGTGGGACACACTATAGAAAATGGGCTTAAAAGTCTAAAACCTCAACTTCCTTACCTTAATTAAAAGTCATAGTTTTCTGTAAAATATTCATCCTCTAGGCCTTAATTGAAAATATCCTTGTCTTCTTCAAAATATGTTCCTGCGCTTGTATTTTCTTCCTTAGTTGACGCCCCACAGATGATTTTTTTTTGTCTTCAACAGTAGACATTCCATCTGTTACGTTCATTTACTTTGAGTTCAGAATGGATGTGGGTAATCAGTGGGAATAGTTAGGGAGGGAAATTTTCCCTTTCTACTGCTGGCACATGCATGCAGGCCTGATCTATTTCTGCAAAGTAAAAACATTTGATGCAGTCAGAAGATTGGAACTTGTGTTTCCAAAACAGATAAATTAAGCACCAACGCCTATTTAACATTTGCACAAATTTGTTTACTTTATGTGTGACAGATATCTGATAGCAACTAACTCATTTGGTGTCTTTGTGGGGTTTAGTAATATTCTGATGGACTTATTGAAGACTGATGTGCTGTATTTGAGTTTATATGTCTTTCATTTACAAAGAATGTTAGACATAATTGAAACATACCTGTGCAATGGATGAACTTAACAAAATCAGAAATAGATAATTAGTCAGGTAACATCTTCCAGTGAGTCAAAGGAGTGAGGTCAGAGGAAGGATTTGGTTGGGTTTCACTTTATTACTACTGAATGAATTGATATATTATACATAATTGAATATTACATAGCTTTTCTTTTTCTTATGTGATCCAAAGTCGCAGTTTTATATCTGTATTTTACACAGCTTAAGATGAATATAGAGATATTTAACTACAGTGAAATAAAAAATAACAGCTGACATTACAATATAATACAATGACCAGTGGCGACTGGACAATAGAGGGCGCTAGTAGAGGTGGGCAGAATGATCTTAGTATCAATACTATCGATACAAATACTGATATTGATTTTGATCAATATTTGTTTAACAAGATTGATACTTTTATTCTCTCCTGGACGCACTAACTGCTGCACATTCACCAGCGCATTGCTGCTCCCCTCCCCACTCAGCTCACTCTCCCCTCCCTAACCAACAACCGCTCTGCTGCCGGGGCAGAAAATACCATAAATCAGGGGTTTTCAAAGAAGTATGAAAGGGAGAGCCCCCCTCCAGGCAGCACTATGCCTGCTGCACCCCCCACAATAAATAATCAAAAACACCTTGTAACTGCTTTTATTTTAGAACTAATCTTTTAAAATGACACTATCTGAATGAAATTTAACACATGGACATTTTAAAACATTTCCTCCCATTTTCATTATTTTATCGGGGCCTTTGTTTGGCAAATGCACCCTTTTTTCATTTTCTAATGATAAGAACAACCCCAAACTCACTTTTCAACTGTTTTCTCAAACAAACGTTACATCTGAGATTCTGAGTTTAATGTTTGAGATACCAACAGTGTTTTCACATCTTAACAAAACGACATTTTTGATCCAGATCTTCATTGAGAGCTGTGGAAATTCTCCCATATCCATGCAGAAAGACTCCGGGCGAGAATTAAACCCGGAACCTACTTGGTGCAAGTCCACTTATACAATTTGAGTTAATTCACTCAATCTAAATTGTAACAAAAGGAAACTGAAGGGATCTTACTTCTTAGCATTCAGGCTGTTTGTTGTATACCCAAAGTATGAAGACGTCATGCACTGAAAGATGTCAGTTAATTGTCAGCACCTGCACTAAGATGCTGCTGACAATATTTGTCTGATTTTCTCTGAAATGCAAATCTATCATCCCAACTTTTTTATTCAAATGAGAATATGTTGTATAACAAAAAGAACCTCCTCCTAGAAGAAATGATGAGTATTTCCCTTGTTCATGCCTAAATTAGAAAACGTAACCTTTGCTAGGGGGCGGGGAGTATTTTATAAATGTATAAAAAGACCACATCCTCAAAGCTCCATTACCTGCAGCTGATACTTCTGCTCATCTACAGAAACTGCACCGTTTCATCTAACCATACGGCTCAGAACAACAGAGTCCACTCCACTGAATATTCTTCTTGGTTTTAAACATCAGGTGAGTAGTTATGGATGTGAGATTATTTTTTTAATCTTTGAAGATGAATGTGACTCATACATAGAAAGAACCCGAAGCAAAAAAGCTCAGAAATGAAATTATGTGTAATAATGTTTAACAAAGATGCTTAGTGAACAGACTTACTGGTGGTTTGTTCAAAAGCCTCCTGTATGGGGAAACTTGTTGAATGCTTTGCTGGTGGGATTTTGTCCTATTCCTTCACTCCAGCTGATCTTAAGGGTTTGGTGGGCGTCTGACTGGACTGTAATCCAGTCAGCTGACTGCTGCACCTTTTCTTTTCATTCTCTGAGGCCAGTTGAGTTTCTCAGCTCTGTATTTGGGAGAATCTTCTGGCTAAAATGTCCACCCTCGTTTCATCTCCATCCTTCTGGTGGATGGTTAACAGACTATTCTCAAGAAAAATGGAGATGGATTATTTGCTTTCACCCATCGTGAAATATTATTGATATATAAATGTTATTTCACCTTGGTTTAGAGCATTGTTTTAGACTGAACTGGCTGAAATGTATTTGTACTGACTCAGATTTCAGCTGCCGCCTTTGCTTTATGTTTCCAACAGAGTCTTGGGGCCATACTTTCTTTGAAAAGTCATAATATTCAGAAAATAGAATCACAAGCCTAAAATTATAAGCATAAACTCAGTTTTATTCATTATTAAAAATAAAGTCAATATTAACACAGTAAAATTAATTTATTTGAGCTCTTGCACTGTATTTAATAAATTTACAATGTGAAGTTAAACTTTCTTTTATACGTTTACAAAGAAGCTACTAAACCTCTTAGCCCATCTGCATTAAATTATTAATGAAGAAAGAAAGAAAGAAAGAAAGAAAGAAAGAAAGAAAGAAAGAAAG
>JAGKQL010000035.1:2857719-2882111 GCA_018398635.1 Cyprinodon brontotheroides
TCGAACTTTTCCTTTAAATATTTAAAGGCGTTCTCTGATCTCACACGTTGAGAAACGACGACAAAGATGATTGAGAAAAAGACTGGAAGTGAATTATTTTGCTAGTTGTGAGCCTCGCCGCTCTTTTTCTCCTTGTTTTCATCTGGAAACTTAGCAGGAAGTGTTTGTGGTAAAGTGAGATTGGGAGCGAAAGCTGTGTGAGAGAAAAGCATTGATATGCTGCAGTATTTTCTTCTTACTGTGAGAGATAACATCATGCTGAGATCAGCCTCTGCTAGGAAAAAAAAACTGTTTTATCCTGTCAAATAGAACTTTATTACACTTTTTCTCCACTTTTCAAACTCGTGTTGTTTTTACATTGGAAGCATTTTCTTCCAAGTCTATTTGTCTCCCTTCAGGTGACTCACCTTGACTAGAGCCAGAATGAAGGTGAGAATCTGCCAGGGACATGGCTAATGTTTAAACATAAACATCACAAATCCTGGACCTGACTTTTTATTTGCTAAACATGACATTTGTGTTTGCATTCCTCACTTATTACAGATCTGTGTGAGCTGTTTCCAATGAAACTATTTACACAGCTCAGAAAATACATGTAGTGAATCACGTGAAGGCAGCCAGTAAAATGCTTCGCCACACGGACGGATAGTTTAAGGATCCACAGCGGGGGAGGGGGTGGGGGGTAGCGATATGGGCTTAAAATGTTACTGTGATGTTTAGCAGTATTTACTGTAAAAACAATAAAAGTGACGATCACTATAACCTTTTTCCAAATGGCCGTCAAGGTAAACAGTTGGCAAACAGTTAAAAACATCCCCAATTTGAAAGTTTTCTTCGGGACGCTAGATGCATAAAGAAGTGTGATTTTAATTCAATTAAATTCAGTTTATTTATATAGAGCCAAATTCACAACACATGTCATCTCATCTAAAGGCGCTTTACAGTTCAACCAGATCAGCACAGTCAAATTGATTCAAGTTTTTCTATCTAAGGAAACCCCAGTTGATTGCATCGACATTGACTCAAATACAATCCCTCACACTAAAGCATGCTTGTGGCGACGGTGGAGAGGAAAAACTCCTTTAACAGAAAGAAACCTCCAGCAGAACCAGGCTCGGTGTGAGCGGCCATCTGCTGAGGCCGACTGGGGTTCAAGGAGACAGAAGCAGAGATACAAAAAGCAGCTAATTACAACACTCAGACACACAGCCAGGCAGGCGAGATCCGAGCCAGCTCCCATGTCAGAGGATGAAGAAGAGCACATCCAGCCAGTCACAGCTAATTATTTCACTTTAAACTGTGTATAGGGCAAGATACCATTTTTGATCACTTGGCGTCTAGAAGCACAAGATCTATATCCATTCATTCAGCTTAAAAATCCTGCTACATGGCTGTACATCTGATTTTGGCATTTGACCAAGTAGATGAGCCCTTGGAACATATGTTACCTGCTGTAAATGAAGTTAACAAGTCAAGAAAAAAAAGTCAAAAGCAAATTGAAATGTTAAAAAGTTAAGTTAAAAAGTTAATAAGCCTAGTTAACATTTATATTTAGGTTTATAAACTAAAAAATTTCAGTGCTAGTATCAGCATTAATGCCTCTAAGGTTATTTTATATAATAAAAAATGTTTTTATTTCACTCTCAGAGTGTTTTTCACTTTTATTTATTTTTCTTCATATATTCGGGCAAGTTGGCATTTTTATTATTATTATTATTATTATTATATTTTTTGAATGTTACAAAGGGCTGCCAGGTTTTAACCAAACCTTGGAGTGAGATTTTGAAATAGTTTGGACAGGTATCCCTTGCCATGGTTAGATTGAACGGTTTAGCTATAGGTTGGAGGTTTTCAGAGGATTTAACTGAAAAGAAGCGGCAAAATGTGGAATCTTTAAAGGGACAGTAAATTTAACTGAGTAACAATAAGGAATCCGTAGTTATATGGAGCATTTTTCACACAATATATATATATATTTTTTCAGAGAGGTGAACTAAAGAAGAATGGCCTCTAAAATACTTGCATCTACTAAACCAGAGGTCTTCAACAGGGGCCGCAACCCCTAGGGGGTCCACAGAGGTACTGCATGGGGTGTGATAATTTGGATTGATTAAGATTTTCTTTTATATTCCCCCTGCAATTGTTTCCACTAAATGCAATGTCTTTAAACAAACTGTAGTAGATAAATGTAGGCAAGATGATGTCTTTCAGTCAACAATGCACGCATTCAGCTTATCACCCGTGAGAGCTCTTTCAAGCTGGAGCACCATTTCATTCACAACACCTGTCCCATCAACCAGGAAACAGAATCAGAAATGGTTTCTAATAATCCCAATATAAATACAATTTCATACGACATATATATGTAATTAGGGGTCCCGCTCCATCTCTCTCGCCAGTTCGGGGTCCCTTGGCCTAGAAAACGTTGAAGACCCCTGTACTGGAACTAAGAATTTCACAACTGTGTTTATTAATAATTCTATGCAGCTCAATGAGAAACAATTGAGTTATTACTGGATGACCGGCACTAATACAGGAACCAGTGCAAAATACTCTGTGTATGAATATTGGTAATAGGCTAAGGATTAAAAAGCTTAACTTATTATCTTATAACATTTTTACAATTGACAATTCACAACTTCTTGGAGGCTGTAGATTCTATAAATAATTATACAAGATAGAATTTCTGTGGGTGTTTCATTTTGGTAGATGTGGTGGAAATTAAGTTTTTAAACATATTAAATGGACCTAAATACATCCCTCTGGTTCCTCCTGAGTTGTTCTGAACATCCTGTATGTTGTAGGTATTTTCTTGGGTGGCTGATCTTTTGAAAAATAAAATGCAACAGTTCTTTTCTTTTGTGGAACTCCAATGGGTTTGTGAGGCATATCTGAAAGCTTTAGAAATTTGTGTCGGTTTAATTAGTCCTAAAATCCAACGGGAGATTATTCAACTAGACTGAGCAATAATTATTTTACTTGTGCGCAAACATGGACTAAAACTGGGACTAAATCAGGAGGTTAAATTAGAGGAAACAAGGATTAAAGCTTAATAAAAAAAACAGATCTAGATGTAGAGAAAACAAACCATTTGATGTGATCCTCTCTCCACATTGATCATTTAAGCCAACTACTGTATAGTTTATTCATATTTACTCAAGTAGCCAACATGTGGAAGAAGAATGCTTTTGCGATGACTTGGATAATAGCGCGTTGTGTTCTGTTCTGTTCTGTTCCAAGTATAATTTCTTCATTACAGGGGCCAGGATATGATTTACAGGGGCACTGGCCCCCATTGGCCCCTGTCTATAACTGCCCATGTTTGAAGATGACTTGTATACAGGGTTCCTAAAGCAGCATAAGGCAAGTTAAATTCAAGACTTTTTAAGACTTTTAATGCCACTTGAAATAAAAATTTAAGACCAAATTCACAAGAAACACAAGAAAAACCTGCTTTTGAGCAACCTTTTACCCAAAGGTTTATTTTAACATAAAACCACTGCACTAATGTTTCAAATTTTGAAAAGCTTCCCATACAGGGAAGAAAGCTAAAAACACACAAATGACAGATATATTTTAACAATTATTTAACTGAATTCACAAACTTTGTTCTAGCAGGAAACAAAACAAATCAGTTTTAAAGCCCCAACATAACCAGTGCTAAGTCTTTTTTGCAGCTATTTTTCTTTGTATGGTTTTCTCTTTAGTATGTTTGATTTGGTGATAAGTGGAGGCGTTGCAGAGACAAGGGTGGAACTAAACTGAGAAATACCGGCTGTTTCTCGGTAACTCCATTTTGACGCTTTGTGTTTCGCGTTTCGCATGTGCGACTCCACTGCCTTAATTCCCATCGTTCTGAGCTTAAATGACTTCTTGCACAAAATCCACTGAGCCTCATGTATTGTTCCCTGGTTTTATCAGCATGGAGAAAACTCTTGGCTGAGGCAGTTTTCGTTACATTTACACTTGCTCATATTTTCCAGACAAAAAGTTAATGGCGCATCTCCCAAATGTCCCGGCCGCAACAACGCTTTTATTGGTTCCACTATCGGGACGGAACCAATAATGGCGAGCCATTATTTTATTTTTAAATAAAAAAAAAAATGTCAATTTTAATGTTTTATTTAGATTACAAAATAAATCATAATAAAAATAATCCTATTTATGATGTTTTAAAAATTAAGACCTACGAAGGGACTGAGTTTAAAGGAATAGTACACCCAAAAGAAACATGATTAGCCTTCATTTTCTACTCACCCCACATGCTGAACAACACTCTGGGTACTTTTGATATCTCCAATTGCATCTGGAGATCTGGGAGGCTTCTTGCTGTCTGCTGACATTCAAATAATGGAGGTCTATGGCTTTCGAAGGCAGAAAAGGTCCATAAAAGTCCACAAAAAAGCGTGTCAATATTCACTCCATACTGCTGGAGGTCAGTAGCATTCCCAAGTTTCCTGAGTGGTTAGCGTCAGGAATTTACTGGAAGCGAAGTCATTTAGAATGTTTTTTAGAGCATAAACAGTAGTGTACTAAATTTCCTGAAAGCCTTTATCTTGGCGGCACCTCCTGACGCTGAGCCGACAGACCAAACCAAGCGCATTCAGCTCGGCAAAGGGCTCATGCTCTTCCTCAACACTGAAGTCCTCAGACATTTTCTTTGTTGTTTCTTTCTTTTGCACAGGTAAACAGCGCATTTCTTCTTCTAAAGCAGATTATCGGCAGAGCAGGCGCTGAATCGCGCTTTTCATCTGGTTTGGTCTGCGGCTTCCGTGGCGTCGTGAACGCGCCAAAGAGGCGTGCTTTCAGGAAATCCTATACACTACTGTTTATGCCTCTAAAACAAACTGTTTTCGCTAATAAGTCTGGCCTTCTACTCAGGACACTTGGAATACGTGGGCGGCTGCTCTGGATTTCAGTGTGTCAGCAATAGCTTCTCAGGCTCATTGGTATATTTTCAAGTTACTGCAGTGCTATGTAACTTCTTAGATCCAGTCATCTAGACTGTAGGTCTTTTTATTTTTATTTTGAAAGAATTCAATGCCTTTTAAGACTTTTTAAGGACCCGGGGGAACCTCTGTGTATAATAGCACGTTGTGTTCTTGTTCTGTTCAAGTAGTATAATTTTGTCAGTACGGGGGCCGTAAATGGGGCCAGGACATGATTTACAGGGGGGCACTGGCCCCCGTTGGCCCATGTGCAGCTTAGAACCGCCCATGTTTGAAGATGACTTGGATTAATAGTGTGTTGTGACAAAACACCAGATACAGCACTGGGACTTGATCAACAGCCGATAACCGCTTACCATGGCGTCACAAACCAGTAGCAGGTGGCAGTAGACGTTCTTTGACAAACATGGATGCCTCCAGTACATTCTCACATGAAAATTACTCTGAATTAAAAACACTTGTATCATTTATTGAACATTTTTTAATATTTTTCATATTTAAAGTACTTTCAGAAGTTTGAATTCTGAATATGAGCGAAATTTTCCTTTAAACCCTGGCCTGTATGTATAACCTAATCTGTTAACCAAGGTCGACTTTGTCTCTGCTGGGAGTAACAAAGGGAGATAGGGAGACTTTTCATTGGTCTGAGGCCTTTTCTGTGGCTGACAGGGAAGCAGAGGAACAGCTACTACTGGGATTGGAGTAAATATAGAAGGACAGGACGGGCTTCCTTTTTTTTCCCAGCCCTCCCTCCCCACCCATCTGTTTCTGCTGTTTCGTAAAAGGTCTCGGTCACACGACCCTTTTGCTAAACCAACTTTATAAGTAATCCTTTTTTACTTGAAAATTCTTCATTTTTTTGTGAAGTGAGCAACTTATTAACTAATTATTAACAAAGTTTTAGGTCCATTAACGTACAAGTTTTCTGTCCTTAATAAATAAATAAAGACATGCAGTTAAAATTAGACAAATCACCCTGTCAGAGTGTGGAAAATGTGGGCAGATGCCGCTCACTATTAGGGCCTGTTTATGTGCACCGCAGCCTTTTAAACTGTGTGAAGCTAGATACAAAGAACAGAGGCGCTTAGATGAAAGATTAATGAGATTGTGCAGAAACAAGGAGGAGGTTATCCAGCCGATTAGAAGGACAAATCATACAGTAGATAATAAAACACAGAGCTTCACAAACTTTAAACAGTGCTTGTGAGGGAAACACAGTGGTTTAGCTTTTGGAAAGTTAAGTTGTTTTGTTCTGCTTTGTTCAGTGTGTACTACATGTTTCAATGATTTGGCCTTCATTTGGGTTGAGCTAAAGAAAACAAAAGTTAACAGGGCAACATTTACTTAGATGCGGAGGACACAAGAGACTTAAATGGTCTCCACTTACCAGAGTACATTTGATCCCGCTCAGAAAAGACGAAGATTGTTTATCGATCTCAGGCCCCAGATGACTATATTTGGACTTGAAACAGAAACACAAATGAAGACTTTCCAAAAATACTAAATATATAAAGCATCACAGCATTTTTTGAACAAAAAAGAAAAAAAAAAACAACAACATTTATAGTGGTTGCATAAAATCTTTATTCTATATAATCCTTGATAGATCTAGACCAGGGGTCACCAACCTTTTGAAGGCTGAGGGCCACTTCAAGGGTACCGAGACATAGGAAGGGCTACCAGTACTGACCCATGAGCTGCAAGGGTTAGCGTTAGCCTAAACTTTGTACATTATCAACATATTTTCATTGTTTCTGTTAATTTCTAAGTTTATTTAGACATTGTCATTTTTGAAATCTCTATAAATGATTAAAAAGAAGAGCAACAGAATAAAATAACATTTCAAACTTAGCCCACTGGTGAGCTGTTCTTTATTTAGAACACTCTGAGGGCCCCCCATGTGGTCCTTGAGGGCACCTTGGTGACCCCTATTCTAGACAGATATTCAATCTTATGTTTAATAAACTGGTTTTTAGTATTTCTTGCATCTTCCTGACTTTGAGGAAACATATTTATGAAGTGGGCTGCTTAGTGTTACAGTGGGTAGCACTGCTGCCTGTGCAACAAGAAAGTTCCGAGTTTAATTCCTGTGCCTGGGGTTTTGCATGTTCTCCCTGCATGCTTGGGTGCTCTCTACTCTGGCTTCCTCCCACAGTCTAAAAACATGAATGTCAGGCTAATTGGCTTCTGCAGATTCTCTTTAGGTGCGAGTGTATGTGTTATTAGTCATTCTGTAAAAGTAAAAAAACAACAATCCACTGGACTTGGTTTCCAAGATTTGAAGACGTTTCTCCACCTCTCCAGGAAGCTTTCTCAATTCAAATGTCTGGATCCGCGCAGTAAGTTTGAGTCTTTATATAGACAAGGCCTTGTATTGCTTGGAAACATGCAAATGGCCTAGGCAAACTGCAACTTTCCTAATGGTTAATGGTTACTCGTTGGAGGGCGGACAGGTTGGTTAGAGTTGGACCCTGAGGAGTATGAGAGCGGACTGCCATTTAGTTTTCCGACGATACTTGAACGGATGCGTGTAATGGAACTTTTCCCCAGCTCAGTGTGAACACAAAAAATATCCTTCCTGGGGGAGAAGGCCAAAACTTCCAGTCAGCAGGAAGGCTTCCTGCCAAAAGGTAAAGACAAAAACCACAATTAGTCTCAGAGAAACAAAGCACAGGTTAGACTCAGCTAATCAGGGCTTGGCTAGAGTACCCAAAACTGGCAAACACTCTGGCGTCGAGGTAATGGCAGTCAACGGCTCAAATACTCCCCAATGATTAACCAAGAGCCACAGGTGTGCAGGAGGACCAACAAGGACAGGGCGCCACCTGGTGGTGGAGGGAGAGACAAACACAAAACAACCCACACAAACTGGATTCCTGACACCAAGTCCAGTGGATTGTTTTTAATTTTTTTGGAATGACGAGAAGTTTACTTTCTCTGGTTGGTCCAACTCTCAAAGTGATAAAAGCAGATATGAGCGCATAAAAATCAGAACCAAACTGTCTCAGGAAAACAAGGTTGGAGATATACCAGCTGACTTTGTCTCTGGACAGCCAATAAACCGCTTTATAGTCTGAGACACAACTAAACGTTTTCTCTATCCACAAACCAACACATACGCACTGGAACAATGATGGATATCCAATCAGGTCTCTCTTTAGGGGTCTGTTTACCTAGTTTCTCTAAAAACAGCATTTCCTTGCTGCTGACTCATTGTTTGTGCAAAATAACCCAAGTAATATTGTCTGATTCAAAGAAAGCATCACAACCAAAACAGTTTAGTGGAGATATGGCTGTAAACTGAAGGTAAATGGAGCCTTTATTGTTTTTGTCACGTAGGATTGTGTCTGTGTGAAATAGAAACCCGTTATGTCAGAAACTGTACTGAGAACGTTTTCCTGTTACACCTGAATAGTGCTCTATGCCAGAGACATGGCACTGGATAGATAATGTAGTTTAATACAGTTTGAGCTTGGGATGCACGATATAATCGCTTCCTTATCGTATGGGTTTTCCGACCTTAAAAACTGAATATCGGACATCGGCCACCCCCACCGATATTTAACCCGGGATATTTGATCAGCTTCTTAGAGTTTTTAAAGTCTAAAAATTAAAAATAAAAATACTACTGCTTCTTCTTCCTCAAAAACTGCTTTTTACAGACTTAAAACTTCTAAAAGACGAGGGAAAAAAAATATTGATACATTAAAATATCCCAATATCTTCATATGCCGACATATATTGCCATTTAAACACCATATCAATCTCTTTTACTAATGAAATATTGCTATATGTCATCGTTATGCTACTGTTAAAATCTCGAAAATTCATGCAATTCTTGCCATATTTTTATATGTTGATATATTGACGCTGGCGGTATCGATCTATTTTACTAACAAAATCTCACAAGAATTTGCAAAATATTACGAGTTTGTAACAGAACGAAACGATGAAATTTCACTAGATTTTTGAAAGTAAAATAGATCGATAGCGCTTTTTAAAAATCAATTTAATATCTGCATATGAAAAATATATTTGAGTATATTATTTTTCAAAGTGGCCAGAAATGGATAACAAAACTAAGTATTTTCAATGACTACTTATTTTTGTCCAGCTTTGCTTTGCTCGGTATCGATATAGGCCTACATGACTACATGAGTTTTTAAAAATATCGGCATATCGGATATCGGCCAAAATCCCAATATCGTGCATCCCTAGCTGCACCAGTGTGCTCCTAATGTCAGACACTGTCCTGTTCACACTTGCAATATTGAAGATTGAAAACTATTGATGTATGGTTGGCGCATAATGTTACAAATTAAACTATAAAATTATCTAATGTAATACATTTTTTTCTCTTTTGCAAATTTGTTGTAAGAAGAACAAATATATTTTTTAAACCAATTACTTTAATTTGGTAGGGAGGTTAATAATTATAAAGTAGGGTTTAGGCAAAGCTAAGTTTGAAATAATGTGGTTTCCCTGGGCTAAAGCCAGTTTTGATGCAATTTTTAGAGAAATAACCTTAAATAATCCAGGGAACAATGTATTTAATTGGTTTAGAGGTTTGGAATTCATGCAATTCTGATGTGGAAAAAATGAATCCCGTGTTAAAACATGTGACATTCATGCCATTTTTTTTCAGGATGCAGTGGAAAAGAATAGGATATTTGCTTTCAGGCTGCCTGGAACTGCTGTTTTATTAGCCTTTCTCTCAATAGGCTTTCATAAATGTATAAAATCCATCCATGACTCTGATACTACACTATGGGATTAGGCAAACGTGACCAAGTGATGGTCTGTTGGATCAACAGTTTCTCAACAGCCTCCCTCGAGAGCCAGAAACACTTAAGATGATTTAAATCAGAAGACACAATCTCCATAGGAGGATGAGCCGGAAACAAATAAGATGAGTCAACTTCACCCTTTCTGATCAGATGCAGTTTAAGGCCACAGCCTCTTTCAAAGCGTACAGGATCTCCACACTGGAGTGGGGGTGCTGCGTTTTTCAGACCACATTCTTTTCAGTTCTAGAGCAGGTGGGCTTTCCTCTGAGGAGCGACGACACATTTCAATTGTTCTGCAGGATGTTGTTATAACAACATTCCTATTGGTCAAAGTGAAAAGAGTTTTAAAAGAATGCAATTCATAAAACTCAATCTAAAAAACAGATATAAAAAATTAAGATATAAAGTCTGTTATAAAAAAAAACATACAATACAGTCAGTAAAAATAAAAATAGAAAATAGAAAAAGGAAAATTATAATTCTAAGAATTTAAATATTTTAAAATTTGATTTGAAATCCTAAAATTTAAACGTTTTGTTTCTGGATTGCATTTTATCAAATTGCAATACAAAAAAAATGCATTTTTTTCCTTCAAATTTTAATTTCCAAAAGTATGGAAGCCCAGAGCGGCCGTGTCTCTCAGATACTTTTTCCCGGTGGTTTCTCAATAAAACAAGTTAGTTTTCTCATCATCTAAAGATAAATGAATTAATCCAGCCGCAAACAATACCTCCTTAACGACCGGCCCTTAAACAATCACAGACAGGTTTCAGGTGTATGGGCCCCAACAATGGAACGCACCCATTCATGGGATTACCATTTGCATGTTTCCAAGCAATACAAGGCCTTGTCTATATAAAGACTCAAAACTCACTGCGGATCCAGACATTATGTGATTGAAAGCGAAACGTCTTCAAATCTTTGGAAACCAAGTCCAGTGGATTTGTTTTTATTTTTTATTTGTTTTTAACTTTTACGGAAAAAATAATGAAAGCCGTTTTCTCGTGATGACGAGATGATAATTTTCTCATTAGAAAGCCGTTTTCTCATCATAACAACACATGATTGGTGTGTTTTATAAAACTGATAACATCCTTCAATACCACAACAGCAGGAAAAGAAGATGTATAAGTGATGGCAGCCTAAGTGTAATTCTGTGAATAATCCTGTGTTTAACTTTTTAGGTAATGAGACAGTTTGATTATTTGCCTGCACTTCATTCATTCATAAGCAATTAGACCTATGCCTTCTAGCGCCCTAGCGTTAACCTGACTCCGCCAGAGATGGATTTGCTCCGCATATCCATCTGGAAACCTTCCGGCGAAGTAATTTTGGGAAGGGGTGAAAATACTGGTTAGCTGCTTGGCCTATGTTGGTGATAGACGGGCCAAATAAACCAATCAGATCAACAAAGCATATGACGTACTAACAGAGTTTACGACGGTATTATGGTTTCAATTGATAGATCAAACTCTTGCCAAAACCAGTTGGGAGAAGAGCAAAAACATCTCTTTCCTCTGAGAAAAGCCTCCAGAGCAGTGTTTTGCTCTTCTTTCAGTGAAGAAATACTCTGTAATTCCGATAAAACTTGCTCGATAGCCGCGCTAGCGCTTAGTTTCATCGGCTGAAGCCCATATGTTCTTTTAGATCTGAACTGTGGCGTGCTTCTCATTGCGTCACACACCTCAACCCGCCCATCAAAAGCCAGCAGCTGATTGGGCGTTAAGTTTGGTGAGCGGCTCCAGATTTTTCTTCTATAATCGAGAGTCTCCAGACTGATCTCGCGTGGTGAAATCTTGAAAGCTCGGGCGAGATCCAGGATGGTCTCATGAGGCTACCCTGGCGTGGGGTGTTTTCTGAACAGCCTGTTACAGGTATAAGATGCATTAACCCCCAAAATTTGTCCAGATTAAATATTTACATTTAAAAAACAGATTTTTTTTTTACCGTTTTCCATGCAATCGTATCATCATCCACCACCAACTGACAATGAGTGAAAAGGGGCCAGTAGTTGTACAGTCGCGGTATCGCGACTGTACAACTACTGGCCCCGCAGGCATGGATGGACTGGGAATCCAGGGCTTTTGGCCAGCCTCATTTATTACTCAGACAGGTTAATAATCTAGTTATCTTTAGAAATTAATAACTGTTTTCTTGTGATATCGAGATAATTATCTCGTTATCTCGCGAAAACAATTAATGGTTTAACCGTCATAACGAGATAGTAATGTTATTATCTCAAGAAGACAAAGGGGAAAAAAATTTGTGGAGGACACTCTAGGTTTTTTTGCTTTCAACAATAATGGAACATAATTCACTCCATATTCAGAGAATTACTTTATTATTTCATAAGTACCTGTAAAATGAATCGGCCAGAGGAGGTTCAGACCTGTTTACTACTCTCAGCTTTTGTTGATGTTAAGCGATTAGCTCACATTGATCTGCTCAAATGGCTCTGTGACCCACCTAGTATAAAATGTGTCTGTAGGCCTGCTGTGAGCCAAAGTGGGCTACTAAGCTCAAATTAGGTTTCCCACCAGCAGCCAATTTAATGCTTGGAAACGGTTTACAGTAAATATTTTTAGGAGCCGAAACCCAACATGGTTCCATCCACGGCTCCTTTGAAGACTTCGTTCAGTCTCAAATGACCCGCGCTCGGCCTAACCCCTCATTCTACTGGATGTGGGTGATATTTACGGAGCCCATCTGGGCTGTTTGAAGGAAAGTGCTGCTCGTTCTAAAAAACAAAGCGGAGTGGAGCGGGTGATGGATGGGGTGGCGGTGCTGCAGGAGAGAAGATGAGAGTGCAGATTTTTGTTTGGAGGAAGGAGCTCTTTTCCGGCAGTCTCAGCCTCTGGCTCTGACACACTACATAGAGCTGGCAATTAACCAACTGCTTCATACCAACCAACCATCACACCCTTTTTCTTCCCTTCCTTTCAACCATCTTGGCTCATTCCGTTCCCTTCGTCATCTTCATCTTGACTCTCATTCATCACATTCATCCTCTAGCTTTGTCTTAAATTTCCTCACCTTTGCCTTTTCTTTTAAGCGTTTCCTTCTTTCTGCCGGTAGTATGGACGGGTGTGGGATAGGCCTCCAGGTTTCCATGGTGATACTTTGTGTTCTGATGTCATTAGTATTGACGGTGTGTAACTAGGCCAAGCTGTCCATGCACAGGGACCGATTTTGTTTACCCCAAACTTAAGCAATCACTTTCTGATTAGTGCGATGCTTCATGAAGTGGCTTTTAATCGAAGCTGGACATCCACTTTACTCCCTTTTCCCTTGCAAACACACAGCTAAATAAATTAATTTAAAATAATATATGACAGACCTGCAAGTGTTTCCTTTAGTTCAACTTAGGCACATGTTGTTTTCCAACCATAAAAGTCAGTATATTTGATTTTAGATTTTATATGAAAGCAAGAGATATGATGCATATCTTTCTATTACAAATAAAATTGCAACATGCTTGGTGGAAAACTGACATTGCAAATCAGTCTAAACACACAATACTGCACCAGTATCAAGGTGAGACCATTATGGTATGTAGAAGCTTATTTAAAAGAGCAAAAGAATGCAGCAGAGTTCTCTTCCCTGCAGGACAATCACCATATACATTCAGCTAGAAATGTTATGTCTGTTTTACATGATAACTTTGGATAACTTTGAACTGTATTTTTGTTCTTGTTTAGCATCTTTTTATCAAATCCGATTCTTTGTTCGTGTAAAATACCACTTTGCAATAAAGCTTTTACTGATTTCTATTCTGATAAGCAGACCTATGTCCCATAGAGATCCTATAACCTCACTTGAACAATTCAGTTTACATCTAAATTGACTTAATTTAAAAAAAAGAACAAAGAATAATTCTGTATGCGCGAACTTGAGACACATTTCAAATAACAAATATGTTTCTACAAAACTTTGTTAGCAAATTTTTCAAATTTAAAAAAAGAAAAATAATTAGGGATGCACAATATTGGGATTTTGGCCGATATCCGATATGCCGATATTTTAAAACTCATCATAACCGAGATAACGATTATCGATACCGATGTTAAAAGCTGGACAAAAATAAGTAGTCATTGAAAATAGCAGTTTTGTTATCCATTTCTGACACTTTGAAAAATAATATACTCTCAAATATATTTTCATATGCTGATATCAAATTGATTTTTAAAAGCACGGTATCGATCTATTTTACTTTCAAAATCTGGTGAAATTTCATCGTTCTGTTACAAACTCTTGTGATATTTTTGCAAATTCTTTGGAGATTTTGTTAGTAAAATAGATCGATACCGCGTCAATATATCAACATATAAAAAAATATGGCAAAATTTAGTGAATTTTCGGGATTTTGTAGCATAACGATGACATATAGCAATATTTCATTAGTAAAAGAGATTGATATGGTGTTTTTTAAATGGCAATATATCAGCATATGAAGATATTGTGATATTTTTAATGTATCAATATTTTTTCCCTCGTCTTTAGAAGTTTTTAAGTCTGTAAAAGAAGTTTTTGAGGAAGAAGAAGAATAGTAGTTTTTTTTAGACTTTAGAAACTCAGAAGCTGATCAAATATCGGGTTGAATATCGGGTGGGTTGGCCGATGTCCGATATTCAGTTTTAAGGCCGATACAGGCCGATACCGATAGGGGGCCGATTATATCGTGCATCTCTAAAAAATAGCTATATCTGTCTGTTTACCTTCATTTATGAATCTTGCTCCACTCTGTCGATCTCTTCCTTAAGATCCACTTAAACATAGAAGTTTGTGACACTTCAAAGTTAAAACTGCTCACAGGGTATTTTTTATCTGCTAGGAAGTAGGAGTTTAAATTTCCAAGATTTATGCGATACGATACGGATAACGATGCGATTCATCCTGATACATAAAAAACATGACATTGCAATTTCTATAATATGCTTCAGGAGAACCTCATGAGATCTTGTTGCTCTAATAGCAAACTCTTGGATGGTGCATCGCCATCTAGTGGCTGGAGGTTTAAGAGTTATATAGAAGTCAGACAACAGGTGTGTTCAATTTCAGAGGCTGCATCCTCCAAGGACCCGGTCCACCTGGACTGGATCCTTTGAGGTCCATGCAAATGAGACGGAAAGAGGTCCACCTTCTACGGGTTTGTCCGTATGCTCTGTCACCTAGCAACTGTGAGAGCTGACATAGCAACAGGCAACGAATGGATACCTAACTTCTCTATTGTTCTGGGGGTGCTAATAATATTTTTGAGGAGCTTCAGCAGCAGTACCCGTTATCGCGAATATCATATGTATAATCCCCAAACTGCAGATATATTGGAATCTGTCCTTAAATGTCAGCTAAACCCATCTACAGTAGGGGTGTAAATCACATCCATCATGGCGCATTCGATTCAGTATCTATTTCCTGACCCAACGATTCCATTATTTTCGATAAATACTCAAGAATAGACCACGACGATCATTATTGATTAATTGGTTTTTTTTTTTTACCTTTTACAGGGCTGTGACAATGTTTCAGATTTGAAATAAATCAATGAAATCCAAACAACAGCAAATAACAGACCATAGCGCAACAAAATTAAGCATAAATCAAAAATGTCTGCGCCAAGCTCACAGCGACACACTGCTGCAAGACTAAAACCAGGAAGCGCAGTAGGAGGGCAAAATAGGTTTAGCGCCCCCGAGAGCACGGAGTCAGAATTGCGCCCAGGAGCAAATGGATAAAAATAGACCAGAGGAAAAAAAACTTGAGTCGCTACTCTTGCGGACGTATCGATGCATCGGATCGTCGGCTGTTGGATCGATGGATCGATACAAAACAATTATTATTAACAACCCTAATTTACACAGGTACAGATAAAACCTTTCAATAAACCAAACATTATCCGCCACTTATCTGACTTAATAACCATTTAAAACAACT
Organism: Cyprinodon brontotheroides; assembly: GCA_018398635.1. Taxonomy (NCBI): domain Eukaryota; kingdom Metazoa; phylum Chordata; class Actinopteri; order Cyprinodontiformes; family Cyprinodontidae; genus Cyprinodon; species Cyprinodon brontotheroides. Next base: position 2,873,387 of record JAGKQL010000035.1, read on the forward strand.
ATTTTCATTAATTTCAGACGAAGCTATTTACATACTTGTCTTATTTCAACTGCACTTACAATATTCACAACTGTTTGGTAACATTTACCTTTTTCCTCTGAGCACGGAGCAGTCGGCTTGCTTGGACTCGCAATGAATCATGGGATATCCAAGGCTACGGAGGATACAGTGGACCCGTCCTTCAAAACGGGCAAAAAGAAGGCTGCATTTGTCGGCCGCATAACAAGGAGTCTTTCAATCCGTACAGGCCTCATCGCTGCGCTATGACGTAATCGTACGATGAATCTGGCCTTCGGAGGAAGCAGCTGCTGAATTTAAACTCAGTAATTTAAATGTCAGCCAGATTTGAACTAATATTCTCTAACGAAATATCACGATATTTGAGAGAATCAATGTTTTTTTAGACCGCTACTAAGAACAGTACAGTGATGACTTTATTCAGTCTTCATAGTGATGATTTGTATGACGCTATAAAAAAAATTAACATATCAGGCTGTTTCAGTCATATGGGCTTATTTGTGGCATTAATCTAAAGTCTACCATGGCGTAGTGGGGGAACTGGGGGTGATGCAGCACCCCCTAGTGGCAAAAGGGGGAGTTTTTGCACAATTTATAATTTTTTTTATGAATATTTTTGAAATTTATTTTGACTTCTCTTATTTTACTATTTGCAGTCAGAACAAAAGTCACACCTAAAGACAAGTTTAATAAAGACAACCCCTTAGTGAATGCCGGCTTTTCAAACTGGTGTCTTTTTTTAATTTGAATTTTAATTAATAGCGCATATATTTACCTGGGAACTCATGACGTCTGTGTGTTACAAACCCTGGTTATGTGGACCGAAGTGTAAATGAAAATAAAGTAGTGAATCTCAATCTATTTATTACATTTTATTTAATTGTATTTTAAATAGGCCTATAGGCACATAGGTCGTTTTGTCCAACTCCCAGCGGCCCTGAAGTCTACTGTAGATAACTGTAACTCTGAGGTCCTATTTTCCTGTCTGCTTCACCAGCCTGTCTGTCTGAAAGGATGCCCCCCCTCCCCTCGCTTCACTCGCCTCGGAAATGCACGCCAGGCTTTTCATGTAAACATGTAGCCTGATACGTTTACAATGACTCCTAAAATCACAGGGCTGCTCCCTGTACATTTCCTCCTTCAGCTGCTGGTTTTAGCTCACAGCTCTCTTGGAGCTCCCCATGCCCACCCCCCAGGGGTGGCAGGCATAGGCGCCTTTTGGAACATGCAGATTATAATGTTCATAGAGTTTTTTATATATATATTTTTTTTACATAAATATCTATAATATTCTGAAACATTTCCAAAAAAAAAAATTCAGTTCAGGATTGTAGACCTTCAGAACTGGAAGTCCAGAGTAGAAAACCTTTCTGTCTGTATTAAAGGTACATAGTAGGGGTGTAAATCACATCCATCATGTATACATTTGATTCAGTATCGTTTCCCTGACCCAAAGATTTGATTATTTTTCGATAGTCAAGAATACACCACGTCACGCATACCTACGATCATACGCATCTGATTCAATTAATTGGTTGTTTTTTTTACCTTACAGGCTAGACAATGTTTCAAATTTGGAAATAAATCAATGAAAGCTGTAATGGATTCGTCGGCGTTTTTTTTGTGAAACAACAGCAAAATAACAGAAGTAGAAAAGTTGCACTCCACCTATTCCTATCAAAACATCATTCAAGGAAAAATAATGAAAAGGCCTTGCATCAAAAAATACAGGCACATAATCAGTGCAATGAGTGCAATGCAATACCTACGGCTCCAGGCATTACACTCTGCTGCTCCTCTCCCAAATTGTAGGTGACCGCCAGAGCGGGTCACCGCAGACAGGAGAGCCCGGCTTGTATATATGGTTTTATGACGAAATTGTGGAAAACAACTCATGAAGTTTGACCAGCTAGAAGAGTGAGGTGCGTGAGAAGCGGCTGAGACCCTTTTCCGCCTGGATCTCCGCTCTTTTTGGCCCTCATGTCCCTCCTGTATCTAGACCCACAGTGTGTAGCACAAACCACGCTTCAATATTAAGCATAAAATCAAAAATGTCTGTGTATTAGCTTAGTGCAACACACTGCTCACAAAAGAGTATAACCAGGAAGCGAGGTACTATGTTGCCAACTCCTCAGTAAGGAAAGTAGCTATTGGCTGTGCTAAAAGTCGCTAGAAGTTCGCTAAATGACATCATCGCCTAATTTGCACAATCTGCCACGGAAGTGATGTGCATGTTATTGATGCTGTGAGACAAATAATGTACAGAAAGACAAAAAGTGAGTAAAAACACTATTATATATATATTACTTTACTAAACAATATATTTAGATCTAACAAATAACATTTACATTTACATCCCTGCCGCTCCGCCTTGAATGTAAGTCAGGGGCGAATATCAATTTCTTGCCGTTAATCGGCTGACTTCAGTCTGGGCTGAGGGTAGCTGCTCTGCGGTTCTGACTGCGGCGCTAGCGAGAACAGGGTTGGGATGGGGAGGCCTCAGCTTCGCTGGAGAGGCGATACATGTTTTTCACCTAAGAGGTCTCCAAAAGCGCCAGTGACACGTAAAAAGTTGCCAGATTTGTGGCTAGTGCGGCTAATAGTCGCTGGGGGGTCTGAAAAGTTGCTAAATATAGCGACAAAATCGCTGAGGTGGCAACTCTGGCGAGGTGGGAGGCAAAATAGGTTTAGCGCCACGCCTGGAGAGAGAATTACGTCCAGGAGCAAATGGATAAAGCAGACTGGAGGAAAAATAAACATGAATCGATACTCCTGACTCTAACGGGCCGATGCATCGGATCGTCGGCTGTTGGATCGATGCATCGATAAAAAACGATTATTATTTATACCTCTAGTACATAGTCAGGCTATATGCTCATACCAGAAACACCAAAATCCAGTTGATTGTGATCAATTTAGTCTATATAATCCAATCGTCTCTCCTGATATGATATTAGTTCTGATGATATGTGTTCTGATTGTCCTTTTTTAGCCTAAATAGAACTTCTGCACCGGGTGCCATGAGCTGATTTACACAGACGTCGCGCCATCTACTGCCAGTAAAGCAGAACTACAAGAAAACCAGATGGTAGCCATTGATGCAGCTACTAAATATCTGATTCTGGGGAAACGAACAGCCCCAAGGGTTTAGCTTAAAGCATTGCTAATATCAGTAGCACTCATAAGGGCAGGTTATATATTTAGCAGCAGTGTGTCGCAGTGAGCTTGTCACAGGTATGACGCAGATATTTTTGATTTATGCCCAATTTTGAAGGGTAGTCTGCACTATGTTATTCCACTCCACAACGCAAGAGGGACAATCATGAACGAATACAGCCGAGGCAGTAAGGAAGTGGAAAAACTTAAGGGGCATATTTGTGCGACAACGGTGAGACAGGGGAGCAAAAGTCCAGGTGTCCCAACTGAAGGTGTCCCAAAAAGGGTCCCAGCGTTCTGGCGTAACCCGATCTTCTAACTGGTCCATCTTCACAAGTCGTTTGTCGGTAAGGTACCAAACAGGAAATACTAAAATAATATAGAGCAGATGTAGAATTGACCAATCAGAGGCCTCCTGTCTGCGATCACCTACGATTTTGGAGAGGTGTACCTGAGTGTCTGCGGAAGGGGGGGAGGGGCATATCTGCGTTCACTACGACACACACGCAGACGTGTTTCAAAGTATAAACCTGCCTTTATAACGACATGAACTCAGGTGTCTATCACCTTCACAGTTTTAGCTCCAGTTATAGTGAACTCCAACGGTCCGACTGTTTACCCAAAAGAACTAGAGTCGTACCCCTCCTGGAATCAAACATCTTCTTGTGTCTTTTTAGAATTGATCTTTTCTTTTGGGAGTCCCACACCATTGCTTTGGCATGCTCAGTGACATAATCCCAGTAAGTTTAGAAGACAAAAATAACAAATACTACACCAGCAGGATGGCATTAAACTGTGATAAAAACTTGGTAAGCAACCAGAGTGAATTACTGGTGAAAAATAAATAAAAATAGAAGTCGAATAATGTGACCATGTACCTTTAAGGCTTACATGGAGTGTCTGTGAGGACACTCTACCCCCCAGGAGAAGAACAGATAATTACAGCTTTCAGCACATATGGACACATGGACCAGTTTGAATACTTATTAGATTAGCCTTTATAGATTTGAGCACTCTACTTTATGCAGGAACAGATGCTCCATTTAAATGGATTACCCTCATGGATCTGGTGAGCTTAATTAGATTGACTGTGTCAGAATGTTACTATAATTTTTACATGTTTATCATTCAGTCCCAGTAAAAAGTTGACATCCACTTATTGTGATTCTCATTTTCTTTTGGGGGCATTTAAGAAGCAATTTAATGTTTGTTTTTTTTTTTTTCAGTTCTATTGTGGAAAATGGGAAAGTTACCATTTCTTTGAAAATATTTGTGACTTTACTTAGGATCAAAACTACAAATAGAGACTTTTGGAATAATTCAGTTTGAATATTTGATCAGGCATCTTTTCAGAAATGGTTTTCCAAAAGATTAGAACAATTCTAAGCATGTAGGCAAACAAAGGAACCTAAAACTAGCAGGATTGACATGCAGATTCTGATTTTTTTTCACATTAGTTATAAGATTATAGTATACCTTCAATATTTCAATCTTATTTTGTTAAAAAGGAAGAACATCTATGAAAAAAAAAAACTACGGAAAAGCATTATGACCATTAAAAAAGTGAATTACCAAGTTAATTTCAGAATTCTGACTTTAATTCTAGAATTCCGATTTTAAACTCAGAATTCCAACTTGAATCCAAGAATTCCGTCTAATCTCAGAATTCTGACTTTAAGCTGAGAACTGTAATGTCAGAATCTGACTTTAATTCTAGAATTCCGATTTTAAACTCAGAATTCCAACTTGAATCTAAGAATTCCGTCTAATCTCAGAATTCTGATGTTAATCTCAGAATTTTGACTTTAAGCTGAGAGCTCTAGTGTCAGAATTCTGACTTTAATTCTAGAATTCCGATTTTAAACTCAGAATTCCAACTTGAATCTAAGAATTCCGTCTAATCTCAGAATTCTGATGTTAATCTCAGAATTTTGACTTTAAACTGAGAGCTCTAGTGTCAGAATTCTGACTTTAATTCTAGAATTCCAACTTTAAACTCAGAATTCCAACTTAAATCCCGGAATTCCGACTAATCTCAGAATTCTGACTTTAATCTGAGAACTCTAATGTCAGAATTCTGACTTTAATTCTAGAATTCCGATTTTAAACTCAGAATTCTGACTTTAATCTCAGAATTCTGGCTTTCATCTCAGAATTCCGCCTTAAATCTGAAAATTTGTTCTCATAGTTGTAACTAGTTGTAATATTTGTATTTTTTATAGAAGTAATAATCCTAGATTAAAGTCAGTATTCTGAAATGAAAATAAAAAAATCTATATATATTTTTTTGTTTTACTGTTTGGGTTTTTTCCCAATGGTCCTGATCCTCTTCCATAAGATAGTGCTCTTGATTAATAATGAAACAGTTTTCCGATGCTGACAGTGGTCATGCAGAGGTAGATAAGATTGCTGGATCAGATGAGTTATACATCTAAGCTCTAAGGCCGCTCAACAGTCGCCCAAAATGAAAGAAATCAAGGCCGACTGATCTGCAGACTGATCAGTTGTTGCAGTCTTCTTTGTTAGAACTATTTCTCCTCTCATTAGGTTGGAAACAATAACCTCCTCTACTCAGTTTTCCACAAATATCAACATGGCAAACTAGAAAATGTATCCTTTTTTTTTTGATAAATAATGTTTGGAAAAAAGTTTTTGTAGATTTGAATAAAAAAATGTGGCTTTTTATCCAGAAACTCACAATATTTGAGGCTATTGTTACATTTTATTTAGCTGGACTGAAAGAACGGCTCCTTTGGTCGTGATGGTTGCTGGATAGTAGATGATTATTTGATTTAATTTGCTGCACTTTAAAAATAGAAATGTCTTTAGAGCTGTACTGAACCAAAATTCATTTTGTATACACTCTGTGTTTACAAAATAACAATAAAGTTAAGTTAACTAAGCCCCCAACTTTAATTTCCCCAAAAGTCTGACATAAAAAAACCCATCATCATAATGCTACCACCACCATACTTCTGAGTTAGTACAGTATTCCTTGGTCAGCTTGACTCCTCCAAGCTTTATTATGCCATATAGGTGAATTTCTTTCTCCTTTGATCAATTCGGACTGACTAACCAGAGTTCCTGTCTTTCATCTTTCAGTCCATTTGAATTATAATATCATGTCAATACAAATGACTACAATATAACCTTAAATCAAAATGATTCTACCTCCACCTTACGTTATGGTTAAAAAATCCTAAAATTATTTCACAATAGGAAACGGAATGAGGCATTTTTAGTGATATTTTATTCAACATTTCCAGTTAATCAGAAAAATCAAAATATACTGTTTGAATGAATTCTGTCAGAGTTGTTTCCCATATAATTATTTGTTGATGTTTCTTAATTGCTCTTCGGTGTCAGTCTGTGTGTGTTTGAGTAGCTTTTGTGTATAAATGCTCTCTACACTACAGTAAAAGTCTAACAGTAAAAAAAAATTTTGTTTCTTTTGGTATTTTTTCTATTGATAAATAAAACTATATAAATGGTACATTAACATAAGCCTTCAGTTATTAATTAGGAAAATTATACAGTGCACTGGAAAAACCATCTAGAAATAAGTAAAAATGTCTTAAATTAACTGTATTAGCCCTTAATTTGAGTAGGTAAATGATGTAGTTTGCCAGTAGAATGAGTATTTTTACACTTAAAAGTGATATAGTCAGACAATATGCACTTGAAATAAAACAATGCAACTGTGTTTTCTTATTTTAAATGTAAATTGTCTTGTTCTACTGGCAAAATGTCACTTTTACCTCCTCAATTCAAGAACAAATGTATTTATTTTAAGAAAAAAATGACTTATCTAGATTTCGACTTTTTCCAGTGTGTATAGTAGGGTTTGTGCTCCTTTTTTAAGGACAATCTGTAATTTAAACCCAACTTTATTCAATATATGAACACTATTCATCTCAGTTTTTGAAACAGGGTGAAAGATCAGCTCTAATGAAGCCTGTCTCAACATTATTGCTCCTTTTCAGCAGGTTTGTACTTTACAGTTTAATCAAGAATAGCAGCAGCTGCTTCTCAGTGTTATTGGGGGAAGGTGTAAGAGTGTAATATATATTTTCAGCCACCTGGTGGAGCTCTAAGATTACATCTTCACCGCTGAAGGTTTTTGGTTGTTACTGGGATGGATGGATGGATGGATGGATGGATGGATGGATGGATGGATGGATGGATGGATGGATGGATGGATGGATGGATGGAGTGTATTTACAGAGAACCTGTATTTGACAAAGCCAGAACGATAAACTGACAGATGGACAGATCTCTCCGTCTTTTGCCAGCAAGTCTTCCCACCTTCTGCATCAGAAATGTTCCGATCCCTGCGGCTGCTTCGCTGCTCAGACCTCCTCCTACTAGATCAATATATCGGAGCAATAAAAATTAAGCCCCCTTCTAAATGAGAAACTGGCCCACGGCAATTATTGACGTGTTCCTATTAAAGTGGCAAGAATTTATCATCTCTGTTCCCGCTTTAAGCGTGTCTTTTTATGAGTTTCTCTGCCTTTAGTAGATAGAAAAGTGCGGATGGACAGCTTGCAGCCCTGTGGGCACCGCGACTACAGCCTAGCTGTGATCCACGCTGGCAGCTGCTCTGCCAAATGGGATTTTCCTCGAGATTACAGCCTATATGTGTGACACTGGTGCATGTGTTTTTCCCTTTGTTGTTGATAGACTGCATTATTGAAATAAAGCTATGTGGGTCTGAGTGTGTGTTTTAGTGGGAGGGGGCTCTTAAGCCAGGGTGCACCGGGAACATGCTCCTTTGTCACATGGGGCTGGTTGGAACATGACTCAATGGCTGCAGGGAAACCTTTCTGGCAAGCTGCAGTGAACAAAACCGGGAGAGGGGGGGGCGATCAGATGAGGGGTCAGCTTGTTTTATAGCCCTGCTGTTCCGATCAGTGAAACTATCTGCTGCTGATTGGTTTCGCTGTCCGTTCTAATGTCTGCCTGGGATATAAAATGGTGTTTTACCATTAGCTGCTGTAGTTTGTGGTTAGAAAGAAATGTGGCATGATTTTCAATTCACAGAGGTAGTGATTTTTCTTTTTTGTCGCAAATTACTGCAGTTGAAGTGTATAAAAATGTTGTAGTATTCAAATTTAGCCTTTTTTTATATATTCCAACCAAGATTGACAGTTTATTGGGATTTTATGAGATAAGAATTAACAGACTAAAACATCTGAGGATGGAAAAGGTGCGTATGAAACACAAATCAAGAATTTAACAGGTTTTTAATGAGAGATTAGACCTCGAACGACCGACCTTCCTTTTAGACATTTAGACGGGTATGGGGCATTAGCCTCGTGAGACCATCCTGATCTCGCGAGCTTTCAAGGTTTCACTCGCTAATCAGTCTGGAGACTCTGTTAAAGAAATTTGGAGCCGTTCACCCAAACGAACGTCCAATCAGCGTTGGCTTTGAGGCGGGTTGAGGTGTGACTTAACGAGAAGCATGACAGTTCAGTCTAAAGAACATGGCGGCTTCAGCCGATGAAACTAGCGTTTAGCGTGGCTATCAAGCAATTTTTATCGGAAT
>JAGKQL010000035.1:2897918-2956423 GCA_018398635.1 Cyprinodon brontotheroides
CTCTAACTCGAACTCAGAGAGCTGAAGGGATTTCACAATGAGCGTACAGAGAGGTAGGAAGCGGAAGGTTGATTGACAGCTGCAGCGCTGATAAACCAGGAAGGCGGTGCCTGCCAGAGTGGAAACACACACAGAAAGCGCTCCTCTGTGGGTCGCTGCAGAGCATCGCCGTGTCCGTGTCTCTTCCTGTGGATCATCGGCGCCGCAAAAATCAACACAGATCAATATTCTGAGGGTGTGTTGGAAAATAATCAGCTTTAACACAATGCAGAAATAGTTTCTCTGACTGTTTTGACTCCTCCCCCTGAGATGCTGCAGTGATAGCATTGTCTGGGATCTCAAACATCCTGCTATCTCCTGCTCGCTCCCACTCTCACTGCGCTGATGTGTTTCCTGGACTCCTGCCGCCTGAAGCTGCGATTCATGGGAAGGAAAAGCGTCCAAGATGATGCACAGCTGGGACTGGGTGGAGGAGACTGGGATCAACGAGAGCTCTGGATCAGATGGATCATTATTCCCAAGGTTTTACACATCTGCTCCAGTCTGATGTTCTTCCTCCAAACACATTTAGCTGTTTTATCCAAAAACTAACAGCAGAACAAACTGGTCCCCCTGGTTAATGTGGAGGAGGAACTCTAACTGGCCTTATAAACCAGTTTAACAGACAGAAAACCATCTTATTACACCAGTTCTGATCTTTTACCTTCAGGTATCTCAGAGGACTCCCCACTAAGGGGTCTGGTCTCAGACTCTTGAGCCCCGCTAGACTTTAGAAACCGTGCTGACATTGATCCGAGCGTTAACTGAGATAACTGTTAAATGTAAACGGTACGCACAACCCAACCACGCTAAACTGGTACTAGTGCTGGTGAAAACACTCATCCAGGTCGTAGTCATTCCAAAAAAGTAAAAAAAAAAAAAAAAAAGAACTTTCTTTCTAAGTCTAAAGTCGTTTCTCTTCCATCCAGGAAGTTTTTTCAATTCAAAATGTCAGAAATAGCGTTTAGTTCCAGGTTTTATCCAGCAGCCCAACAAAGCTTAGAAAACATGCAAATAGAAACGGATGAACGGATTCCATCCCTTTGGAATGGGGGTCATTTAGCTTGTTTTGTTAGCCTGCAATGCTCCATACCTGTCTATGTCTCTGAAAGGGGGGTCGTTAGAGGGAATTGTTGGCCTGGCTGAAACAGGTGAGGTGTTTTGGTCCTCTGTAAAGGGGTGGGGGATGCAATGATGCTTTTTTAACTTTAGGAATGACTATGAATCTTCTGGATTCCTGGATGACTGAGAATCTTCACCAGAACTCTAACCATCAGCCATCATTGCCCTAATAATTTCTGCTTTTTTTATTCCCTGGTTGTTATACCCTGCCACAGTGAGCAGTGAAATTAACTCTCTGCATTTAACCCCTCCCCTTGGGGAGCAGTCTGTGGGAGTGGGGCTCAAACCCAGTACGTCTAACAAACTGATTTTTCTGTGGCATCTCATTTTTTTTTTAACCAACCAATCTTCTAACTTTTACTTAAACACTGAAGTAGCTGCTGGTTAATAATCACTGAGTGCTGCTGTGCGTCTCTCCTACGTCAGTAAAATGGGACTGCAAATCAGATGTCTCAGAGCAACAGATCCGATGATGTCACACCAAGAGGCGGGACATGGGAGCAGCGGGAGAGAGGAAAAAAAAACACACTGAAAAAAAACCGGTAGGGACTGTCCACACCAGTCCTCCAGAAAGTGAACTGAGTGTCTCAGGAATCTGTCCACCTGAACCAGCGGGCTAGGTTTGGGTTTAAGAAAAAAACAAACCAAAACCGTCGCATTTCCAAATTTTCTCAAGTGGTTACACGACTTTACACGAGTAAATAAAGTGAATGTGATTGGTCGTTTATCAAGGGGGCGGGATCGTTGTGGCGGAAGGTTCACAAGCAATTTTAATGATGGCCGGTTTCTCTGAAGCATCTTGCTAACCAGTTAGCATCTTAGTGTTAGCAGGTTCCCAATGGGAAATTCCATTGGGACCAAGTAGCACTAAATTGGTGACTTAGAAACGACGCTGTCAAGGAACGCTATGGACAGAGGAAACATGCAAGAGGAGGAGAGTTTAGTGTCGGAGGTCGTGGATGAGTCTCCTCCGTCATCCATTTTTTATTTAGAGGAGGAAAGCGGGGACTAAGATGTTGTGGAAGAGGACGCCAGGGCGGCAGAAGCTTGGTTTGGTGTAGAAGGCTTCCAGCCGCATGTTTGAGAGCCTTGCTCCTCGCAACGCTGCCAGTTCTGTTAGCTCTACGCTTGCCGAAGACACAGACGTCCATCCCCGTGAACACTGGGACCTGTAACTCAATGGGAAAGGAAAGGATTCTGATTTCAACCGTTGCGTATATTAGCTGCGACACATGAATCAAGATGCTATGACTGAAAAAATTTCATTGACAGATGACCGTTAATATAAGATTGGCCGCATTTAGATCTGGCCGGCATAAAATAACAGATTTTAAGACAGTTTTTTTTTTGTTTTTTTTTATAGAAATTTTCTAACTTTTGGGACAATAACATCTGAAAAAGAGTACATTTATATATATGTTCAAGCCAGAATGATTTGACATGAAATATGATTTTAAAGCACAAAGAACAAATTCAGGTTCAGCAAACAGGACCATCTCTGTTTATTCCTCCTTATCTCGTGTGTTTGGGACCAGAAATCTGCAGCCATCTCTCCTCTGAGGCAAGAAGTCGCTGAGCAGAAACAGGAAATAGCTGCATTGTTTATTGGTGAGCAGCTGGACGGGTAGATCTACACAGCAGGGGGAAGGAAGAGATAGCAGACCCAATATACTCCCCTGAGATTATTTTGGGTCAGCAGCTCCCCTTTAAGCCGTCCCTCTGAGTGAGGCGACAGAAAAAGAAGCGTAACGCTGAGAAAGGGTGAAGGGCGGCAGCGGGTACCTGTTTGCGCGCCTGGTTGAGGCCGTGCAGACGCTGCTGGAGCTCGCTGCGGTAGTTCTGGGCCGCCTCGATGCTCTCCTTCGCCTCCTGCAGCAGCAGGTCCACCTCCACAGACATCCTGCCGCCCCCTGACACCAGCAGCACAGATTGTCATTTAAAACAAACCAAAACAAAACCTGAAAGCAAACATGTGTAAAATGATAGCAGCATAATGTCAGACGGCGGCTATCATGTCCCGCAGAACCGGTTTCATATTCACTGCATTCTAACATCTCTGTTGTGTCTCTGATGAAAGGATATGAATTCAGTCATAACAAAGGACAGGCGATACAGCAGGACCAAAAAATAAACATTTAACATATCACTACAGCTCATTCACTAAAAGGGAAAGTCACTACGACCTGCTCACCGAATAGAAACGCACCGATCCAATACGCGGAGCGGAAATTAGGATCTGGTTCTGATGACGCCGATAAAGTTGTTTCTTTTTTTCCAATTTAATTTAATTTAGTTTATTTCTATGGCACCAATCCACAACACGTCATCTCAAGGCACTTTACAATTAAACAGATTATAGTCAAAATGATTGTATGCTGTATGATTTTATTCCCTTTTCAGGCCGACTTTCCAGCCATGTGAGAATTTTTTGGCCCGACTTTCAACCTGATGGTGCGTGGTGTAGTGTACAGGGGGTATCTGCGAGGGGCGATGAGCCGCTAATGAGCACCTCCCCATCAGGAATGGTGAGGTCGGGGAGAAAATCAAACATGTTTGAAATTCAGTCGGCCATCATAAGGCAGTCCTGGGCAAATCGCTCAGTGTGCAAACAAGGATTCTTCTTTTTCTTCTTCTTCCTCTCAGATGTAAACACAGGAGCATGGTGGCGGGGTTACAAGTGATATTGACGAACTGTAGTCGCCATGTTGAGTTCGAGGCTTTATAGAGTGGACCAAAAACAAAGCCTTGTTTTTGGTTTAGAAAACATGCAAATAGAACCAGAAGAACGGCCCACCCTTTGGAATGGGGTAGTTTGGCTTCTTTGTTAGCCTGCAATGCCCCATACCTGTCTATTAGGGATGGAACGGTTTATGAAAATCGTCCGGAACCGCTTCAGTTCGACTGTCTCGGTTCAAGGTTCAAGGCGTGTGTTTCGCTCGGTTCATGCGCGCCGCTTCTTTTCATAGGCTAAGGCGCTTTACACTCCAGAGCAGAAGGTGGCTGTACATGCGTACACCAAAGCCAACCACCACAGTAGTAAACAAGAAGAAGACGGTTTGAAAGCAGCGTGAGCTTCGGGTGTAGCAGAAAATAATCAGTTGTTGTGGAGAATTGTGTGGGTATGGCGAAAGGGGAAAGAACAGGAGTTGAAGACGCGCCAGCAATACTTTATAGGTCTGCTGTATGGGACCACTTTGCATTTAGAGTGACCCAACATGACGGCCGGAAATGAAAGTTGTGGATGTAAAAGTGCAACAGTGTGCAAGCATTGTGCAACATGTGTTATACTATACAAGACATTATAGATTTTCCTAACAATCAACATCACATATACCAAACTGAAAACCGTGACCAAGAAACCATGAACCGAACCGAACCAGGTGGATTTTGTGAACCGTTCCACCCCTATTGTCTATGTCTCTGCAACAGGTGAGGTGGTTTGGTGCTCTGTAAAGGGGTGGGGGATGCAATGATATATTTTTCCTTTTTTTAGGACTGACAATGACCTGATGACAATCTTCACCAGAACTCTAACCATCAGCCATCATTGCCCTAATAATTTCTGCTTTTTTATTCCCTGGTTTTATTGACAATACTCTGCCACAAGTACAGAGCAGTGAAGTTAACTTCTGCATTTAACCCCTCCCCTTGGGGAGCAGTGGACTGCCACTGTGTGGCTCCTGGGGAGCAGTGTGGGGGCTCTTTCCTCAGGGACCCAGAGTGTCAGTCTGTGGGAGTGGGGCTCAAACTCAGACCCTCAGTATATCAAGCCCTAACCACTAGGCCGCCACTCCCATGATATAATAATATCAATAAAAAGCAATTAATATAATATTAAATATGGTTTAAAAAATAACACTAAGAAATGAAAGGGCATAAATGCAACAATTTGATCAAAAATATTGATTTTCAAAGATAATACCTATAAATCTGAGAGAGAGACATTTGAAAAATATGACAAATATAATACTGTAAAAAATAAAATCTAATAAAGCAAGGTGAAGTTAATTTTCAATTAAAACGTTTTTCAAAAATTTCATTTCTGGATTTGCATTTTTTTTTCAGTTTTTAATTCCCGTTTACAAAATATGCTCTTTGTTTACAAAATTAATGGAGCAAAGTTCACTCCATACAATGATAATCAGAGGACCTGCTGATTTTCTGCTTTTGCTACAATAGAAGCTAAACAAAAAACAAAAAAAAAAACAGACGACAACAACCTGTAGAACATTTTCACAGCCGTCTACCGAAAAAAAAAAAAAATCTCACTTCCTGGTTTTAACCACACAACTACAAACCTCCCTATTAGGTAAAGAATCCGTCCAACATGGCAGCAGCAGGTACCTCTGCGCTGAATCCATTTCACCGACTTTCCTCTCTGGGACACAACTGTACAGATTAGTGAATTTCCGCCTTTAAAAGATAATCAAAGGTCATAGAAATAACCTCAAGTCTCTTTGGTTGTTTTGGCTGCGCATCGATGTCTAAGCTGCCGGCTGGGCGGGAAACGATAACACGTGGAACAAAGCAACGTCAACAGCTGCTTTATATCTTTAAAGTCTGAAGGAAAGCGACTCAGCATTATGAGCAGAGAGGAAAGCAAAGGCAGCCTGGCAAACATCGGCCAGGACAGTTTTACAAACAAATATTTGAACCATTTAAAAAAACTAACAGATTTATACAAAGCTATAAAAGTGCAAATAATTAGTGAAAATAAGAAGCTAATCTGCACTGAAATAAACCAGACCATCCATCCGTGTTTATCCATCTATGCATTGTTGGACGGAGCAAAAGAAAAAAATCGGTTCTTTAATGATTTTAACCTAAAACCTTCCAGTTATCATTCAACCCTTTTCTCCACCTGCCAGCCTGATTCTCAGGATTCAGACTCTGATTTTAAACCCGGAACAGATAAATTAGATGCATTTCTGATTATGAAAAGCCCATCAGTCTGTAAAGTGATGGAAAACGTCGTGGTTTTTGCGTCTTTTCGCAGCAGCAGCTGCTGCTTTGAACCGTTTCATCGTCTCTTGTGCTGTTTTCACGTCGCCTGAAGTGAAAGCGCCGCCGCTGCTCTGCGGTCGGCCCCTCGCTTCCTTCACAGCATCTGAAGAGGAAGTCGCCAGCAGGCATCGAGCTTCTGCCGTTTTCAGAGAGAGAAATCTCCTGCAGAGACGGGCCGTTGCTGACCACGCCCCCCCCATCAATGACCAGAGATGGCCGCTTCCTCCTGGACGACCATCTCACGGTCCCCGCATCTCCATCCAGCAGAGCATCTCTGGGATTATGGAACCAAGTTTGGTCCAAATATTGTGGCAAGCAAGGAAAACATTTTGTAAATGGAAATTTAAAAATAAATGTACTTTTTTTTATCATAAAAAAAGGTTTGAAGGTAAATTTACTGTTTTCTCAATTTTTTTATTCAAAATCTTGTATTTTATTTTATGTTTTTAGAGATTTTATATTTTCAACTTATTTATTTTTAACACGTTTTTTAACTGATTCTATATCTTCAAAGATTTTTTTATTTCAGTTTGTCAGACTGAGTTTTACGAATCGCATTCGTTTAAAAAACAAAGCGTGAATGAAAAGAATCTGCTTTTATTCTGAAACTCTACAGTTAGTCTATGACATCATGCTGATTAAACAGACAATTAATGGCGAGTATAAATGACTAATTTAAGGAAAACACAACAAAAACTATAATTTTTTTCTTACTTTCATCTTTCCCCGTAATAAAATATGAAAACTATGCAGAGGATGGTAGGAAGGTTTTCTACTGAACTGCTGAAAGTTGCTTTTATCTTGCAGATTCATTTCATTATTTATTTTTTTAGATTAAAAAAAAAAATTATCTGGGGAACTCTGCTGCCTGAAAGCATTAAAATAGGTCCAAACTCTATTTCTAATCTTTTCCCTTAAGGGACGATAAAAGTTAGCTTTTGTCTCATTAGCATAATATTTAGGGCTGAAGCAATTAATCTGATTAATCGGATTACCGTATATTTCGGACTATAAGCAGCACTTTTTTTTCCATGGTTTGGCTGGCCATGCGACTTACACTCTGGTGCGACATATATACGTTTTTTTCCACCACGAGAGGGCGCTATGTAGCTTTGCATGCGACAACATGTATTCTATTAAAACCACTGAAAGAAAAAACGTTCCAACTTATCACAACAAAACAAATTAGCATGAAAACAACGACTGAATAGAAATATGCCACCCAAAAGAAACTGATATACTGTTGAATTCAAGCTGAAAGTATTTAGTCAAAAATGGCAATAGAGCAGCTGAAAAACTGGTTAGGGACTGGAGAAAAGCGAAGGAAAAGTTAAAGGTTATGAAAAAGACAAAAAAAAGCTAACCAAGGGCTAAAGGCCCAAATGTGTCCTCAACAGCGCGCTGCGGTTCGAGGCCTTTCAACTGTACGACTGGCGCGTTATCACTGCTTCTCAGATGCTTGTTCATAAAATAAAATAATGCGTTCTTCCAGCAGTAGCCTACCGCGCGTTATCAGAACACGGATTCCATGGATAGAATAACCTTTCAAAAAGGTGCTACATACATACGTTCTTTTGGTCTTCATAATGCATTGTTTGGCCGATGCGACTTAAACTCGCGACGTGTTTATGAAAAATACAGTAATCGTGATTAATTGTTAGCGCACACGATCCATGTACAGAGGCCTCAGTCCTCGATGCGGCCGACCCGGATTCAAATCCGGCCTTTGGTCCTTTGCCACATGTCTCTCCCCCTCTCTCATACCCCCTTTCCTGTCCAAAAAACAAACAAACAAAGACAAAACAAGCGACTACTGCTGTAAAAACATAAACAATAATCAATTAATCATTAAAGTCGTAGGGAAGCGGCTGTTCCAACTTTAGATGAGTGAATAAAGTGAATGTGATTGGTCGATTATCAAGGGGGTGGGATTGTTGTAGCCGAAGGATTCACAAGCAAGTTTGGTTGTGGCCGCGTTTGTCTGAATCATCTCGCTAACCAGTTAGCAACTTAGTGCTAGCAGGTTCCCAATGGGAAATTCCATTGGGACCAAGTAGCACTAAATTGGTGACTTAGAAAACGACGCTGTCAAGGAACGCTATGGACAGAGGAAACATGCAAGAGGAGGGGAGAGTTTAGTGTCTGAGGTCATGGATTAGTCTCCTCCGTCATCCATTTTTTTATTTAGAGGAGGAAAGCCGAGGGGATGAAGATGTTGTGGAAGAGGGACGCCAGAGGCGGCAGAAGCTTGGTTTAGTGTAGAAGGCTTCCAGGCGCTACCATGTTTGAGCCCTTGCCTCCCTTAACGCTGCCAGTTCTGTTAGCTCCCCACGCCTGCCGAAGACACAGACGCCCATCCCCGGGTGAACACTGGGACGCAACTCAATGGGAAAGGAAAGGATTCTGGTTTCAACCGCTGCGTATATTAGCTGCGACACACGAATTAAGATGCTATGACCGAAAAAATGTGATTTGACAGATGATCGTCGACCGTTTTTTTGGGACTTATATGGTCTGATACAGAGTACATTTATATGTTTAAAATAGAATGATTTGAAATTTAAATATGATTTCTCTAAGATTTTAAAGCCAGTTCCTGACAGGGGATGGACTATTTCTGGGTTAGACTGAGAGCATATAGCTCACATAGTCCTTATATTTTCCTCTCACTTTCATCCCATTTTTTTATATCCAGATAAATAAGAGAAACTCTACATCAACCATCTGGTTTAAACACCTAAAGTTTGTCTGAGGAAGGAGTTTATCGTTGTAATGTTTAAACAAAAACGATTGACGGGGTAAAACTAAATGAGGCGTCGCACACAGATTTGGATAACTCCTCCGTATCTGAGTTTACACTGAGTTTAATGCAAATACGGGGCGATAGAAATATGCAGGCATGCAGTCGCTGGCTCAGTGGCTGCGACATAAACAACACCCACTGCTGTAACGTGGCCTGTCTCTCCTGACAGAGGTCGTTCAGGAGCAGCAGAACAAGAGCAGAGGAGATCCAAACTCCCAGCCGGTTGCTGCAGGCTGCTCCTCATTGGAAGCGTGACAAGAAACAACTGGATTTCTGCTTCACGCCGTCAGAGTCGATGTCCCAGTAAAAGATTCAGAGTATTTAGGTCAGCCTGAATGAAGCGGATCCCTGCTGCCATGTTTTCTCAGCTCCGATAGGCTGTTTGAATTATGAGCTTACAACCAAAACATTTAGAGGATACAACTAAAAGCTGCGGGAAGATGATGGCCTGCTGGGAATTTCACCATTTATCTATTAGCAGCTCTTTTCCCCCCTAACAGCGCATTCAAACTGCTAAATCACTCACAAACTGCAGTTAAAGATTGTTTTGGTCTCAGAAACCTCCTGCAACACATCCTCTGACTAACGGGAAAGTTATGACAGGCACTCTGCTGCAAACTCTCACAATTATTATTACTGCAATGACGAAACCAGACGACGAGAGAAACAGAACATGTCTAAACTCGATCAGGTCGACTTCCGTGTTTTTCAGCCATTTGTTAAGTTAACCCTCCACCCACCGCTCACATCCACCATAATAAATCAGCATTATTTCATTTATCGCAAGAAAGCAATAGGAGGTGCCTTTTTGGTGAACCCAGAGAACAGAACTCCATAAGAAAAACAAGCCTTTTAACGTTTCCTTCGGTATTTACAAACTGTGGAATCTCTTAATACAAAAAACAACTTTGATTTTAAATAAATAAAACGTTTAGAAACATTTGGCTCACATTCTGTAGGGAAACCAACAAAATGACTCATAAGAGGCGACGTAAAAAAAAACAACCGGAGGAACAAGCTGATCTGAAGTTGGCATCTGAGCAAAGAGCTGCATCTGTTTAGAAACCTAAACTTTAGTTAAAATCTAGTTTATCTAGGTGATTTAAAAACTAACTAAACTTTTTTTTAAAGCTGCCAATTATACTTTAATGCAGTTTTTATTTTTTGTTGATCATTAATCAAATATGGAACAATAATAAGAGGTTAAATTCAACTCAAACCCTGCTGGTTTATTCTAAAAAATCCATTATTGTTACTTAACTTTTACTGCAACAGATGCTAAAATATTGATATTTATTCACATTTAATCAGGTCTGTATTAAGCTTAGGCATTTCTAAACAACAGAGATACTTTAAAACAGTTTCAGAAACATTAGAGCACTTATTTAGAATAGAAATAGTGTTCTTAATGCTATTCATTACTCAAGTCAAAGTTATTATAAACACAGATGGTACTTAGCTGTATAGGATACTGTATTTAATGTATTTGGGAGCTTGACAGCATTGATTTCAGATTGAAAAATGCAACTCTAAGCCTGAAACTGTCCCCATGACACAAACCTTAATTTAAATAATCTTGTTTTAGTAGTTTTAGAAAAAATACTAATGATCAGAAACACTGTAGCAGAGAGAAATATCAGCTGTGCTCCTGCCATTAACATCTTTGTTTCTAGATGTTGGAGCTTGGCCCTGTTTTCCAGTGTAGTCCCTGTTTCTCCGGACTGTGACTCAACTGGATGTGCTCCCTCTTCATCCTCTGACATGGGAGCTGGCTCGCTGGAATTCTGCCGTACCTGGCTGTGTGTTTACGGACGGGCCGCCTTGAGTTGAGCTGGTTGACAGTTGCCCTTTTGTATCTATGCTTTTTCTATGTCTGCTTCTGTCTCCTTGAACCCCCTGGGCCTCAGCAGATGGCCAGCCCGCCTCACACTGAGCCTGGTTCTGCTGGAGGTTTCTTCCTCGTTCAAAGGGAGTTTTTCCTTCCACTGTCGCTACAAGCATGCTTTTAGTGTGAGGGATTGCTGAAGAGTCAATGAGTCGATGCAATCAGCTGGTTTTCCTTAGATAGAAAAACTTTGAATCAATCTGACTGGATGATCTGGTGAACTGAAAAGTGACCTGAGATGACATGATGTGAATTGGAGCTATAGAAATAAACTGAATAGAATTGAAGCTCCAAAGCATCAGCTTTTCAATGTGATCTAAGGCACTAAAATGCATGTAACCGCTTATAAATATATTATTAAAGAACATGTGTGCAGTTTTAAACATCTATTCCAGATTTGACCTGTGATCTAAAGCAGATTCTGATTTCTTTAAAAAAGGTGAAATGGCCCTTTATTCAGCAGCACTATCGGAAGCATCCAATCACATACCAACTTCAGCACCGTGCTCGATAAAAAGTTGAGATCTTTCAGTTCAAAATAAGATTACAGGAAAACAGTTATTCTAAATAAGTGGTACCCCACACTTTAAATATCTATCACATAAAGTTTTTCGTAAGTTTCTAGGTCAGATGTAGAGCCTTGGTTAGCTTGTTTAGGGCAAAAAGACAATGAAAATCGACTCATGGCTGAAAGAACAAGAACAACAGCTCCATCAACCACGGAGAGAGAAAAAAAACAACAACTACAGTGATTAGCTTTGGTTTAAAACAAAGAAAAATGTCTAAAACAAACCTGTCTCAGTGCTTAATGGCCGCCATTTAATCTTAAATGTCACAGGTCCGTTCGGAGCCGCTGCCGCTGAGCCGCATATGCCAAACTTTAGCTAAAAGTGACACTTCCGAGACTTTAAGGCAAACAGCCAATCAGGACGCAGATCCTGCAAAGTGACACCAACGCTCATCCAATTGGATTACGAGGTAGCGCTTTTGGCCCGCCCTAAAGAAACGGTCCTTGTGAGAAGACTGGAGCTGACGAAATAAGTTGATGAATGGCCAAATCTATTTTCGATGCTTTACCTCAGAATATAATATATATTTTTTATTTAGTCATATGAAAGTATAAGGAAAATATCAACAAAAAGCAATTTTATATGAACAATAAAATTAATTATCCTAAAGTGGGGAAATCAGCAGCAAAGTGAAAGGCGAATAGATGTATTATTATACAATAATAAAAAATAAAATGTTGCTCAGCAACTGCGAATTCACAACAAATGAAAAAAAAAAACATGCATAATGTATTTTAAGAGATTAAAAACAAATCTAAAACATCATAATATTTGCAAATAACAGTAGGAGTGTAAATATTGTGTTTGCTGGTGGCAGATATGTTTATTAAAGGAAAAAAATTCAAACTTCTGAAAGTACTTTAAATATGAAATTATTACAATCTGTTCAATAAAAAATGTTTTTATTTCAGAGTAATTTTCACGTGAATGTGTTTTACTGGAGGCATCCATGTTTGTCAAAGAACATGCACTGCCACCTTACTGGTTAGTGACATCACGGTAGCGGTATCGGCTGTTGATCAAGTCCCAGTGCTGTATCTGGTGTTTGTCACAACGCCGCTATTATCCAAGTCATCTTGAAAACATTCTTCTTCCAAATGTTGGCTACATATTACGGTTTTTCTCTGGCCAGAAGTTCCACGGCAAATCCTCCCTCTTCAAGTTGGCGCATCCAACGCACCAACCCAAGGTCCTCGCGGGAGGATCAGGAATTGGAAAGGTGAAATAACTCTTTTTCCACTTTTATCCGATGTATTCCAGCATCTAGCTGCCATGCACGCGTGGGCATTGTCAGTTTCACTATAGCTCTGGTGAATTTCAATGGTGAAGTCCTCTGAAATCTTCACATAATTGTTGTTGATTGCAGATGTGTCCTATAGTAGTTCCCGTTGATTTAGCTTATGTTATGTGGGAGAATGGCGCTAGGCTTACCGCGACCGCGGACGTCACTGCTGGAAGATGCATGTGGAGGGAGGGGTTACTGAACCTCAGTGATCGCAACTGAAAATTATTGTTTTGATTTTTTTTACTGATTAACTCTAAATTCATTAAATCACTGTGAACATATTCGCTTTAGGTATAAATAATGATCCGTTGATTATTCCTTCGGGCTGACTGAACTTTTCCTTTAAGTCTACTAACTGGTGGAAGGAAGGACCTTTGATAACACTCCTTAGTGCACTCAGGGTGCTGTCACGTTTGGGTGGAGGTGTTTGAGGAGCCAAATGCAGAGACCAGGAGGCAGAGGTGAGTCTTGCAGGTTTAATGAGGCAAAAATATCCAAAATACAAACACAGAAAGTCAGGATCTAGGGGAGATCAGGGAAAACACACATGAGGAGCCAAGGAAAGACGAGGAACCAGCCCTGAGGAACTGCACAGGGAGAGTATATACGGGAGACAGAACAAAGAATGGACTAATGAGCTGATTGGGAGCAGGTGTGGATGGAAGCAGCTAGAAGGGAGCCAAGGGGAAAGGAAACAAACACAAGGGAGCAACAGAGAGTAACTGAAGAAATACAAAGCACACAAAAATATAACTAAAAACAACTAGAATAACACGAAATGTAAATGAACCCAATGAACTCAAAAACACAGAAAGACAAGAATAAAAAGTATAACCGAAAACTATAAAGAACAATTAAACAGAACAGAAAGGTGCAGTCATGGCAGGTGAAGCTTTATGCGTGCAATAGAATTCCTCCATAATGTCACCTTTTTCCATCCATTTATGTGGAATAAAATAACTGGAAAGACCTTTTTTTACTGTCAGCTCAAAGGAATGTTTAAAACTGAAATTCAAACCTAGTGACAGCTAAACCTGTTTTATATTGCAGTAAAATACATATATAAAAATGTATACAAAGGAATTTGGATGCATTGTTTGTTTTTTGATGACCTTCTAGTAATCTGTTAAATGTGTGTTTTAAATTGCTTTATGGCTGAAAGTGTTTAGTAAACAGAGAACTTCCTCAAAGCTCAGCTGTGATTCTGTGGGAAGCAGCGACCTCTAGCGGTTTGCTGTGGGTTTAGTTCTTGTTTGCAGCTTAAAGGGATAGTTCGGGATTTTTGACATGAATCTGTATGGCATCCCCATCACCAGTGTCATGCAATCACACCTGACTTACCCCTGGCAGCGTCCTGTGAGCAGAGTTCTCGGCCCAGCTTTGGTCAAGCCTAAAGTAGTCCGGCAGGTTTGCTAGACCCAGCCGCGAAATAAACGTTTTCTCTTCCCAAAACATTATGTGTTCAAAAGAGTGATATTTTTGCATCCCAAAAACATTGTAGTGGAAAAAGTCACACGCCGTTATCACTTGGTCCTATTTCTCTCTTGTTTCGTATCAGTGCTGCCGCCATCATTCTGACAGCGAGAATAGCTCAACTTTGAGGGAGGGCAGGTAAGCTGTTGTTTGTGATGCAGACAGCAGCTGCTGCAACCCCGACATCCTCATCAATGGAAAGGTTCTGTATATTGGGCATTACTAATCCCACTCGTGGCAACAGTAGCATCCACCTCTGTCTGCATTAATCTTCGCACTTGAAACAAGTGCACCATGATTTGTCTGCCACCCTGGATATCGCAGCTCAGCTGAGGCTCCTGCGCGCCCCGGCTTTAGCTTCCATCACTTCCACTCTGTCCACCCTCTCTCTTTCTGCCCGATCTAACTTCATTTGTCGGGTTCATCGTCAGTGTACTTTCGAGGGTTCATAAAGATATCCCTTTGGTTTAAGTGGAAGTCGATGTTTTCCTCGTCGCTCGCAGTAGTCAGACATCTTCCCCAGTAGTAGTAAAACAATCGCTAATCAAACTGGTAGGCCCTTAACCTGACAACAGCCAAATGCATGTCTCGGCCGGCCTAGCTCCTTAGTAGGCCCTAGCTGTCAGGTCATGGTGTCGCTGGCGCACTGATAATGCAATTAACAGAGAGAAAATAGGACCAAGTGATAACGACGCGGTGACTTTTCCTTTCACTACAATGTTTTTGGATGCAAAAATATCACTCTTTTGAACACATAATGTTTTGGGAAGAGAAACGTTTTATTTCGCTGGGTCCAGCAAACCTGCCGGACTACTTTCGGCTTGACCAAAGCTGCTACGAGAACTCTGCTCACAGGATGCTGCCAGGGGTAAGTCAGTGTGATTGCATGACACTGGTGATGGGGATGCCATACAGATTCATGTCAAAAATCCCAAACTATCCCTTTAAATTCACACATCTATCAATCAAAATAAAGAAAATCGATGTAGGCTTTCATAGAAAAATCATAAACATTAAAACAGCCGCAGTGTTTATTTGCATTCCTTCTGTCGCACCCCCCCATCCCAACACAAAAACATGTTTTGTCCTGTTTTGCAGCAGCAGGTTTTCCCTCTGTGCTGTCTTGAGATGTAAGCTGGATTGGAGAGCGTCCATAAGCAACAAATGTAGAGTCCTACCACAAGTTTTAATTAGATTACATCATTGACTATGTCATTTTAACCTAACTATATTTTAGTCTAAACAGTTTTTAAAGAACTTCAACACGATGCGTCTGCAGGGTTCCTCCTTCTTCTTCATGATCCTGATTTTTTTCTCTGGTGTTCTCTAATAACGAGTGACCAAAAATACTAACTGCTAAATGCCAGAATGATGAGAGGTCAACACTTTATTTTCTGCAAGGACACAAGTTAGACCAGTACTAACGCAGCTGTTTTTACAGAGTCACTGCTGTGTCTGTTTCTTATGGCATTGGCTCAAAAAGGGATTTTTCTGTTGCATCACTGGAAAATGAAAAGAAAAAGAAGTTTTATTGTCATCAATGTACAGCATAAAACAAAATGTTTTTTTGGAAGCATCCCTTTTTTTAGTCAGATACAATTTAAAAAAGATAAATAAATGGTCTGTGTTAAGATTAGTGCAAAACAAGTGTGCAGTAATCCATATTTCAGACTTTGAGGTTGTGGTGCAGCAGTTTGTTTTTCACCACTGTTGGGAAAGAGCTGTGTTTGGGTCCGCTGGTGCTGGTGCACGCTCCTTAGGCTCTGAGTCTGCCTCAGGGAAGGCTGGTAAAAGGAGAGCATTGTTCCGGATCCTTCTTGCCCAAAGAGAGTAATCTCCTCTATTTGACAGCGGGGAGCCATGATTCCCTGCGCTGGTTTCTTCTTGGCTGCAGTGCAGCAGGCATGGCTATACGTCCACCAGTCAGGACGCTGTCGGATGTTTTCATTAGATGTGGAAGGAGTTGGTTCCTTCTTAGGTTTCTAAAAAAGAAAGATACTTCCAGGCCTTATTGATTATATAATTCAATTCAGTTTATTTCTATAGCAACAATTCACATCATGTCATCTCAGGTCACTTTCCAGTTCACCAGATCATCCAGTCAGATTGATTCAAAGTTTTCTATCTAAGGAAAACCAGCTGATTGCATCGACTCCGCCATTGACTCTTCAGCAATCCCTCACACTAAGCATGCTTGTAGCCACAGTGGAGAGGAAAACTCCCTTGAACAGGAAGAAAACCTCCAGCACAACCACAGGCTCAGTGTGAGCGGCCATCTGCTGAGGCTCCACTGGGGTTCAAGGAGACAGAAACAGACATAGAAAAGAAGCATAGATACAAAAGGCAACTGTCAACCAGCTCCACAGGCGCCTGGCCCAGGAAACACACAGCCAGGCAGACGCAGCTCCCAGCCAGCTCCCATGTCAGAGGATGAAGAGAGCACATCCAGTTAGTCACAGTCAGAGCAAAACAGGACTACAATTGGAAAACAGGCCAAGCTCCAACATCAGGAGGAGAGTTTAGTGTCATCCATTTTTATTTAGAGGAGGAAAGCGGGATCTAAGATGTTGTGGAAGAGGACGCCAGGGGAGGCAGAAGCTTGGTTTGGTGGAAGGCCTCCAGCCGCCCATGTTTGAGCCCTTGTGTTGGGAGCTGGAGAAAATCCCATCTTTCTCCAGCAGAGTCCGCCGTAGATCCTCTGAGGGAGCCTCCTGCACAGCACGCAGCTCATCAAGATCATCAGAGGATCCACTACATAAGCTGTCTTCAGACCTTTGCCTCAATGCCGCAGTGTTGTTCCAGTTGGTCAGCGCTAAAGCCTTGATCTCAGTGATTATTTCCATGACACCTTGCCTCGCAACGCTGCCAGTTCTGTTAGCTCTAACGCCTCGCCGAAGACACACAGACGCCCATCCTCGCGGAACACTGGAACGCGCAAACTCAATGGGGAAAGGAAAGGATTACCCTGATTTTAACCGCTATGATATTATATTAGCTCTGCTACACATGAATCAAGATACTTATGACTGAAAAAAATGTTATTGACAGATGACCGCTGATATATGATTGGTCATTTAGGTGTTCAGGCTGATTTTAGAACTAACTGGCCTGCAGAAGATGACGGAAAAAAACAGATTTTATGACAGGATTTTTTCAAATTAGAAATTTTCTAAATTTTTGGGACAATATGGTCTGATAAAAGAGCACATTTATATACATATTTGAGCCTGAACGATTTGAAATTTAATAATGATTTCACTAAGACTTTAAGGCTTGCTAGAAGCATACCACAGTGGTTAACATTCCAGTGTTGAAATGCTGACAGCAGAACCCTATTAAGCCTCCACCTATGAGCCACACCTGTGAATCCTCAGCCAATCCTGACCTCAGATGCCACCTATGAATGAAGCAGCATCTATTATATGTTTGTATTTCTTTAAAATACTAGAAAATATAAATAACTTTGTTTTTATAACAAATGGATTAATGTATTTTAAGCAGATGTTATGGATAATGAATCCTCAGTAACTGAATGGCTTTCCTGCTGCGCTCCTGTGCGCCTCTGACCTGAACTCGCCTTCAGGCTCAAAGCTCCGCACATGCAAACTGATCCTGGTGACGCAGTAAAACGGTTCCCTGAATGGACCGGGACAATCCCTCAGATTACAGGCTGACCTACAGGATTTGTTTCAGGAGATGCACCTGCCTCCACCGGAAACCGACCAGAAGCAGAAGGTGTGGGGTTATTTTATCCTCCCGGTAGATTCCAGCAGTAAAGTGGTTTATTTTTTATTTCAGGGAGATTTATTAATTAGATTTAATATTTTCCTGTGAGGTTTAATACAGAGGGATCCAGTTTGGATGGTTTTACGCAGATACTCTGGATGAATTGTTCTCAGATGATGTGCGGCTGGTAAAGGTGTGAGTTTGTCATCAGTTTTCTCCAATCTGATAATGAATAATATTCCTGCTTCCGGTGGAAACCTCAGCTTTAATCCTCCCAGATTCCCACGCAAAGATGGATTGCGCCCTGACAGCCAGCCGGGGACGTCGCGGCCTCACTGGATGAATTTTTCTGCTATGTTTGCGTCTTTTTGGCTGAACTGAAAAAAAAAAAAAAGTAAAGAAAGCGTCACCGTTTGTCCCTCCGCCGGTGCCTAAAATGAGGAGGACGGTTCTTAAAGAAGCCGCAAAGCGCTTCCCCTGGGTGGCCAACGTCACCCTGTACGGCTGCCTGTTTGCCGGCGGGGACCTGGCGCACCAGCTCATCGCGCAGAGGGAGCGCATCGACTGGAAACACACGCGCAACGTGGCCATCGTGGCCATCACCTTCCAGGGGAACTTTAACTACTTCTGGCTGCGCGCTCTGGAGAAACGTTTTCCTGGGAAATCCGCAGGGATGGTTTTCCGCAAACTGCTGCTGGACCAAAGCTTTGCGTCACCTTTGGCTACCAGCGTCTTCTATACAGGTGAGAAACAACCTGAATGGATTTAAATATTATAGAAAAGTTTATCTGGTTTTAGGTCAGTAAAAAATTAAACCATCTGCCTGATATTATTCATTTATTTATAATAAAATTAGAATATAACAAAATACAAAGAATACATTATTTTTATAACATCTTACTGATACAAGGTTAACTGGGGAAGTGGGGGGCAAAAGTTCCTGTCAGGAAACAGTGTTTGTTTGGCGGACCCAAATGCAGAGACCAGTAGGCAGAGGTGAATTTAAGTGGGTTTATTAAGGTTCACAAAAATCCAACAGAAAATACCAAACGTACCAGAACCAAGGAGACATCAGGGGTAAACCAAAAACTCTAGGAGCCAGGGAGAGACGAGGAAGGCAGGCAGATGTTAGACGAGGATCCAGCAAATAACAGGAACGGAAGAGGGAGGGCTTTTAAAGGGGACAGAGACAAAGAGAGGGCTAACGAGGGGATTGAAAACAGGTGAGGACAGAGCAGAAAACAGAGCAAGGGAAAGAGGACACAAGAGGGCAGCAGAGGACAACAAATGGAAAAACCAAGAAAAACAGGAACTAACAAACCAAGACTCTGACAGTTCCTGAAGGCCCATAAAACTCTGTTTACATGTTTGGTTAATACAACTATTCCTTATTTGCACATTAATTATCCATTTTTTGATAAAAATCCTTTCTTACTAAAATGCCATCAGAACGCTGGATAATACATTAAAAGTATGTCTCAGCCCCCCTTCAAAGTGTCCACCATATTTGATCAGTCCATTTGCTGCACATGTTCAGAAAGGTCCTAACAGACAGCAGCAAACCATTTGAAAACAAACCATGCAGAAAGAGCAGTGTTGCCAACTTAGCTCTTTAGTCGCTATATTTAGCCACTTTTCAGACCCCTCTAGCACTTTGATTTCTAAAAGCTCCCAGCCAAATCTATAGAGACTTTTTCTTCGCCACTGGAGACTTTGGAGACAACATCTGGAAAGCAGCTAAACCTGCCTCCAGAGCAAGTAGATTGGTAACCCCCGCCTCCTGCTCTCCTCTATCTTGTCTGCTGTCATGATTCATGCAGCTATTATTTCATCCAAATGAAAATGGAGAACAGATAAGCAGATCATGCTTCTTGTCTACAGTGAAAAGAAGAAGAAGGGACTGGGTTATTTACTTTGGCCTTTTGGAAACACAGGAAGGAGCAATCAGCCAAGTGAGCTTAGTGCTTGAAAAAATCTTTCATTCCTTTAGAGACAGTATGAAAAAGTCAGTTGAGATTCCTGAGAATGAGAGGAAAACAAGAAAAAAATGTGATAACATAACATTTATCTCATAAAATATTTTTATTCTCTAATAAAAATATTCTAGCATTTTGCAGAACCTGTATTTTTTTTATTTTTTCTAATCACTTATTGTTGTTTGTGAAATAGTCTGAAATAAATTCCTTTTTATTCAGTGGGACGTCACTGGGGACACAGGAGGGGTTAAAACATTTATAATGTGAAGTTACACTTTCTTTTATGCATTTACAAAGAAACTACTAAACCTTTTAGCCCATCTGCATTAAATTATTAAGAAAGAAATAAAGAAGAAAAGAAGAAAGAAGAAAAGAAAGAAAGAAAAGAAAAGAAGAAAGAAAGAAAGAAAGAAGAAGAAAAGAAGAAAAGAAGAAAAGAAAGAAAGAAAGAAAGAAAGAAAGATTGTTTTTTATATTATGACTTTATTCTCCTTGTTAATGTCATTTTGTACACATGTGTATACAAAAAGACAAAATAATTCTGTCTAAGTCTGTTAGTAAATGTTTCTCCTAATCTGGTCCCAATACTCGGTCATGCCATCTCCCCTTCCGCATGTTTTCCACGTGTTTTTCCATCTGCCATTTCACATTATTGCTCTGAACTTCTTCTCTAAAATTATCTGGTTTGTTGTAATTCTATGTATGAATTTCATGGGTAGTTACTGACCCCTGGTGATGAGTTCATGCAACCGCACCTTTTACTGTAAAAGATGGTTGTGTCCAATGTTATGTTAACATATACTATATCAGTGGTGTCAAAAGTACACACATTTGTTACTTAAGTAAAAGTATAAATACTGCAGTTTCAAGTTTCAACTTGACCTCTTTACTCAAGTAAAAGTGAAAAAGTATGCGCTCCAAAAAACTACTTAAAAGTATAAAAGTATAAAAGTAACCTATAAAAAAAAACAACCAGATGCCACTATATGAATTGAAAGCTCAATTTTTTAAACTATTTCTAAAAATCCTCTGAGATAGGGCCAAGGATGAGGGAGGGTCTTGTTGGTCTCCGTCTCCCGATGCTTTCCTCGCCTGTGTAAGATTTTTCCCAGTTTGTTTCAACATGTCTTTTCTGAAACCCACATTGTAGCATGGCATAGACAATTCACGTTAGCGGTTAAGAAGAACACCTGCTTGCTTCTGATGATTTCCTTTGCTCTAACCAATGAGTGTTTGCGTTCTATGAGTCATCCAATCACACTAGTTTTCACTAGATGTGGGTGGAGCCAATGATCTGTACTGGATGGAGCACATGGCGGAGGAAATAAAGATTTAGAAACATTAAACCGAAGCCAAAAAGGTAATGAAGTGCGTTTGTTTTAAAAATGTGAGGAATAAAGTACAGATACTTGTGTGGAAATGTAATGAGTAGAAGAGATCAAGTAGGAAGAAAAATAAGTAATGGAGTAAGTATAGATACCTAAAAAAGTGTACTAAAGTACAGTAATGAAGTATTAGTACTTCGTTACTTGACACCTCTGTACTATATAAATACATGTATCTATATAAAAGTACATTGTTGGCTGTGTGGGAAGTTGTTTAACTCCTGGAAAAATGCTTCCCAGGGCCACAAGCTGCTCCCTGGTCTTTAGTGATGGATCCTTCAGAAGACAAAATTCCTTTAGATTTACATTTGCAATGACAAATAAGGTTTATTGTTATTTTATATAATTTTGCCAAAAAAATTTACAAATACATGTTGTATTTAGGGAGCCTGACATGAGGAAAAAAGAAAGATAACAGTCCTGCTGTGTTGTTGAAATGGTGTAGAATGAAAATATTTAAATACCAACGATTCTTTAAAATTTTGGAGTATTCGACAGGAAAAACACAGAGTTTCATAATTTAATTCTCCAAAAATACAATGTTCCTAGTTTTGAATATTTCAGAGAAATTAAAATTGCTAGCTTAATATTTAAGGGTATAGGCCAGCTGGAAGAGACTTTATTGAGCTAAAATCCAGGAATAGTGTAAAGGCAACAAAGAGGGAGACTTGGCTTTGCTTCGGTGGCGCAATTGTTACTGTGCAGAACCCATGTATAGAAGCCTTAATTCTTGACATAGTCGACCCGGCTTCAAATTCGGCCTGTGGTCCTTTGCCACATGCCTCTCTCCTGCCCCCTGTCCTGTCAGCCTACTGTGTAAAAAAAAAAAAAGAGCCACTAGTACTGTAAAAAAAACTAATAAAAATAAATAGATGAAATTAATAAAATTTTTGAATGTTCTTGTGTTTGTCTCCAGTCATGGCGTCCGCCAACCTGTTTTTCCTGCTGTTGTTGTCGACTTCATTCCTGGTCTGCAGCCTGAGCGTCCGTCAACCCTCCGACCGGCAGGAAACCCGCGCTCTGCAGAAGAGAAGCCAGACAGCACGGAAAATAGCCACTCACATTTTCATGGTTGCTACATCACTTAAGCCTTTTATTGACATGATAACGCCGGCTGGGATGTATCTAAATGCTATTATAGATGTTGCCTCTAAGCTTTGGGATATCAATGGAAAACAACAACTTTTAAATTTTATGAAGAGGGAATTTAAGCAGCTAAATGAAAAGAATTGAGAAAACCCGCAGAGAACTTAAGTGGGACATTTGGTCCAGTACAGGTTATGCAGAAGTTGAGGGTGATATAAATGTCGCGTGGAATAAGGTGTTGGACCTGTTGGAAAATTGTGATGAATCATGCTTTCAAGACCTGAAAAACAGTAAAAAAGGTAAAGAAATTAAAAATGACCTCAAAGACACCAAAGACTATGTGTACAAATTTCACGATCTAATTGTTGGTGACAATGTATACAGACCAAAGTATGAAAAGATTTTACCAGACACTGTTAAGGTGTGAATACAGTAGCATCCAAAAATTTTCTGCTGTTAACGTAGGGTTGATGTTCAAGGCCGTCACCATGGCCCATTTCTTTAACGGCTTAAATGGTCAACATTCTGACGGTTCATTGATTGATAAAGCATTCGATGTGTCGAAAGCTATGTACCAGATTCAACGCAACTGCCTTTTAAACACGAATGAATATGTTGAAAGTGGATGTCAAAAAATTTATCGATACTTCAAAAAAACGTAAAGACATAGCACGTGAAATCAGGAAGCATTTAGATAAGACGTATGACTACTTTGATTGGATGGTTGTTGTTTTTGAAACGGCTCTTTCAGACCAAGAAAGTACAAGCAACTAAATGGAGAAACAGCCACACTCTGGATGGGTTTATTGAAGTGACAAAGGGAGAATTCACTGTGGCTGTAGCTAAACAAGCTAAAGGGCAGCATACGAAAACTGAAGAGGTAAGAACAGCCATTGAAAAATGCTTCAAGAAAGCAGAGATGTGTTATAAAATCCCTGAAGTTTTAGAAAGGTGCAAAATAAAGGACAAGTTTACAGCCATCCATGCTTACCATTTTAAAGAACATGGAAATGCTAAAACTTTAGATGCTAAAGACGCTCCTACAGAAATGGACTATGAGCCAGTAGAACCCAAAACTACCCCTTACACATATAAAGGGAAATGCACACCATTACCAGGAATTAAAACAGGCCACTTCAGAGTTCTAATCAAAAGCGATGAAGAGTTGATGAATAAGGATCCCTGTACAGATGTTGACTGTGGCAAAAAGGAAAATAGAGGAAAATGTGTCCCACTGGGAAAAGAATACATCGGATTGTGTGATTGTAAGGAGGGTTATTATGGGCAGAAATGTGAGGAGTCCATCGTAGACTACAAGAAAAGATTGTCAACTAAAGAAATCCCAGAATCAGTAATGAAGACTTTAAAATAAAAATAATCCCTCTGATAATGTGTATCATCTAAAGTCTAGCCTTGGTGGATGATTCAGAAAAACATGCAAACACGTGACTGAATGAACGTTTGCATTTCTTTACATTTAGAAGGGTTCAGTTATGTGACGGGTTCTGGTCTTTCTCTGGTTTACTATAATGCTTGTTTGTTTCTAAACTTTAAACTGCAGAATAATTCATTGTTGGTTTTTTCAAAACTGGAAGATTTTTTATGGATTTTGGAGGTTTCTTTTCAGTCTGATTTTATGTTATGACTGTTTTACTCAGAACTTCCTGTCATAATTTTCCTTTTAACCAACAAGAAGCTTTTCCTGCTTTGAGTTTCTGTCCAATCTGCAAGAAAAAAACCAAATAAAAATGTCAATCATCTGTCTGTCTTCCTGGTCTGTTTGGTTCTGCAGCTCTGAGCTGATAATGATCCACCCTGCATTCAGTCTAAATCATTTCCCCCTTTTTTTTACCAATTTATTGTCACAGTCTGAGAACAGGAATTATAATACAGGTGTGACACAGAAGAACCGGACAATTCAAAGGCTGTCCTAATTTTTTCACCTTTCTAAATTTTAAATTAAACAAAGAAAACTGATAACATTTTTTGCAGCTAATTTTGGATCCTTATAGTTGTTAACTCAAAGGTATCTGCTCAGCCAGAGCTGCTAACTGATATGAGCTCAGAATTAGGGTGATGGCTAGGAGGCCTTTCAGGTCTCAAATATTTCGAGCTCAGTAGATAAATAATGAAAATTATAATAGATATTCAAAATAGCTGCTTAGTTACAATACATACAGGAACTTTTATTCTGAAAGGAAATGTGATACCCCTTCCTTTCTATTTAGTAGAAAACAAACATTTTCAGTGTCAAAAAGTTAAAGGACTAGACTAGATGTTTGCTCTTCAGATACATTGAGAGGTAATCAGTCCTTAGACATTCCCACTCATCTGTATGCAGATGGTACTTTCTGAAACAGGAAGTGAAAAGGTAATAGATGTTATGCCCTAATAGAAAGGAGAATGTTTGGTTTGAGATGAGCAGGATATTAGGAGGAGAAACAGGTTCCTGAAAGCATAGATACAGGAGGAACGCACTGTTACACAGCTGTTATTCATCAGAGGGGCTGTTTACCATATTAACATTTCACAGTTATCAGTTTTTAGTTATTATATAGTTATACAATCATTATCAATACTATTATTAAGGAACAAATGGGTTCAGCCATGAAATAATGCCGACATTAGGATCCCTGCCCAATTGTAGTTCTGATAGCATCCAGCAGGGGCCGCCATTCTAAACTGTATCAAATGTATGAAGCATGGTGTCGAGTTTTGACCTGTTGTGTCACATTGGTTCCCTGCATTGAAACTGCCATCAATAGCCCTGCTAAACAACCCAGCCACTTTAAAGATCTGGAATCAACCACTTCTAATTCAGGGGTTAAAACATTTACATTTTGCTCTTGAGAAGCCAAAGCGAAACCTAACCTATTAATTCAACTTTACCTAAATAAAGCTAAACAATCATCTAAACCCAAAAAAAAACAAAACAAATCATAGACCCTCCCTCTCAGTCCTGTTCACTTTCCTCATCAGGTTGATTTAAAACACTAGTTACTTGTCAGCACTTCCATGGCAACACATGACCAGGTAACCTCAAAGAATAAAGGAGCGACAAGAACAATAAAAAAATTGATCTTATAGTTACATTGCAGGTGGATCTCAAAGTGAAAAACTTGCGCAAATACCATTTTTGGAAAGAGATTGTCAAGTTGAGGAGAGGTTTGAGGACCCAAGGGCAGAGGCAAGGAGGTAGAGGTGAGTTCTTGTAGTTTGGATTGAATGTTCACATGTAACAAAGGCAGGAATCCAGGAATCCAACTTAAAACAAACCAGAACCATGGAAACATCAGGTAAAATAAGCACAAGCAGCCAAGAAAAGACGAGGAACCAGCACTGAGGAACTGCACAGGGAGAGTATTTATGGCTGACTGAACAAAGGCCGGGGCTATCTGGTTTGGTGCGCCGCTGCCTCAGAAGCGTCGCGGAGTGCGCATGTGCGCCGCTTTCAGGAAATCCTATACACTACTGTTTATGCTCTAAAAAACATTCTAAAATGACTTCTGTTTCGAAAATTCTGGACGCTACCCACTCAGGACACTTGGAATACATTGACGAAAGCAGTATGGAGGAATATTGACACATATTTTTTGTGGACTTTTTATGGACCTTTTGCGCCTCGGGCTTATAGACCTCCATTATTTGAATGTCAGCAGACAGCAAGAAGCCTCCCAGACTCCAGATGCATTTGGAGATATCAAAAAAGTACCCAGAGTGTTGTTCAGCATGGGGGTGAGTAGAAAATGAAGGCTAATCATGTTTTGGGTGTACTATTCCTTTAAGGTGGTTAAAAAAATGCCTTATTAATTGTTTTTGTAGTAATTTCATTCTGGTGATTGATTAAAATACAATCAAGTTTTTGTTAAATTCGTTGAGGTGGACTTGTTTTATAAGCTCTGTCACACAAAGGATTGTGGGTAATTGTCCTACAGGTCCCTATGCTAACTGAGTGGCACTAGGTAGCGCTTCCTGGTTCCAGCTCCTTCCTAACTGCCAGCGCTATTCTAATAGCATTTTTATGGCGACCAAGGACAAACTGTCCTTCGCTATTAAAGGTAATTGGATCGTGAAGAGAAGTGACTCAATACAGAGGTAATCTGGGGGAAAAGACACATAAATCAAACAAAATGCAGAAAGAATGAGTAAGAAAGAAAATAAAAACGTAATAAAAGTATTTGGGCTCATTGTCCCCATATGGCTGGCACTGCTCCTGCTCATTCAGGGTGTTTAGTTGGGTTCAGTTCAGGACTCGGCTCAGTTCTTACACACCAACCGCATGTATCCACGTATCTGTGGACCCAACAGTTAAAAGTGATTTAGGAGATCTTGGAAAAACATTTCCAGCAAGCTATATCTTTGAACATACACAACCATGCCTCTGCCTTCAGACCACCCCTGAAAACCACGCCTTGAAAACACATGAACGTGCAGGGGCATGCATACATAGACACTAGGTGGTGCTAAAGCACTAGGAAGTTTGCCCTTTTTCAAAGAAAAGCCCTTTTGAAACTCGTTTTTTATTTTATTTTATTATTATTAATATATTAAGATTTTACCGAGGTCGGTTTTGAAATTATCTTTTGAAAACCTGAGCCATTAAAAAACGACTGAAACAACGCGCCACCAGCCGACCAGCCTACTGTATCTCTTCATTTGTCAATGTGAACTGCTGCGTCGCCTCGCGTAAGGGCATGCCAGATGCGCAGCATCATAGCAGTTCAGTAGCCGCCTTCAGATAGCAGGAACGGTCGCTGACAGGCTGCTTCTCCCGTGCCCCATTACAGATCAAGCAGAATCATTTTGTTGTGCGTTAAACTGTCTCATTCAGCAGCACTAAACAAGCATTTTTGCCGACTGGTCAGCAGATAAACTAGTTGTCTCCTTGTAAGATGCTATTTTACTTTTTATGTTTTATAACCATATTTTTTATCTTAAGTGTATATATTAGTCTATTTTATTGCATGACTTATACCCACAGTTTTTAAGACTCATACTTTTATAATTTTATTTACCTATTCCATATTATGTTTCATGTTGCACGATTGTACCATAAAAAATCCCTAGTTTGTGAACTCCTTCACTAACAATGGCAACAAACCTGATTCTGATTCTGAAAGTTTTACACTGTAGCCCAAGTCAATGACAGATAACATGAGGACGACCAAATAGGCTACAAATAATTTCGGTAGAATTTCTTCTGTATCAATTACGGAATAGATTAGGGTTACTGAAAATACAAGTTAATTGATGCCTTAAATTTTATTTCAGTTTAGTGCAGGAAAAGTCAGAATGCAAGCGACATTAAATCTCAGAATTCTGACTTTTTTCTCAGAATTCTCGACTTTTGCTCAGTATTCCCTGACTTTTTGCTCAGTATTCCTGATCTCTTAATCTCAGAATTCAAGGTCAGAATTCTGACTTTTAACCCTAACCCTTTTAAATAAAATTTAAAAATCAGTCAACTTCTTTCTTTTCAGTGGCCCTAATCCTCTTCTGTACAAATCTATGTGTTAAGACAAACGTTTTCTGTTGTATAGGTTTTAGTTAGGCAACATAAATTAACACATTTTTGGCTCTCTTTATTGTCTTAATTGTATATTGATTTAGTAATTGCAGCACAATGCCAAGAAAGGAGGGTTAATCATATTGAAAAATCTTTAAAAGTTGTTCACATTTTATTTTTAAGTGGTTTGTACAAAAAGCAGGTATTAAAATAGCTATTATTTTGTAGGCTACCATAAGTCATATCCATGTGACAAGACTTCCAGTCATGTTGCCCTAATAGCCCATTATTTGAACTAATGTGGCATATTTGTTAAAGCTATTATTATTATTATTATTATTATTATTATTATTATTATTATTACATATTATTATTATTATTATTATTATTATTATTATTATTATCATTATTATTGTCATGATGGTTATTATTATTATATATTGTAGCCAGTCACAGCAGGGAAGCTCTATACCATCAACATCTACCAGGACAGGAGATGAGGAAGAGTTCAGGGAAGACACAGAGACAGAAAAAGACCAGGATGAGGGAGAACAGATGGGTGAGGGAAAACAGATGGGTGAGGGAAAACAGGGAGATGAGCCAGCACTGAAAGAAATGCGCTTTAGTCTGTTCTGTTGGTGGTGTGACTTTTTTCCATTGAAACTCACGTTTAGAGAATGTTACAAATAAAAAGTCAAATTTCATTCAACATGCGTGTATTTTTATAATTAAGGTGGCTACGTGCGCTAAAAAGTGCCCTCCCCCCCTCCTGAGCACCTGCCCCCAAAATGTCTGTTGCAATACTCATGTGAGCACGTGCATGCTGTCTGCAGGACGTCTAGAGCAGGAGGAGCACTGCTGATGATGCAAAAAACGCTATGATCACTCACCTCTGAAACTGTTTATTAACGCACTAATTAACTTAAAATGTACAAAACTGCCAGTAGAAAATGTTCGCTTTTATTATCCTGGAGCCTGCATTTTTGGATTACGTACCTGAAAACCACCTTCCAGCCGCTACGGCAAACCGGTAAACAGGAGGCGATCGGGCCAGAGGCTGCTGTTGAATGGGATTCCCAGTGACAGCGCACCGTCGGTGTACGGGGGTCTGAGCGGCTATGAAAGAAATAATATTTGAAGGCAGGATGGTAATCTGGATGAACTGACTGAACATATACGATATTTCCAGGTGGACTTTGTCACTTCAAAATAGATTCAAACTACTTTCTACCCAGCAAATATAGCTGCCATTGTTCCAGGCAAAGAAGAAAGGATAGGGTAGCTCCGCCCAACATGCATCAGACCCACTTGTTTCACCACGCAGCTAGAGCAGCAACTGGGCTTTTGGTTACCCTACAGCGCGTGACGGTATCCTGGACACAGGTGGCCCCGTGCTTCCCCGCCTGCCTTACCCGTCCCCGACCGGCGGCCCCTGGCTCTCTGCTGAGGTCCGGTCCAATCAGCGGCCCCAGTAGTCGAACCCCCCCGAGGAAAAAAAGTGTCCTCCTGTTCAGAAACCCAAATCAAATCTAGTCACCCTAGCCAAGATTCCTGAGTCGCGCATTAGAACTAAACTTGTACAAGCATCAAACATGAAGCAGCACGCGCGTTTTTGCTGCTCTTGCTGCTTTAGGTGTGAACGTAGCATAACAGTGGCTAGCTTCCAGCGATGGCGTCCTGCACGAGCATCGGGGGGTCGATTCGCTCATGTGTCAGGGTACGAGCACAGGGGGGAGGGACAAGCAGATGACCATGATTGACGTGTCAGGAACCAGTCGTGTAGAACGGACAGTCTTTTGTGATTGGTTGGGGTTACTCATTCATTTCTCACTGTAGCGGGGAACATTTATTTTAGTTTCACTTCCAGACCTTCTATTTCAGTGCTTGCTAAGCGGCTGTGGGGAGATCTTGCATCAAAAAAGATTTCCTACTGCACCTTTAAGAGGAATTGACATCCTCTTTCCAGAATGTTGTCAATATAAAATAAAATATTATGCATAATTTATTAAATGTTCCTACTACAACAAATAAGCTGAGCCCAACTCCTACCCTCCCCAAACCATGAACCCTCCCCCAGGTGACCAGGCAGCAGGTCAATTCAATTCAACTCAGTTTATTTATGTTGATCCAATTAACAACATGTCATCTCAAGGCACTTTATTGAGACAATGCAGCCAGATCATCCACTCACATTGGTTCAAAGTTTTCTATCTAAAGAAAACAGTTTAATTGCATCATCAGTTTTATTGCAGGTGATGATCAGTCAGCTGCAGCCACACACGGCTGGATAGAGCATGACAATCTGAAACTTTCAACAAATGGCTGCAGCAGGAGCGTTCCTTAAAAAAAATAATTATGAAATTTAACAGTCAAACTCAGTGGGCGGAACTAGAACCGACTTAATAGAAACCCTGACGTCTGATTGGCTGCTTCTCACTGAGAACGACAGCTGTCTCTTTCAAGAAAGTTTCATGATGAGTTTTATGCACATATGACATGAAACAGAGAGAAATAATGACATTACCATCTAAATGAATTTATTAAACACCAAAAACTATTAATATAATGTAAATGGTATGTTATATTATTCAAAGGCTAATTAGTTTTTTATATTTCATAAATTGATGGAACATTAAATTATTTCAATTCAGTTTATTTCTATAGAGCCAATTCACATCATGTCATCTCAGGTCACTTTCCAGTTCAACCAGATCATCCAGTCAGATTGATTCAAGTTTTCTATCTAAGGAAAACCAGCTGATTGCATCGACTCATTGACTCTTCAGCAATCCCTCTCCACCCTCACTATAAGCATGCTTGTAGCTTATTGTAGTGGAGGAAAACTCCCCTTTGAGGAACAGGAAGAAACCTCCAGCAGAACCAGGCTCCGGGTTGCGCGCCATCTGCTGAGGCCCACTGGGGTTCAAGGAGACAGAAGCAGACATAGAAAAGAAGCATAGATACAAAAGGCAACTGTCAGCCAGCTCCACAGGCGCCCCTCGTCCAGGAAACACACAGCCAGGCAGGCAGGCCCGAGCCAGCTCCCATGTCAGAGGATGAAAGAGAGCACATCCAGTTGTAGTCACAGTCAGAGAAACAGGACTACACTGGAAAACAGGCCACGCTCCAATTTCTAGAAACAAAGGTGTTGATGGCAGCAGCACAGCTGATATTTCTCTCCAGGATAACGACAGACCAGATGAAGCTACTATGATGAGGAAAAGCAGAGAGAGCAGAACATTAGAGATTGAACTAACAAATAATGCAGAATGGGAAAAAGAAGCCCAATTATTACCTCACCTGCAGAGGTAATAAATCATTTTAATGTGTCGTATTTGTTGGGAGAAAGATGAAAAAGGGGTCACTATGTCCTCCAGCAGTCTAAGCCTATAGCAGCATAAATATAAAGATAGCTCAGGATAACCTGAGCCACTCTAACTAAAAGCTTTATCAAAAAGGAAAGTTTTAAGCCTGGGCTTAACCTATTAAAAATTCCACTGGTAACATTTTTACCAGCAGGTGGAGCCATTGCGCACAGCTCCAAGCTGACAGCAATAGTTCAAAGCCCCACAGCTCTGGAACTGTTATAACTAGGGGGCTGACATTTTCTGCATTTGTGCTTGACATGATGTAGAACAAATATAATACAATAAAACCTGCCTTTTCTCAAGAATGTCTTTATTACTGCTGTTCAAAAAAGACCTATAATTTCCGAGATTAAAAACCCCAACTTTGAGTCATGTTTGAACTGATGCAGGTTGGTCTGTGTTCTAGTCACCCAATTTTAATGCATATATTAGGAAACTAGAGAGCTTTCAATTAATGTATTGCACATGTAATTTGGGCTTACAGTTCCTAAGTTATCTGCTTTTCCATTTGGGTATGCAAAATAGGCGAGGATTATCCAAAATGAGGTGGATATTAAGAGGTTAAAAGTAGACAGGATGTCTTTAGAAGTT
The DNA here is from genome assembly GCA_018398635.1 of Cyprinodon brontotheroides. Taxonomy (NCBI): domain Eukaryota; kingdom Metazoa; phylum Chordata; class Actinopteri; order Cyprinodontiformes; family Cyprinodontidae; genus Cyprinodon; species Cyprinodon brontotheroides. Next base: position 2,929,737 of record JAGKQL010000035.1, read on the forward strand.
CCTAAGGAACCACTAAGTAAAACCTGCAAGATTGAGAGCTAAGTGCTCCTGTTAGGAACATAAGGAACAATCAGATCTCTGATATCCAGATGGAGCTTGGCCATTTAAAGGCTTTTATATGTGAGAAGGAGGATTTTAAATTCTATTCTGGATTTAACAGGAAGAGAATGAAGAGAAGCCAGGATAGGAGAGATATTATTCGTCAGAAAAATTCAAACCATTGATAGACAGCAGGTTTTAGAGTCCTCTATCTGCTAATAAGACTTTAAGCAAATTATTCAAATTCGTATTTCTGCTAAGCTCATCTCATCCTATTATGGTTGCTCTCCTCTGCTGAGCTGGAAGGATTTGAATAACTACAGCTTGATATCAATGTTATGTTGCTGGATAGAATCAGATTAAATTCTAACAAGGAAACTGAATTAAACCCAGTTACTGCTTTGGGAAAATGAATGTTCATGTTTTTGTTTTCTTTTCGCCAAACTTAAATGTTTTGAATCATAAAGCAAATTTTATGAGTGGATAAAAATAACTCAAGCAAAGAGAAAAGAAAAATTTCTGAATGATAATTTCATCCGTTAAAGGAAAAAACTATCCAAAGCAACGTGGCTTTCAGAGCTCAGCTTCAAGAACCAAAATGAAGCCCAGTTATTACCTCACCTGCAGATTAAATCATTTTAATTTGTCATATTTGTTGGAAGAAAGATGTTATCAGTCTGAAAATGGTTGCAAAGCCTGTTTGTCATCGCCTTTTTGGAAACACAGGAAGGAGCAATCAGCTAAGTGAGCTTAGTGCTTGGAAAAAATCTTTCATTCCTTTAGAGACAGCATGAAAAGTCAGCTGAGTACAAAACATAGAGAGGAAAACAAAGAAGAAAAGGGACAAGAAGAAGAGGGACACAACCTAGAACAGATAATGGATGTCTATTCTATTAACATTTCTCTATCTGGAGAATGGGGCTGTTTGATGTGTTATCTTCTCCATTCAGAGGGGCCCCTGCCTGTCTTTGCCCAGGGCCCCAGATTTCCTAAATCCACCCCTCAATACCTTTTTTTTTGTCTGCTATTGTTGCTCTTAACGCTTAATTAGCGTGTTAGCTGCATCCAACCGTTGCCTTTCAGAATTCTTCTAAGTGGTGCCCGACTTTGCACGAAAGTGAATAGGGTGAATCTGATTGGTCGATTTATCAAGGCGGGACTGTTGTAGCGAGGGAGGTTCAAAACCAAGGATTTGGTTGTGGCCAGTTTGGTCGGAAGCATCTCTTGCTAACCAGCTAGCAACTTAGTGCTTAGCAGGTTCCCAATAGGAAATTCCATTGGGACCAAGTAGCACTAAATTGGTGACTTAGGAAGCGACGCTGTCCAGGAGCAGCTATGGACAGAGGAAACATGCAAGAGGAGGAGGGGTTAGTGTGGGAGGTCGGAGGTGGATGAGTCTCCTCCGTCATCCATTTTTTATTTAGAGGAGAGGAAGGGGGGCCGAAGATGTTGTGGAAGAGGACGCCAGAGCGGCAGAAGCTTGGTTTGGTGTAGAAGGCTTCCAGCCATACATGTTTGAGCCCACTGCCTCCCTTACGCGCTGCCAGCAGTTCTGTTAGCTCCCACGCCTGCAGAAGACACAGACGTCCATCCCCGTGAACACTGGGGCGCAACTCAATGGGAAAGGAAAGGATTCTGATTCCAACCGATTCGGTATATTAGCTGCAACACATGAATCAAGATGCTATGACCAAAAATTTGATTGACAGATGACCGTTGATATATGATTGGCTGAATTTAGGTGTTCAGGCTGGCCAGTGAGAACTAACTGGCCTTGCAAGAAGATAACGGAAAAACTGCCTGTAGATTTTTAAAACAAGGATTTTTTTTAAATAGAATTTTCTCTACATTTTGGGATAATATGGTCTGATAAAAATACATGTTTAAGCCAGAATAATTTGACATTTAATATGATTTCTCTTCGACTTTAAATGTTTTTTACCACCACTAGGGGGAGCTGTACAGTCCGTAGCTTCAATTAATTATTTATAACTGTTTAACTAGTTTAGGTTTTTATTCATTGAGTTTCTTTCTTTGTTTGTTTTCAGTTTTTTAATAAAGCTGTCTGATCAGCTCTTTCTCCACTTTGGTCTCCGGGTCTTCTGGTGGTTCCTGCGGCTTTCCTTGGCCGCAGACAGCGTCTCCTTCTGGGCCCTCAGCAGGATGTCCTTCCTCCGGTGGGTCATGGCTTCGTACCGCCGCCTCTCCTCCTCCCTCTGCACTCCGGAGGGTCCGGGAAGGGGCCCAGAGGAGGTACCGAGCAGCTGCCTACTGACCACCGGCAGCCTTTGGCGGGCGTCTGCAGACACCAACCGGGACTCAGGCAGCGGCAGCAGGGACAGGGAGCTCCAGAGCCGCCGGGCGTGGGACACATCCTCCGGGGAGCTGCCCTCAAACACGATGGACGGTTGGTTCAGCTGTCCTTCTCCATCACTCTGTAGCGCCATTTTAGCTTTCTGAAAATGTTCACAACTGTAAGTTGGTTACACTGGTCACCGCGGCAAGAGCGGTGGTGGGCGGGGTCTAACGTAAAAGCTGCTGAAACGGACGAGGATTGGGGCCACTAAAAAAAAAAATTTTTTTTACTGATTTTTAAATTTTATTTCCGTTTATATGAGATTTTTCTCAATTTCTCAGAATTTTGACTTTTTTCCCCAAATTCTGACTTTTTTCTCAGAATTCTGACTTTAATCTCAGAATTGTGGATCTTAATGTAGATGGGCACCATGAAGGCAGAGATGTGAGTAGGACTTTTCCCAATTGTGAATTATTTCTCGAATTCTGCCGTTTTTTCCAATTGTGAATTATTTCTCCAAGAATTCTGACTTTTTCCCGAATTGTGAATTATTTCTCAGAATTCTGACTTTTTACCCTGAATTCTGACTTTTTTCCTGAATTCTGACTTTTTTCTCAGAATTCTGACTTTTTTCTCAGAATTCTGACTTTTTTTCCCCGAATTGTGAATTATTTCTCCGAATTCTGCCTTTTTTTCCCTCGAATTGTGAATTATTTCTCAGAATTCTGACTTTTTTCCCCAAATTGTGAATTATTTCTCAGAAATCTGACTTTTTACCCTGAATTCTGACTTTTTTCTCAGAATTTTGACTTTTTTTCCCTGAATTGTGAATTATTTCTCAGAATTCTGACTTTTCCCTGAATTGTGAATTATTTCTCAATTCTGACCTTTTTTTCCCTGAATTGTAAATTATTTCTCAGAATTCTGACTTTTTCTCAGAATTCTGACTTTAATCTCAGAATTGGATCTTAATGTAGAAGGGCACCATGAAGGCAGAGCTGTGAGCGCTCAGCTTCATTGATTAAGATGTGAGGTTGTTTGGCAGAAACAGGAACACATTGGTGGAAATGATGGAATTAAGGCGACTCTTACATGCCTGAGGGGTCCCTGGTGATGCTATTTTATTGGAAAAGCAGAAAGTGATTAAAACAAGAGAGCTAGACTCTAAAACAGACATGGCTTCGGGCTAAACATGCTAAGATGTTTCTTAGCTGTCAGAACTCAGTCAGACCTCTGAGAAAAAGTCAGGAGTAGAGCTTTTTTCTCATGCCTAATATAAAAATTTAAAATCAGTTCACTTTTTTTTTTTTTTTTTTTTTTTCAGTGGCCCCAATCCTCGTTCCGGTACAAATAAATGTTGGTAGAAATTAAATTATACAGTGAGACATAAATGTATACATTTCTTTTTGTAATTACCTTATTTATTTATTGTCCGTTATTTTTTTTAAGTATTTATTTATGTGCATGTTGTATTATTTTGTCTGTTTTGTTCTTCCTTTGCATTTTTTTACCCTATTTATTTCAAAATTCTGCAAATATGGTAGAACTGGTCCTCCATAAATGTGTCCATAAATGATATAAGGGGGAATCTATACGGGAATAATGAGTATCCCGTAGATAATAACAATTTATCCCCATTTTAAAATGCTCGTAAAGAATTGTTCATGGCTTTATAACTGCTACATGTAATCCTCAATCGTCACACAGATACAGCACTGGGACTTGATCAACAGCCGATACCGCACCGTGGACGTCACTAACCAGTAGGTGGCAGTAGTGTTCTTTGACAAACATGGATGCCTCCAGTAAAGAACATTCACATGAAAATTACTCTGAATTAAAAAACACTGATCCTTTATTGAACAGTATGGAATCATTTCAGATTTAAAGAACTTTCAGAAGTTTGCACTCTGATTGTGAACATATTTTTTTTGTTTGTTTTTTCAGTTTTTAGATGTTATGCAGAGCGATCAGATGCAAATTCATCCATTACAAAGAGTTTTATTCAATTAAACTAATCTAACGTTATCCAGTCCAGCTGGAGCGTTCAGTCATCATCAATTTGCATTAAAACTTCCCTGCATGAAGGAAACAGCAGAAACTATAGCAGCTAAATAATGTTTGATGTGTCAAGAACTTCAACAAAAGAAGATGAGCTGCTGAAAAGAAGACCTCTGAAGGATCCGGAGAGATCCTGGAGTCTCCTCCTGAGGAGGGTCCTGCAGACACCACCAGTGCAGAGCTTGTTTAACAGTCATAACACCATTTAGTGCAAAAGGTGACATTCGGTGGATGGAATTAGAGGAAGAAACTGGAAATAAACTTTACTCCGAAATGTCTGGAAATAAAATCATGAAGTGGCAGAAATTCTCTGAAACTTTGCTTGACTTAAAAGTTTTTATTTTTGCTGACTGATGCTTTGCTCTGAGCAGGAGAAGCTGAATATGAGCAAATAAAAGCTCTTCATGGAGATCTGCCAACTGTGGAAAGAAGGCGGGTCGTGGCCCCACCCCAGGTGTCGCGCCGCGTTTTAAATAGAGGAGGAGGAGGAAGAGCGACATCATCATCACAGGCAGCACTTCTTTCACCTGACATGATATCCTCATTTCTCTGGAGTTCAGCCAGCATCCTGCACTGAGGACTGAAGCACTGAGCAGTAAGTAAGAACGGCAGATTTCCTTCTTCCAGTCAGAATTAGAACAAATATCTGCTTCTATGCAGATGATGCAGCTCAGTTTGTGCTAAATGAAAAAGATGTGCAGTAATAGTTTATTTTTATGTGGCGTGTTACAGAGATAAATATTTTCTTTTAAGATTTGCACACAAATAACTAAAAAAGCATATATTTTCCTTTTGTAAAGTTAGTATAAAAGCCAAAATCTGCCTTAAAGATGCGTCCTACAGGTTTCTTGTTGCACGCCGAGGTGCTGCTGCCCGCCACACATGGGTACATCCTCTGACATGTCACCGTTTTGGTGTAAACGCTAAGCTTGGCTGGAGCGAGGAGCGGCTGAACCTTATAAGGTGAAATGCCAGCCAGGTTCTCCTCAGCATCCCAGTGTGGGCTACTAGGCTAGCAGGAGCAAAGGGTTAGCCAAACATGGGCATTCCAGCATGGCAGCTCTGCAGTTTGACTATGGGGGTTATCTGTGTGCTGCTTTTCATCTTTTATTACCTGCTGTTCAATGGGAGGTCAGAGGAGCCTTGTGACCTGCAGGAAGAGCTGCAGCTCAGGATAAGTCAGTAAGTAGCTGGATGCAAAGTGAGGGAAATGTGCTCAGGCTGTTATCAGCTCCCTGAAACTGGAGGCAAGTGGAGCTGAGATGCAAAGGCAGCAGCTTTGAGTCACGGATGAAGGAGAGAAGATCAGCCTTTAATCAAAGCTTGCATGTAATCAGGGTGAAGGTTTAAAGTCCGGATGGGGTTTTAGTTCTTAGCCATAAAGAAGAGGAACAGCCATCCTGGTATTAATATCCAACCTGAAGTTTTCTGTGTTATTTCTATATCCTGTCTGTGTTATTTTTTTCTAAATTAAAGAACCTGATGGATTAATGAGATTCAGTCACCAGCAGATCCCCAGATTTCCTTCATTTTCAGGTAAAACTCACATTTAGATCCTTTTTCTATTTGGATTCGGATCCATTCTGGATCATCTGGGACCCTGATTAAACCAAAGTTACTTTAATTAACCTCCTATTAGGAGATACCATGAATAATAAAAGCAAATTGCCCTGCAGTAGCTTATAGAAAGATGTGTGAAAATTGTTTTGCAAAGTGGGAAAAGTTTTATCCACAATCTGTTTGAGAAGAGAAACAGAGTTAGAGGTCAGGGTTTGTTTTCTGTCGGTTCCTCCGCCTCAGCAGATGGAAATTATTTTATAAACGTCTATAAAACTGTGAAAAAAAAATATTATTTTGACTTTTTTTGCTGCTCAGACTGGATCCTGAAACCTCTTCATATACGACTATAATTAATACGTTTAGGTTATTAGAAGCTTTGTTCATATAGATTAATGTCACATAGATTGATGATTTTAAGTCTTTTTTTCTAATTATCAGGATGAAACACTAATGAAACTCCAAATTCAAGGTTTAAACATAACAGACCAATAAAATCATTAAGTTAATCTAATCTAAAGGGGGCTTTATGAAAAATGGAGATAAAAAAAAAAAAAGTTTAGAGTGGCTTTTGACTAAATTATCTAAACATCATTATTATTGTTTTCAGTCCAACTTTCATTTAAATTTCTTTTTTTTTTTTGGTATAATCATCTTATTTTAACTTATTTTACTAAAGACTAAGACTTGCTATATAACTGAGTTTAACGGCAATATTAGAATAGAGAATTAGGGGAAATACTAAGATATATATATTTTTTTTTAATTACATAAATAAAGCCATAATATTGGGTCTATGACATTAAAGTAATAAAATTACAAGAATAAAGTTTTAATGTATTCTTAAAATTTTAAGAATAAGGTCATGTTAGGAAAATACTGTGATATAAACATTTTCCCAGGCTTGATAAGATCAAAGGTTTCGTTTTATTAAAAAAAATCTTATCTCATAATAAATTACTTTATTTTTGTGATTTTAAAAAGTCACAGTTTGGCCTTAATATTCTGTAGTAGAGCCTATTTGAATAAATTGAGTAAATAATGTTAGACTGGAGAAATGTCTTAGGACCAGTTGTTAAAATTCAGGCTGAACTTTTTCTCAGTTTTTAGAAAATAATAACAGATGGCGGCCATTTTTGTTATAAGATGTGTGCTAACACTCATCAGTACTTTGATCATGTGCTTTGAAATCTGGTGGCAATGTGTATGGATGTTTTAAAAAAAAAATAAAAATAAACTAGAAGATTATTTAGGGAAAAAAAGGTTTAAAATTAAATGAGTAAAAAATGAAAACAAAATGTAAACATTTTGAAACAAGAGAAGACTACAGATTTAAAATGGAAAAGTACGGACGCTCATTAGGGCCACTGAAAAAATAAAAAAATAGTTAACTGATTTTTAAAATATTATTTCAGTTTAATATTGGAAAAAATTCAGAATTTTGACTTTAATTTCAGAATTCTGACTTTAATCTCAGAATTGTGGATCTTAATGTAGATGGGCACCATGAAGGCAGAGATGTGGAGCGCTCAGCTTCACTGACAAAAATGTGAGTTGTTTGGGAGGAACAGGAACACATTGGTGGAAAATGAGGGAATTAGGCGACTTTTTACGTGTCTGGTGGGTCCGCTGTGATGCTATTTCATTTATGGAAGAGCAGAAGGTGATTAAAAGCAGAGAGCTAGTCTCTAAATCAGACATGGCTACGGCTAAACATGCTAACATGTTTGTCAGCTGTCAGAATTCTGAGATTAAAGGCAGAATTCTGACTTTTTTCTCATATGATACTGAAATAAATGTAAAAATCTGTTAGATTTTTTTTTATTTCTCAGTGACCCTAATCCTCTTGCGTAGAAAAAAAAAACTAGTTTAAAACTAAAAGGTTTTTCAGTTTCAGACTGCTTGGTGTGAGGGGCGGGGCTTAGATGACATGGCACATGATGGCTACACATGCTCCCTGCTGATGCATTCAGGAACTGTGGGAAATAGAAACATCTTCAAAACATCATATATATTCTATGGTAATGTGGTTGTTTTTAATAGGTTTTACTGATCTAAGTTGTTTATGTGAGAGCAGATACGAATGTGACTGGGATGATAGTGACACATCTGTCCGGCATTTTCACTCTGCAAACCTTTAGATGACAGCAGCAGGCGGATCATGAGCTTAGATCAGTGAAGCAACTTATTCTCAAATACAATAATAGGAACTCTGAGTATTGATCATTTTTTAAGCCGTTTAAAGTTCCCATGGTTCCTGCTGTCCAGCTGTCAGTCATTCCAAGCATGATGACATCTAAGCCCCACCCCCACGCTAGAGGCAGTTTAGAACAAAAATTTGTTAAATAATAAAAATAGAATGTTGATGTTTTTCAGGTTTAAATTGTTTTCTATTGTTTCAAAATTGCTTTTCTATTCCAATTTTTTTTTCTCTGTTTAAAAATAAATAATTTGTTGGAGCTAAATTATCTCCATAAATGTTAAACTTCACATCATCAATTAATTATTTCCATTTGTCCATCTGGGGTTAACAGTTTAGCTAAGCTGCATTTAAAGTCAAACACATTTCTAACATCCAGAAATGGATTTGGAGGCTAAATTCATGCTCAAGTTCAATTTTTTTGAACTTTTAGGGAATAAATTAATGTGCTGATTCAACCATCTGGGGCCAACTTAACGCGTTAAAGGAAGGTTCATAAGTTCTTTTTCGTCCTCAAGGATTCTTCAAAAGGTTACCTGTGGAGTACCACAGGGATCAGTGCTAGGACCAATTCTCTTTACTTTATACATGCTCCCAATGCGGTAGGGTCATTAGACAGCATGGGATTAATTTCCACTGTTATGCTGATGATACCCAGCTATATACGTCTATAATCCAGATGAAACTAACCCATTACATAGATTACAGGCATGTCTGAAGACATAAAACCTGGATGACTCTTAACTTTCTGCTTCTGAATGCAGACAAAACAGAAGTTATAGTCTTTGGACCAGAGTCTCTCTGAAAAAGCTGATTGTCAGATAATAAAGTAAAATCCCACATCAAAGGGTTTTTCTCTTTTCATCTGCAAGGATTTTGCAAAAATAGAAACCTCCTGTCCAGGGGTGATGCTAAGAAACTAGTTCATGCATTTGTTACTTCAAGGCTGGACTTATTGTAATTCTTTACTATCAGGAAGTCCACAAACTGTAGTTAAAAAAGCCTTCAATCTGACTGGATGATCTGGTTGAACTGGAAAGTGACCTGAGATGACGTGTTCTGAATTGGCACTATAGAAATAAACTGAATAGAATTGAATTCTAGCTTGTTACAGTTACATGCATTACAGCACGGAGGACCATTCCTGCCATTATCAGAATTAATTAAGAAATGCATGAATTCATTACAGTCCCAATAGTTAAACAACCTATTAATTAGGGCTGCAACAACGACCGAGAAGTAAAATCGAGTAAAAATCGGACTTTTTAAAAGCTGCTGGCAATTTCATCATCGATAGTTGCCGTCGCGATTAATGCGTGACACGCGCCATTCGCCGCCATCACATCCACTCTGACTGAAACGGGGGAAGAAAAAAAAAGCAGAGCGACGCTGAAGCAGAGCTGCAGGTGCAGTGTTGCCAACCTCAAGACCCCTCCAGCCACTATTTTTCAAAAAGCGCCTCTAGCGTCAAATCTGGCGACTTTTTACGGTGTCACTGGCGGCTTTTGGAGACGCTCTTACGCGGAAAGCATGTATCGCTCCTACTCCAGCGGGCGCCCCCAACCCTCGCTTCCTCCGCAGGAGGTCCTCTCAGCGCTAGCAGTCAGAGCAGCAGGATGTTTACCCTCAGCATCCAGACTGCAAATGAAGCGCCATGCGCGCTTGGTTTGACGGGCGCAAATTGATCACAATAATTAAAATAGCCTGCGCTTTGTACAGTGAAAAAAGTCGTGAATACGCAACTTTTTGTCAAAATGAAATTAACATGGCCACGGTAGCGCACCCCATGGCTTGCTCTTGGTTTTGGAAGTGGGGAAAGCGTAACGCTAGTTTCTCGTGTAGCTCATCGATGATGTCCTTACCGTGTTAGTAAGTTGTAGACAGTGATAAGGTTGGCGACTTATTTTACTTTTAATTTCATTTGAATAAGCTTAAAGGAGGGATAGTTTGGTATTTTTTGACATGAATCTGTATGGCATCCCCATCACGCCAGTGTCATGTCACACACTGACTTACCCCACTGGCAGCGTCCTGTGAGCAGAGTTTTCGTCCAGCTTTGGTCAAGCGAGAAGTAGTCCGGCAGGTTTTGCTGGACATGACGTAGAAAGCGATTTCTCTTCCCAAAACATTGTGTTCAAAAGGCGATATTTTTGCATCCCAAAAAGCGTTGGCAGTGGAAAAAAGTCACACGTCGTTATCCGCAGCCCGGAGGGATACATGTCTGTTGTATCAGTGGGCGCCGTCATTCAGACAGCTAGGGCCTAACTGACAAACAACGGCAGATGCATGTATCCCTCCCGCCCAGCTAGGAGCTGCTGCGGATGGCGGCAATACATGTGTAACAGCAGAGAAATGCGGACCTGAAGCGATAACGACCGCGTGTGACTTTTTTTCAACTACAATCGCGATTTTGGGATGCAAAAGACATCTACTTATTTTGACCACATATAATGTTTTGGGAAGAAAAACGCTTTATTTCGCTGGGTCTAGTAAACCTGCCGGACTCTACGGCAGACCAAAAAACTGGGCCGAGAACTCTGCCCTCACAGGACGCTACCAGGGGTAAGTCGGGTGATTGCATGACACTGGTGATGGGGATGCCATGGCCAGATTCATGTCAAAAAAATACCGAACTATCCCTTTAAAGCAGCGTTTAGCTTACTTGCATAAATAAATTAACTTGCAAATTCTGAGGGCAAGGCTTTTAAAAGTTTAAATCTTCTGGCAAAGATAAAGTAAAGAAGATCACTGCAATTTATGGAAGTAAAAGCAGAATAAAATCCAGCAAGATCAGTAATATGTCAATTCAATTATCTCGCCACATTCCCATGTAATTATCTGTCTTTGGAGGATGTGTTTTTAGCACCCCTAGTTCTCTCATTTTTATTCCAACAATACAATTTATAATTTGAATCACAGGGCTATTTTTTTTATCTCTATGGTTCAGTATTTTCTCAAGTAGCAGCAACTTTTACTGCTGCTATACTTTCCTGTCTTAAAAGGCAGAACTCTTCTAGTCTAAAAACCTCATTTGTTTGAAATGGGGGGCTATTGTTTGAACCCCTTAGGGGCTTTAAAAAATCTCTTTTTGCACTTTATGAAACAAAGTAGCCTATATTTTGTGTGGATGTACAGCTACATTTTCTCATGTAAGTTTGTACGTGTAGTTTTAACACAAACATTTTTTTTTTTTTTCATATTGCACCAGGACAGTTAATGAGCAACCTGTACTATTGTGCTTTGTTTGTTCTGTCTAAAATGTTTATTTTGGAATAAAGAGGTTAATATAAAAAATATTTTTTTGTCGATTCATCGATTAATCAAAAAAATTATCGGCAGATTCATCGATTTTTAAAATAACCATTAGTTGCAGCCCTACTATTAATGTAGAAATGAATGCAAAAAAAGGAATATCATTGAATTGAATTAGTTATTTGATACGTCCCTAGACTTAAGCAGAAGGTTCTGCAGGGTTTGAGGACGGCTCTTATTGTGTTCAGCGGGTTTTAGGTTGTGTTTGAGCTGGAAACAGTCATACAGATCTGGCAACCCTGATCAGAGAACATCAGATATAACTGGAGAGTCCAGCTTTGACTGCTGACCTTCAGGTGAAACAGTAAAAGTAAAATAGTCTTATATGTTTAAGATCTTACCTTTATTTCATGTTTTTATATATCTTTTTAAACTCGAACCGTGGAATGAAAGCATCATATGTGCTTTTATATTGTTGTCGATTGGTCTCAGTTTTAGTTTGAATTTAAGCTAATAATGTTGCCAAATATGTAAGTGTAATAAGCTTTATTTTTCTACAGAAAGTATTCACTAAACTTCATTTCCTCTCTAAATGTTCTTCAATTAACAAAATATGTTGATGTTTAACTTGTGTGACGTCAGCAGGCCAGAGGTCAAACAGCCAGAGGTCACATCAACCCAAACCACTGACGCCAACCTCAACATCTGTTCCGCCACCTCTGAATCGCCCACAAACGCCTCCGTTTCTGCTGCTGAAGCCCCTTTCCGAAGCTCCGCCCCAACCGACCTTTCCAACATGGCCGACCTCCCTACCGATGACAGCAAATTCCTCTTCCTTGAAAACGACTTCCGTAACAGCGGGGTGGCCCAGGCCGACTGGATGGCCAAGAAGATGGTGTGGGTCCCATCAGAGAGGGAGGGGTTCGAGCCTGCTAGCATCAAGGAGGACAAAGGAGAACAGGTACAGATTCTAATGATCTCATTAATCAATCAGTTGCGTTTCTCAGGGGTCACCCTTTGGCCCCTCGTTATCATTATAGATCAGTGTCACATCTCAGAACAGAAGGACCCAGTATTCAGGCAAATATATCAGAACAGAAGCACGGAGGCTCGGAGATCCACGAGTCCAAAGACAGTTCAGGCAAACCGTTCCGACGGGAACAGGAAGGCTCAGTATCTGAGAGGCAGAACAGGTCAGGATCGGTAAATCAGAAACATCAAGGCAGTCTCACCATTGGCTAGAGAGAAAAAGATAATCTGATGACTGGATGCAAGCGCCTTAAATACAGGAAGGAGCAGGTGGATCATATGAGCAGTGATGAGAAAGCAGGCAGAGTTAGACAGGTGAATGAAATAAGTAATGAAGCCAGTCATCAGTGCCAAGATATGGCCAATCAGGATCTAAAGAAGCAGGTTAAAAACGACCATTTCTTTACAGATGCCAGTGGATCCCAGCTGAATAATACAACAGCTTTGAGACGCATTTTGTTTGGGACAACAAATGTTTTTCCTTTTTTTCAGTCCATTGATTCCTCATCCAATAAAACCAACCATGTTTTCAGACTCGCTACAAATTCTGTGGGTAAATCTAATGCAGGCAGAGAGGGACTGCGCCTCGCTCCTCCGTTTTATTACCGATTGTTCGTCATCTGTCTTCAGGTCTTTCCTGGTTCCTCTCTACCCCTCATTGCTACACATTTACATACAGAACCAGGAGCGCAGCCCTGCAAATAAACCATACGACATATACAGTAGCAGCCATTCAAAATGGCCCTTCCCAGCTAAATGCCAGCCGAATAGCAGCCCACTTCCCTGCAGCTTGCCACCATCAGTGTATGTGTGACTAGGTGAATGACGGAATGTAGTGTAATGTCAAAAAACGAGGACAGTATGGACCCAGTATTCCAATGAGGCAGTCAGTGGGGAAAAGTTCAAAGGGTTTATTTAATGAAAAACAAAACCACAACAGGCGGGGGGGCGAGGGAACCCCCAATCTCAGGTGTTTCTGTAGTGGAGAAGCACAGGTAAGTGACCACGGTCATCTGATGAAGAAGATGATTTTCTGAGTTGGTCACTTACCTGGTTTAACAATCCAGTCAAGGTGTCCCCAGCAGTTCCAGAGGTCGTGCAGGAAAGCCGATCCTGGTCAGGGATCCAGAACAGACAGGAACAGACAGAACAGAAGGATCCAGATCAGGCTGGAACAGTTTCAGTGGCAGGATCCAGATCAGGCTGGAACAGCTGACTGATTGATGGCAGGATCAGGCTTCTGTCAGAGTCTGACAGAGTTCGGAAGCGTGACCAGGTGGTCACGCATTGCAGGTTGCATGCAAGGATCAGGTGAAGATGAGCAGGCTCAGTGGAAGAGGTGGGTAAATGGCGGTGCAGGGACGTGGAACCAGAACTCAGATGCAGGAATCCTTTTAAGGCTGGTCCCCTCCTGGAGCCAGGCCTACTTGAATAAAAAGCTGAACCTCCCCACATATAGAGCCAAAAACCCACTTAGAGGACTCCTGGGAGTGAACAGGACTTCATCAGGAGGACGAGACAGACACCAAACCCTCCTTCCACTGGCTGCCATTTCATCCAGGACATGAACCAAGGAATAAAACCAACAGACAGGCTAACAGAAAGTAAAATAATGATCTGGCACTGAATGCGCAGAAGCTGAACTGAATATAACCCAGAGGAAACAGGTGAGAGGCATAAAATTGCATAAATTGAGTCAGGGAGGGAAAAAAGAGAGGTGAAAGAAATCTCCAATTAAGTGAGGGAGCAAACAGGCCAGATCACACATGTAAAGCTCTTTTACCTAGGCAACTGCTTAGTATTGCCGTAATGGTAAATCCCCTGCTATTACCGTAGCCCAGGCATGATGCTATAGATGTATTGATTGCTCATTTAGAGTCAGCCAGTGGAAGATAAGGTCTAACCTGCCTTAATGAAAGCGCTGAGATGTTTGTCAAATTTAACACGGAATCAATCATCACACCCAGGTTTTCACTGAGGGGAGTGGGAAGACAGGGGGAACGGGTCACGATGTCATGACGGGGCAGGGGATGATTTCATCCAACCAGAAAAATCTCAGTTTCACCTTTAAAAAATGTTCTTTAGCGAGGCCTGTTTCCACCGCAGACAAACCCAGAGCATTTTATCAGAGAACCGACTTTCAGTGATGGTCACAGTTTCTTTGCTTTAGATGTTCTTGTCTGCATTACAGTCACATGATTTTATAATTTTAGTCTAAAACAATTAATAATGAAAAACAAAAAAACCTGGCTGACAATCTGTTGGATGATTTATACTTGCTGGGTTTTTTAGGATGTTGAATAATGGGTAATAATGTTTAAGTAATAAAAGCACTGAAATAGTTTTAGCTCATGTCTAATGAAAGCCAAAAAAGTCATTTTTATGATTAAATCAAACACTTTCTCCTCTGGACTGGGTCTTTCAGGTTCTGGTGGAGCTCTCCAACGGGCAGAAGGTGACGCTGAACAAAGATGATATCCAGAAGATGAATCCACCCAAGTTCAGCAAGGTGGAGGACATGGCCGCTCTGACTTTCCTCAACGAAGCGTCCGTCCTGCACAACCTGAGAGAGAGATACTTCTCCAGCCTGATCTATGTGAGAAACACCTCAAGCACCTCAAGATTCCAGATGCCTGCTCACACTAAGCCTGGTTATTCCTGAGGTTTCTTCCTGTTCAAAGGGGAGTTTTTCCTCTCCACTGTCGCTACAAGCATTCTTAGTGTGAGGGATTACTTTGGTCAATAAGTGCTGATGCAATCAGCTGGTTTTCCTTTTAGATAGAAACTTTGAATCAATCTGACTGGATGATCTGGTGAACTGGAAAGTGACCTGAGATGACATGGTGTGAATTGGAGCTATAGAAATAAACTGAATAGAATTAAATTCCAGCTTGTTCCAGTTACATGCATTACAGCCCGATAACACAGTATTTCTCTAAAGTACGGAGGCCCAATAGTTAAACAACGTATTAATGTAGAAATGAATGCAACAAAATAAAAAAGAAAATAATAATAATAAAGTTCCAAAGTTATTTGGAGCCTTAAATTAAGACCAATATAGCTTTGTTAGTCTGCTAAAGATGATGTTAGCATGTTAATGTGATGCTAGCAAAACATCTGTGCTTAATTCACCTTTAGTTAGCAAAAAAAATAAACTTTAGTTATAGCTTATAGTTTAGCATACTTAGCATGGTAGTAAAACGTTTATATTTGCTGTATTTGTTATTTAATCAAAATGTGGTTCACAGCACAGGAAAAATAAAATCTACACTTAAAAGTTAAAACACAATTAATGTTTTAGGAAATTTTTACCAGTTTGTGTTTTTTTGCTTTTATAAAGAGTCTAACTTTAGCTTATGAAAATGTTAGCTTGCTAGCAGTCAGATAGCCACTGATTCTTAAGTCGTTTCTCTATTCACTAGAACGCGAGTAAGGACTCGTGTTCTCGCCAAGTATGTTCTTGAAAAGAACCCAGGAAAGTCTAGAATGGGGGATAATGGGAGCATGCTGCATAGATCTGGGGTCAATTCGGAACACAGCGTACTCGATGACATCACCACATTCAAAGCTAGTCCGGAGCTGCATTTCAACTCCTGTTATTAATAGTCTCTAGATAATAATAAATTATGACTTTTCATTTAGTGGAGGAATAATGATGAACACAGTCAGATAAACACAAATCAAAATGAACATTGTGCCATAAACATAAAACAAAATAGCGGTAACGCCATCAGAGCCAGCGTACTTTCAACACACGGAATGGCTATGCGCAGAGAGATGGCTGCTGCAGACGGGCTGCATAAATGCGTTAGCCCTGGATGCTGCAGACGGGCTAACGTTAGCCCTGGATGCTGCAGGCAGACGGGCTAACATTAGCCCCGGATGCTGCAGACGGGCTAACACCAGCCCTGATGTTGCAGACGCTAGCTCCTGTTGCTGCAGACGGGCCAAGGTAGCCCTGGATGCTGCAGCAGACGGGCTAACGCTAGCCCTGGATGCTGCAGACGGGCTAACGTTAGCTCTGGCTGCTGCAGACGCTAATGTTAGCCCTGGCCGCTGCAGACGGGCTAACGTTAGCCCTGGATGCTGCAGAGGCTAACGTTAGCCCGTTAGGATGCTGCAGACGGGCTAATGTTAGACTGCCTGCAGACGGGCTGCCTCTGCAGACGGGTTAACGTTAGCCCTGGCTGCTGCAGACGCAGCACAACGTTAGCCCTGGATGCTGCAGACGGGCTAATGTTAGCCTGGATGCTGCAGACGTGGCATATAACGTTAGCCTGCAGACTGGCTAACGCTAGCCCTGGCCGCTGCAGTGACGGGCTTTCACGTAGCTTCGCTACGGCAAACGAACTAACGCTAGCCCTGATGTGATGCTGTGCAGACGGCCTAACGCTGGCCCTGCCGCTACAGACGAAGCAACGTTAGCCCTGATGCTGCAGACGTGGGTAACGCTAGCCCTGGCCGCTGCAGCACGGGCTAAGTTAGCTGTGGCTTTACTGCTGAAGCAGACTACCTTGCACACGTTAGCAGCAGCGCTGCAACCCGCGTAAGCCTGATGCTGCAGATGGCATAATCGTTAGTACGGCCACTGCAGCACCCGAACTAACGCTAAGCCTGTCTGGTGGCATATGCACATATTGAGAAAAAGGAAGCCATAGATAAATTTGTTTGCTTTTTGGTACTGAAAAGACAAAACATTTTACTGAAACGGTAAATTTTGAGTTTTGAGTCCCTGCAGTCTTTGTAAGAACATTAAGACAAGGAGCAAAAATTAGAGCATTAATCATTTATTTATCTATTGTTATAAAAAAGTTTTCCACACAAATACAGATCAGGTTAATGATGGATGTTCTAAGAGTTTTATTACAGTTTTACGACAGAAAACAGGTTAACTTTCAGGTCTAATACAGGAAAAAATGAATATAAATTTAATATTAATCCCACTTTGGAATATTATTAAAAACAACTGTGATTCCTTCCCTCTCCAGACGTACTCAGGTCTGTTCTGTGTGGTGGTGAATCCCTACAAGATGCTGCCAATATACTCTGAGAAGATCATCGAGATGTACAAGGGCAAGAAACGCCATGAGGTGCCGCCGCATATCTACTCCATCACCGATAACGCCTACAGGAACATGCTGCAAGGTGACCCCTGTTCCTCTTTCATCAGGTTCAGGGTTCTGCTCTGGAGGGTTTATCTGCATAGATTTATGCAGGTATACAAACCTTTTAGCAAAGCTGGACTTTCAGTCTGTTCCCTCTGATAGGACAGGTCAGGTCTAACTGAGTCAGGTTTATGCATCTCTCCATCTTTAAACCAGTTTATGAATAATGAAGCTTTTCTTTTATTCATCCCAATTTTTTACTTTTTAGTTAATTTCTGGGAATTTGCTTTAATGTTTCCTCATAAGGTTGTTTCCTAATGAAAAATGTAAAGTGCACCAGTCCCTCCTGCAGCAAAAAACCTGCTAGCTTTGAAACCTAAAAGTTTAAGTTTTAGAGATATTTGCGGGGGTTTTGTATTGTGATTAGAAATAGACTGATGCATCAATCAACTGATAATTTAGGAGAATATTTATATCATTCTCTTGTACTGTTATGGGATTAGCACATCCAGCAGCCATTCCTTAAGATAACACGACTCCCATTCCAAAGGGGGGGACCCGTTCATCCGTCTTAATTTGCATGTTTTCTAAACTAAAACCAGGCTTTGTTGGACTGCTGGTTAAACCTGGAACTAAACGCTATTTCTGACATTTTTAATTGAAAAATCTTCCTTGAAGGGAAGAGAAATGTCTTTAAACTTGAGGAAAAAAAGTCCAGTGGATTGTTTTTTAACTTTTTTGAAATAAGTATTGATTCATACCTGAATAATAAGGTTGGATTTCATTGTTTTATTTATATCTAAACTGAGAAAAAATGGCAATATCAGCTTCTGAATTTATTCCAGGAAAAAATCAGTAGTACATATTGGGACTGGTTAAACATGGGATTCCTAAACTTCTCAGGCAGCCAAATTCAAAAGATGGTTTCCCCACATTTCATGACAAAACCATGAACGTTAGCAGAACTTCTATCTGTGATGACCCACATCGTTTTCTGCTTTAACTTATTATTTTCCCTTTAATGCTTCGTTTTTCAGGTTTTCACATCTGGATATATTTTTTATGCCCCAAAAAAACCAAAACTAATGTTTTCTTCTTTCTTCTATTTTTTTTATTTACAGTGTTGTCAAAGCCTAAGGAGAAATAAAAATGTCTTTGTTTCCCTTTCAGGGCTTCCGTAGAGCTTTAAAATGCTTTATTCATCATCTGCAGGGTTTATAACTTCTGAAGCCCAACATGGAAGATAAAAATTTGTTATTCCTGCAGGAAGTCTAGCTGCTCCTCACTCAGCAGTTCTGGGGGGGGGTTCTACGGCCAAGCATCCTCACTCATCTGGAAGCTGACTGCATCCATCATGGATGAGTGAGGCGTGCTGCTGGCCGCGAGCGGACCTGCCTGACGCCTCAGAGCGTGCCGACCTCAAACTAGCTCCCAACTTTCCATTCAGCCCCAGAACAGCCATACATGGAGCAGACAGAGTCCTGCATCCACCTGCTATATTTAGAGCCACGGAGGATAATCTCAGAGATATTTACCTTCATCTGAGCAAGAGGAGGGTTTCTCTGCTCAGCTTCACTCTCTCTCTCTCTCTCTTCACAGACCGTGAGGATCAATCTATTCTCTGCACGTGAGTCAAAACGCCATATTTTCCATCATTTCACCATAAATCCTTAATTCAAGGAGGCAGAGCACAACGGAAAGCAGAGTTCACACTTTTATTTAAGATATTTTTAATCCTCTCTGACATAAAACCTTTAGTTAGTTTTCACACCACTGCAAAAAATAAAATCATAAGTTCATTGTTTCTGAAATAAAAACATTTTCCCTGGATTTGAGCCGATAAATAAGAGATTAAGTTGAACAAGATGATTTACATTTAAAATAAGAAATATACACTTATCTATTTTCTTAACTTAGTTGCATACTATCAAAATATCTTACTTTCTTGAAATAAATACTAATTCTATTGCCAGATTCTCTTATTTACCTGCTCAGCTTATTTTTTGAAAGATATTTAAATCTGAGGAGCTAAACTTGTTAAAGGAAAAGTTCAGTCAGCAGTGGAATAATCAATGGATCTTTATTTATACCTAAACGTATAATCCGTCGCGAGCAGTGATTGTATGAAATTGGTGTTAATCAGTAAAAAAAATTAAAACAATAATTATTTTTCTTGCCATCACCGTAAGTCTGGGAGCTGGCCATTTTGCCCAAATATAGCAGCCCCTCCACTCCTGCCATCTTTCCAGCAGTGACGTCCACGCGGTCGCGGTAAGCCTAGCGCCATTCTCCCCGCTTCCAAGCTAAATTAATGGGAACTACTAGAGCATCTGCAATCAACAACAATTATTGAAGATTTCCAGAGGACTTCACCATTGAAATTCACCAGAGCTATAGTGTGAAACTGACAATGCCCACGCAATGGCAGCTGGATGCTGGAATACATCGGGGTAAAAGTGAAAAAAGAGTTATTCCACCTTTCTGATTCCTGATCCTCCACGGACCAGGTTGGTGCGTTGGATCGCCAACTTGAAGAGGGAGGATTTGCCATCAACTTCTGGCCAGAGAAAAACCCGTAATATGTAGCCAACATTTGGAAGAAGAATGTTTCAAGATGACTTGGATAATAGCGGCGTTGTGACAAACACCAGATACAGCACTGGGACTTGATCAACAGCCGATACCGCACCGTGACGCCACTAACCAGTAGGTGGCAGTAGTGTTCTTTTGACAAACATGGATGCCTCCAGTAAAGCGCCACATTCACATGAAAATCACTCTGAATTAAAAACACTGATCATTTATTGAACAGGATGGAATCATTTCACATTTAAAGAACTTTAAGAACTTTCCAGAAGTTAAATTCTGAATATTACCCGACTTCTCCATTTTTTTTATTAAATAATCAGATGTTTTCTGCCTGTTAAAGAGTCAAAAATGTTTATTTTTTTCCAATTAGTGGGGAATCTGGAGCCGGGAAGACAGAAAACACCAAGAAGGTGATTCAGTACCTGGCCGTCGTCGCCTCGTCTCATAAAGGCAAGAAAGACATCAACCCTGTAAGTAGAAATTTGCATTAAATAGGAAAAATGTGTTTGTTTTGCTTTTTTCATTTGTCTCACAGAGAAACTTTAATTTTTCTCTCCTTCCTACAGTATCTTCTTACGGAGCCCCTCTGATGACATGGTCAAAAAAATGTTTAATTGTGGCCACGAAGTAGTATTTCGTGACCACGCAATAAGTATAACGTGCGCACGAGGAAATACTTATTAATAATATCAATAAATCCGCCCCTGTTTTCAGGCTTATGTTAACTGTAATGACTTATCTTGGACAGGCTGCTATGTAAACGCGGCCTTTAGTCCTTCGTTTAGCTATGCTGCGGTTGTTTTTACACTACACCTTTTTCCACCTAAAATGGCGTCTTAGCAACAATTGTCACATTGACTGGCGGAGACCCGACTGGAGTAAGCAAATCGAGCGCTTAGACCTTAGAGAAGGCTGATTTGCTTACCTTAGCTGTCCAGGAAAAAAAGTGGAAGTACTGATTAAACTTCTTTACTCAAGTAAAAGTAACAAAGTACAGGCTTGTAAATTTACTTAAAGTATAAAAGTAAAAGTAGAAACCACTTTTTTTATGCCGTTGCCTACATTTTAAATGGATGTCTGCCAATAGGACTAGATCTCCGTTGTGTTCATTTTCAATCATCTGCGCCGTCCATGCTACTATGCTAACGCCACCGCCACCAAGCTGCAATGATTTTGCCGCCAATGAATACCGAATCTGTCGATTCATCTTGTAGCGGTCGCCAAATGCAACGTGAGATTCCCATCCAATTAGATTGAATTTGGTATTGATGGCGTGAAAAATAATAACGTGTAACTCCATTGAAATGATTCAAAACTAAAAGACAACATTTTTTCAAATGTAAGGAGTAGAAAGTACAGATATTTGTGTAAAAATGTAAGAGGTAGAAAGTAAAAAATAAAGCCTTATAAAAATAAGTAGTAAAAAGAAATAAAAGTAAAAATATCAGAAAAATCATGCTTGAGTACAGTAACAGAAGTATTTGTACTTCGTTACTTCCCATCTCTGGAGAAGGAGAATGCTGGTTCAACAGCTAGATTAGAAACATCTTTATTTTAATGAAGCTGTGATTCTGGTAAAATAAGTAAAGAAGAAAACTCACAGATACACACAAGATTAATATAAAAAAGATTGACTTTTCAGTTTAAAATAACAGTTTGCAACATTTGACCAAACTATCAGCATAATTTGAGAAATATTAAATGATTTTGAATGAATATTTTTATGAATGAATATTTATTTATTTCAGACAATAATAATAGTAACAAATTAACAAATAAAATCAATAAATCAAATTAACAAATAAAATAAATAAATCAAAGGAACGAATAATAATAAATAAAACAATTCCAATTTCAGAAATGATCAAATAATAACAATAATTAAATCAATTTTAGAAATACTGGTTTGGTAAACATTAACTTAAATTTGTTGTTACGATTCGATTTAAATAATTGAATAAACATAAATAGAAATGCACTAAACAATGTTTATCATTAACAAGCATTAAATTTACCCTAATGTCTGTCATTGATTAATTCTTACTGTAAATTGTCTGAAAAGGGGTAAACTTATTTTTCATACCCCTTCTCCCTCTAGTTTCACTGAAAGTAACCTAAAAGTACCTTCCTGTTTAACATTTGTTTTGTTGTTTTTTTTATTTTTTAAATAAATAAGTATTTAGGTCAATGTTCAGCATTTAGTGCGAATCGATGCTCCTCTGTGACCTCAGAGGGTTGATCCGTCTCTGAATGGGTCATGTGACCCAGAGTGCAACTTTAGAGCTAACTAAGCTAACAGCTGTTAGCTCTGACCCTCAGCTGATCAGACATGTTTCTGGTTCTCTGATGGAGGATTTCATCCAGAGGGTGAATGTTTCCTCATCTTTAATGGGAATTCCAGGACTTCTGGACCTGCTGGCCGAGACTGGTCTGAAACCAGAACTTAGACTGGTTTATTTATGCTGGGGAAGATTCTCTGTCATCCAGGTCACAGTGATTCAAAAGTTAAAAAAAAGTTAAAAAACAATCCACTGGACTCGTTTTTTTTCAAGTTTGAAGCCGACATTTTACTTCCCATCCAGGAAGCTTTTAAATTCAAAATGTCTGGAGGTGCTTTGAGCTCCAGGTTTTTATAGAGTAGCCCAAAATAAAGCCTCTTTATGGCTTAGAAAAAATGCAGATTGAAGTGAAAAACAGGTCCACATAACCCCAGTGGTTTGTTTTTCAACTTTTTTTGGAACTGCACTGGTAAAACAATCTAGAAATAAGTAATAATGTCTTAAATTAAGTGTATTTAACCTTAATTTGAGTAGGTAATTGAGATAGTTTGCCAATGGAATTAGTATTTTTTACTCTTAAAATAAAAATAATTAGATAATATGCTCTTGAAATAAGATTATTTTAGGTGTAGAAATTGTCTTGTTCCATTGGCAAAATGTCTTCTTTACCTCCTCAATCCAAGAACAAATGCACTTATTTTTATGAAAAAATTACTTATCTAGATTTGGATTTTTCCAGTGTGATTCATTTAGCTACAGGGTGAAGCTGCCAGTTTCTCTCAGGGGATCAGCAGTAGTAGCCATTTTAAATTTCCCCACTTTCCTAAATATTCTTTCATAATTTGTGGACATTAGGATCTAAAGAGAAGCGCCATCTCCTGGTCAGACCCTGTAAATCCGTGAAAGGGTGGAGTCAGAGTAAAAAAATACGCACGCCCAGGAGGAGGAGGGGGTCACTCCAGTGCCAGGAAGTGGGCTACTATTGTGTCCCTCTCTTCTTGTCCCTTTTCTTCTTGTTTTCCTCTCTATGTTTTGTACTCAGCTGACTTTTTCATGCTGTCTCTAAAGGAATGAAGATTTTTTTTTCAAGCACTAAGCTCACTTAGCTGATTGCTCCTTCCTGTGTTTCCAACAAGGCCAAAGTAAATAACCCAGTCCTTCTTTTCACTGTAGACAAGCCATGATCTGCTTATCATCTGTTCTCCATTTTCATTTGGATGAAATAATAGCTGCATGAATCATGACAGCAGACAAGATGAGAGCAGGAGGCGGGGTTACCAATCTACTTGCTCTGGAGAGCAGAGTTCGCTGCTTTTAGTTGTGCAATCACTGCTCTTTGCATCGTTTGTTTCCAAATGGTTTGCTGCTGTCTGCTTGGACCTTTCTGAACATGTGCAGCAAATGGACCTGGATACATGCAAACACATTTTTTCCCTGCAGGAGCTTGGGGCCTGGAGAACTGGATTTAATATTATCAGTGTTCTGATGACATTTTAGCCAAAGGATTTTTATCAAAAACATAATTAATGTGCACAGATAAGGAATAGTTGTATTAACCATACATGGAAACAGAGTTTTATGGGGCCCCCAGGAACTTGGGGCCCTAGGCAGCTGCCCCCCCCCCTCCCTGCACTGACCTCTCAGTGGACCTCAGTCAGCTGATCCTAATCCTGCAGGGAAACTTCAGGAAGTGTCATACAGCGAGGAACCTTTGCTGGTCCTCCATCCATCCCAGACCATTTCCTGGTCCCAAACTCTCCTGGATCCGACGCATCCTGAAAGTCAGGGATGATTGGATGTCATCAGGGTAGAAGGTGTCCGAGTTCCTGCTCCTCCACCTTCTCTGATCCAGAACTCCTCTCTTAAAATCCGGTTTAATCAAACGCAGAGTTGGCTGTGAAAGCTTCCATGTTTTACCCATCTAAAATCCTTAAATTCTGAATTTTCCTGTATGTCACAGGACTCGGTCGCTGCAGCTGTGGCCAAGGTGAGGACAGACTCCTTGGTGCTGGTTTCTCCTCCTGCTGCAGCTGCTGGGGTCTCTGCTCTTCTGTTGCTTCCCTCTGAATGAGGAATAACTGCCAAAAAAAAACAGATACACTGGAAAAATGATCTAGAAATAAGTAAAAACTTCTGAAATTTAGTGTATTTCCCCTAAATTAGAGCAGGTAAATGAGATAGTTTGCCAATGGAAGGAGTAGTTTTACTATTAAAATAAGATAATTAGATAATATGCACTTAAAATAAGACAATGCAATTGTGTTTTCTTATTTTAAGTGTAAATTGTCTTGGTCTATTGGCAAAATGTCTCTTTTATCTCCTGAATCTAAGAAAAAATGCACTTATTTTAAGAAAAAAATAACTTTTCGGTACTTCCCAGTGTAGAGAGCTTATCGCCTCCTACTAGGGTTATAGTCGTGTTTCATCTAGAAATTACCTTTCGGGCTGAAGATTCATTTCTGGCTTTTTCCGCTCCGCTGTTTCAGTTGGTTCAAGTTAAATAAACCAGATGAATAAACATATTTTTAACGGCTTGTTTTTCTGACTCTTCTTGCAGCAGCAGTCAGGATCTTTGGCCTATGTGAGTAAAACTCATCTGGGTTGTTTGTTTGGATGAACCCTCGCCTGCTGGATAACGTCCCGCCTGTTTCTGACCTGCAGGGGGAGCTGGAGAAGCAGCTGCTGCAGGCCAACCCCATCCTGGAGGCCTTTGGCAACGCCAAGACCATCAAGAACGACAACTCCTCCAGATTTGTACTTTTTTTTTTCTTCTTCTCAGACATTAAAAAATATCTTTCAAATAGAAGGTTTCAAGATCATCAGCGTTCTTACGTCCTGACAGATAAACTTCAGAGATGTTTCACAGCTGCTCTCCTTCCACAGGGGAAATTCATCAAGCTGAACTTTGACGTGACCGGCTTCCTCGTTGGAGCCAACATTGACACCTGTATCCTTTTCTGAGCTTTTTTATTTCCTCTGTCTTCCTAAATGAACCAACATGAAGAATTGTCTGCTTAACCCCACCCAAAATGAACAGATCTGCTGGAGAAGTCGCGCTGCATCCGTCAGGCCCAAACGGAGAGAGCCTTCCACATCTTCTACTACATGGTGGCTGGAGCTAAAGACAAGATGAGGGGTGAGAAGGACCGACCTGCAGGACGCGGTAGAGAGGGGATCCTCTCTGGGTTTCTGGATGGTGATTGTGATTCTCTGTGTTCCTGCAGAGGAGCTTCTGTTGGAGGACTTCAACAGCTACCGCTTCCTGAGAGCGGGTCACGTGGAGATTCCAGGTCAGGAGGACGACCAGCTGTTTGACGAGACTCTGGAAGCCATGGAGATCATGGGCTTCACTGAGGAGGAGAGATTAGGTACCTATAGACCCCCTCTAACCGTTCCCGGTGTTTCTTGGTAATTTAGCTGCTCTTTTTAAATTGTTGTTCTTTGAAACTCTAAAGAAGGCCACTGGTTCCATATTTCTCCTTTGACTTTTATTCAGCACTTTTCACTCTGACAATCATTTCTGAGCTTCCAAGAGCTCAGTGCTGATATAACCAATTAGCAACACACCTGCACTTGAGTGGACAAAAAAACAAAGTCTAAACAGAGAAACAAGAATAAAATTATTAATCTAATTTATAAACTCATCTACATAATGAAAGAGTCCGCAAAATAAACAATATGATACAAGATAACTCAAAACGTTACTTTAAAAAAACAAAACAAAGCATTATTCCAAAGAAAACCCTCTATGGTAGAACCCAGCAAGGTAATCAATGACATCATCATCTAGGCCAATTTAGCAGGAAATACTGAGACAAACAATTGGTGAGTAAAAAGGAAAACAAATACCATGAATATACTTTGAAACAAAATAAACAATTTCAACCAATAATCCAGAAGTAGCTTTAAGTTAAACATAGAAATAGATGGAAACTGGAAACACAAACAAATGAGCATGGGTTTGCAAAGTGGGGACCATAGGGACAGGTTTAAGCATTAAGAATCAGAAAAAAAAAAGAATATGGGACAAGTGATGAACACACACTGAACCACTTTGTCTAAATCCCGTTGGACTGTTTCTGATCATGATCCATATCTCAGGACCACAAGGATGGGAAATCCTGATCTTGTAGGATCAGGACTTTAGTGAACCCAAGGGGATTCTGGGGAATGATGCTGCTGTTCCCAATTGAGACAATGAGGTGGAGGCAGACCAAGAAAGGGATGGATGGATGGATGGATGGATGGATGGATGGATGGATGGATGGATGGATGATGGA
>JAGKQL010000035.1:2961423-3016088 GCA_018398635.1 Cyprinodon brontotheroides
GGATGGATGGATGGATGGAGGGACGGATGGATGGACGGACGGATGGATGGATGGATGGATGGATGATGGATGGACGGATGGATGATGGATGATGGATGGATGGATGGATGGATGGACGGATGGATGATGGATGGATGGATGGATGGATGATGGATGGATGGATGGATGGATGATGGATGGATGGATGGATGATGGATGGATGGAGGATTGATGGTTTAGCAGAGTAACTAATCACTTGTTCTAAACCTTCAGGGATGTTGAAGGTGGTTTCCACTGTTCTCCAGTTGGGGAACATCAAGTTAGAGAAGGAGAGAAACAGCGAGCAGGCCTCCATGCCCGACAACACCGGTAACCATAGCAACACAGTATCACCAGGTGTGTGAGGAAAACCTGCAGCTTCTCTGACTCCTTCTCATTTCCAACCACAGCGGCTCAGAAGGTCTGCCACCTGCAGGGCATCAACGTGACCGACTTCACCCGCGCCATCCTCACACCCAGGATCAAGGTGGGGCGGGAGGTGGTGCAGAAGGCCCAGACCAAACAGCAGGTACTGATCCGTTTCAGGCATCAGTCAGCGTCGTCTCTCTGAAAGCGTTCTCCTAAAATCCGCCGTCGCTTCCAGGCTGACTTTGCAGTGGAGGCTCTGGCGAAGGCCATGTATGAACGCCTGTTCCGCTGGATCCTCGCAAGGGTCAACAAGACGCTGGACAAGAGCAAAAGACAGTCGTCGTCCTTCCTGGGGATCCTGGACATCGCTGGCTTTGAGATCTTCGAGGTGACGTCCTCCAGAGGAACGTTGTTTGTTGGTTTCATGGATTTCTGCCTTCTGAACTCTGAAGCCTCTCCCTCCTGCAGGACAACTCCTTCGAGCAGCTCTGCATCAACTACACCAACGAGCGGCTGCAGCAGCTCTTCAACCACACCATGTTCATCATGGAGCAGGAGGAGTACAAGAGAGAGGGCATAGAGTGGAACTTCATCGACTTCGGCCTGGACCTGCAGCCCTGCATCGAGCTCATCGAGAGGCCGGTGAGTTTGGCTTCATGGAAGCCAGAAACATCTTAAAATGAAGCAAAGCTAAGATCTTTACGTTCTGCGTCATTCCAGAACAATCCTCCAGGCATCCTGGCGCTGCTGGACGAGGAGTGCTGGTTCCCGAAGGCCACCGACCAGTCGTTTGTGGACAAGCTGATGAACACCCACACAGGCCACGTCAAGTTCTCCAAACCCAAACAGCACAAGGACAAGCTGATGTTCACCGTGCTGCACTACGCTGGGAAGGTAACCAGAACCTCTGACCCAGAACCTCTGCTCTTTATGTTCTTCCTCCAGGCAGGCAGGAGTTCCTGGACCTTCTGCACCTCAGGTGTCATCGGCATTTAGATGATTCTCTGCATTCTCTGAATTATGTAGCAGCTTGTAGCTTTCAGCCAGAACCTACAGGAATCTCCAGTGTCTCTAAAGTAGAGGCTGTCAGTTTTTCCCCTTTGACCTGCAGAGCTTCTGCTTCCTGTCTGCAGGTGGATTATAACGCCGCCAGCTGGCTGACTAAGAACATGGATCCTCTGAACGACAACGTGACGGCGCTGCTCAACAACTCCTCCAGCAACTTCATCCAGGACCTGTGGAAAGACGGTTGGTCACATGACACCTACACTCACACATAAGCTGCCTGTTACCATGGTTACAGCATGGTACGTCTTCCTTTCAGTGGATCGAGTGGTGGGCCTGGATACCCTGACCAAGATGTCGGAGAGTTCGGTGCCCACCAAGTCCAAGAAGGGGATGTTTCGCACGGTGGGTCAGCTCTACAAGGAGTCGCTGGGCAAACTGATGACCACGCTGCACAACACGCAGCCCAACTTCGTCCGCTGCATCATCCCCAACCACGAGAAAAGGGTGAGCCGCGGTTAGATCTGCCCCCTGGCTGCTGACAGGAGGCGCTTCCTGGTTTGATTTTTACTCTCACTTCCTTCCGCAGGCTGGGAAGATGGACGCCAACCTGGTGCTGGAGCAGCTCAGGTGTAACGGGGTCCTGGAAGGCATTCGGATCTGCAGGCAGGGGTTTCCCAACCGCATCGTTTTCCAGGAGTTTAGACAGAGGTAAGTAGCTTTTTACCGGAAGGTTTCATCACCTGGAAATCAGTTAAAACCTTCAGAACCATCTGGAGTGTGAAATCTAGCTGAGATTTTTTAAGTGTTAGAAGTCAAAAAGGTGGACGGGTGCTAGCTAGGGCTGCAACTAACGATTATTTTGCAAATCGATTTAATCTATCGATTATTTTTTCATTTAATCTATTAACAGTCGGATAGAAAAACTTTCCTTAAAGAAGATTTTACAAAATTAAATTAGGTGAAACTAAAACTTTTCCCACATGAGGAGTTCAGGATAGAGCGTATTGACAGACGAAATGGTTTTCATCTTAAATGCAAAATGTTTACATATTTCTATTTACAATTCTGATATAATTACCGCTATAAGTGGGTCGCTTTCTCAGCTGAAGGCATGTTGTTGAATCTCTATTCTCCAGTTAACAATTAATCAATTATTAAATTAGTCAACGATTATTTTTTTTAAACGATTAATCAGATTAATCATCTCAGCCGTGGTACTAGCATTAGCCAGCTTTGCTAACGCCACACATTGCTGCCCTTCACTATCAGATCTGTACTGGCAGCACGATCGGGTCATTTCTGGCTCATCGATGAAGGCGGTTTATGAAAAAATACAGAAATTACGGATTTCTATCAATAATTATAACATGCATAATAAACTGCATTGTGTAAAATATTAATAATAACTTTGCTGAGAGAACAAACATCTTTACATCCTTTCTGTCGTCTGTAGCAGATCTGTCCTGGAAATGCATCCGAGTTCTGCTTCCAGCAGCACATTTTTCTGCTTCATATTTGCACTAACATGGAATTTATCATTTTATTTAATATAATAGATTATTAAACATTATATAGTTATAAATATTATTATATGAGTTGCTTAGTGAAGATGGATCAAAAGATTCTTGGTTTCACTACTGGAGGGTAGTGATATGCTGACAACCATATAGTCCAAAAATATTGAGCTATATTTGTATAATAGTTGATAACTGTCTGCAGTTCAATGCAGTGATGAATGTTCTGATCTTTATATTAGAGAAACTAAACAACCTTTTAAAGACAGAGACAGGTTTCTGATATTACAGGCTAACAAATAAGCCAAACAACCCCCATTCCAAAGGGAGGGACCCGTTCGTCTGTTTCAATTCGCATGTTTTCTAAATTAAAACAAGGCTTTGTTGGATTATTGTATAAAACCTGGAACTCAACCCTATTTCTGACATTTTAAATACAAAAAGCTTCCTTGAAGGGATGAGAAACGTCTTTAAACTTGGGGAAAAAAGTCCAGTGGATTGATTTTTAACTTTTTTTGGAATTATTCTGACCTGGATGACTGGGAATCTTCAGCAGCACGTTGATAACAGTATATATAGACAAGTACTTGAAAATTTTACATCATAAATTCCTAGAAATGCTTTTTTTCATTGCTGATTTAAAAAGCTAAACAGTTAAATCCCCCTGAAAAGGGTTGTAAGCTGATCCAGTTCAGATCTCCTTGTTCAGAAAAGATTAGCCATCAGTGTGGTCAGTTCAGCAATCAGGACCCTGGACAGTTCCCCCTTTAGAACACACCATCTGACATGCTGATGAAGATTCTCAATCATTCAGGTCATAGTCATTTCCTTAAAATAAAAAAAAATCCACTGGACTTGGTTTCCAAGATTTGGAAAACGTCTTGGAAATATTGGAAACCAAGTCCAGTGGATATTTTTTTAATTTTTCGGAACACCGTCTGACAGTTGACATCCGTAGCAGCTACACATTAGCATCTCCCTCCTAGCGTGAGGAGCAGCAGCTGTCCAAAGCTGACGATATTACCAGACATTTTATATGGAAATCAGGTGAGAACAAGTCTTTAACTTAAAGGTATAGTGGAGAATTTTCCCAAACTTTTGAAAAGACCCGCTCCGGACAGAGAACGCTTATTAAATGCATGCAAGAAAGTGCACGAGCCTATTTCTCCTAGTTGCTGTTAGCATCGCTCGTAAAAGCTTATTTTCCAAGAGAAGATTTGCAATTTTTCCACTATGTCAGACTCACGTAGGACGGCCTTACGTAAACAAATTAGAGGAGGACTACTTATTTAGATCACTTACCATCCGGAAAAAGAACGCCCTCCACTACACCTTTAACCCTGTAATGCCAAATGTATCGTATTTGATACATACGGTTTCTGAAATGTTTTGCTTCTGATACCTTTTGCATAATTTATATGGTAAAAACTTTGCTCAAAAATCCTATTGTACACAATCAGATATACCTGATAACAGAGGGCAGAAGATTAGACAAAAAAATAATCTTGACTTATCGCATAGTAATAAATTATTAATATCAAAAATACATTCCTAGGGATGCACGATATACCCTATCGGCCTTAAAACTGAATATCGGACATCGCACACCCCACCGATATTTAACCGATATTTGATCAGCTTCTGAGTTTTCTAAAAGTCTAAAAAAATAGAAAATACTACTTCTTTCCTCAAAAACTTCTTTTTACAGACTTAAAAACTTCTAAAGAGCGAGGGAAAAAAATATTGATCCATTAAAATATCCCAATATCTTCATATGCTGATATATTGCCATTTAAAAACACCATATCAATCTCTTTTTACTGATGAAATATTGCTATATGTCATCGTTATGCTCACGAAAATCCCCCAAAAATTCACCAAATGTTGCCATATTTATTTTTATATGTTGGGATATATTGACGCCGTATTCCATCTATTTTACTAACAAAATCTTCACAAGAATTTGCAAAATATCACGAGAGTTTGTAACAGAACCATGAAATTTCACGAGATTTTTAAAGTAAAATAGATGGAAATACCGCTGCTTAAAAATCTATTTGATATCAGTTATTAATGAAAATATATTTGAGTATATTATTTTTCAAAGTGTCAGAAATGGATAACAAAAACTGCTATTTTCAATGACTACTTATTTTGTCCAGCTTTAACATCGGTATGCGATATGCGGTTATCGGCTACATGAGTTTTAAAATATAGGATATCGGCCAAAATCCCAATATCAGCATCCCTATATATTTCTGTTTTTTCTCTTTTTACATATTTTTGTTAAAAGGCTGTTATAAGGACTTCAAACCAGAAAAAAAGTAATTTCCTGTTTTGTTTTATTCTTGGATCGGATTTTAAAGGGTTAATAAGAGAAATAAAAAAATTTATTTGAAATCTAGTTTTAGCTACAGAGATAAAATGGTAAAAGGAAAGAAAACAACTTTATTAAATAAATGAATTAAATGGAGATGGGAAAGTTTCTAATGGGATAAATGACCTTGGTTCCAAAGAGTCGGTGGATTGAACCATTTTACATGTTTTCTCTGTATTATTATTTTATTAGATCCCCCCCTTCTCCTTTCTCCCCTTTTTGGCACCTATATACCAGAATTCCCATGTCGTGCATCCATAGTAAAGGTTTAAAAGCTTTTACTAAAGAGCTGCACCCCAGGATTAAAAATGAGCCGACCTTCTCATCCTGTCTGCAGGTATGAGATTCTTGCCGCCAACGCCATCCCTAAAGGCTTCATGGATGGAAAGCAGGCGTGCTGTCTGATGGTGAGTCTTTTCCTAAAAGCCTCCGATATGAAAAGCAAAGAATAGATTTCAGTTATACTTCCGTCCTCAGGTGAAGCATTTGGATCTGGACCCAAACCTGTACCGGAATCGGTCAGAGTAAGATCTTCTTCAGGACCGGAGTTCTGGCTCAGCTGGAGGAGGAACGGGACCTCAAGACTGACCGTCGTCATCATACGCCCCTTCCAGAGCACGAAGGCGAAGGCTTTTGGGGGCAAAGTAAGCAGGGACTCTTCAGGGTTTGGGCCGCCCGGATCCATCCAGAAAGTAACGCAGTGGTGCTGGCTTCTGCAGAGCGTTTAGTAAACGCCAGCAGCAGCTGACTGCCATGAAGGTCCTCCAGAGGAACTGTGCCTGTTACCTCAAGCTGAAGAACTGGCAGTGGTGGAGGCTCTTCACCAAGGTTCTCCTCTGATCAAACAGCTCCACGCTGGACTTAGACTCTCTACAGAGTCGAACCTTTACGTTCGCTCCACCCAAGTTTAATTTTCATGTCTGTTTGTGAACCAGGTGAAGCCTCTGCTGCAGGTGACCAGGCAGGAGGAGGAAATGGGTCAAAAGGAGGAAGAGCTGAAGGCGGTGAAAGAGGTTGCGGCTAAGACTGAAGCTGAACTGAAGGAAATCAGCCAGAAACACACACAGGTGAGTCAAACGCAGCGTCTGGCTGAGCCAATCAGAAGCTATAAAAGGGATGCCTCTGCCTGCAGCTGGCCGAGGAGCGGGCGCAGCTGGAGCTGAAGCTCCAGGCCGAGGCCGAGCTGTACGCCGAGGCCGAGGAGATGAGGGTACGCCTGGAGGCCAAGAAGCAGGAACTGGAGGAGGTGCTGCACGAGATGGAGGCGCGGCTGGAGGAGGAGGAGGAGCGCAGCATCTCCCTGCAGCAGGAGAAGAAGGACATGGAGCAGCAGCTACAGGTTAGACATCATTTAACCTGTGAGGGCCGGTTTACTGCCAGAGGAAGGCGAGTGGATTGATTTAAATTTTCTTTTTTGGAGTTAATCACAAGGTAATTCACAATGGACAACACTGAGTTGAGTTTTATCCCTAATAAACTTCAAACCTAAAACCTAAAGTTGCAATTTTAAAATGATTAAACTCCATTTAATCTAATATCTGACTAAAACATGAGAGAAATATATATTTTTTAAAGAACTACGTAAGAATTCCTGCATTAAGGGTCTGCTAGTGTCTGATCCTGTGTCCTGCAGCTGATGGAGGCCCACATCTCGCTGGAGGAGGACGCTCGGCAGAAGCTCCAGCTGGAGAAAGCGGCTGTGGAGGGGAAGGTGAAGAAAATGGAGGAGGACATGATGCTGATGGAGGATCAGAACAACAAGCTGCAGAAGGTAGGAGCTCCTCCTGTTCCACGATGTTCCAGCTGCGCCTCCTGCTGACCGTCCGTCTCTGCTGTCAGGAGCGGAAGCTTCTGGAGGAGCGTTTGGCTGATATGAGCTCCAACCTGGCTGAAGAGGAGGAGAAGTCAAAGAATCTGGGCAAACTGAAGGCCAAGCATGAGTCGATGATCTCCGACCTGGAAGGTGAGTCTTTGGGAGACTTTATGTCAGCGAATAACGATCAGAAATAATTATGGGCCCTGAACTAGATATTTCCTTCAGAAATATCTAGTTCAGGGCGTGCAGGTGGAGCAGTGGGTCGCCGACCCGGGTTCAAATCCGACCTGTGGTCCTTTGCCGCATGTTTTTTTCGACTACTGTCGAAAAAAAGGAGCCAATAGTGCCGTAAAAAATTAAACAAAAAAAAAAGGCTAGTTCACTTGATATGTTTGAAATGATTCAATAAAAAAGTTGGTATTCAAAAATAATTGTGCCACACACTGTAACAAGAAAGCAATAATTTAGAAATAGTTGTTCGCATAATTAGCATCTTTTTCTGAATGTATTTAGTTCGCATGAAGAAGGAGGAGAAAGCTCGTCAGGACGTGGAAAAGGCAAAGAAGAAGGTCGATGCAGAGCTGGCCGACCTACAGGAGCAATACGCCGACCTGCAGGCCCAGCTAGCCGAGCTGCGAGCCCAATTAGCCGCCAAAGAAGAAGAGCTGCAGGCTACACACACCCGGTGAGATGAAAATACACACAATCCTCCAAGGAGCCAAAATGTGCTCAGTGGTCAAACCTTTAGTAAACGCGTCCTAATCGCTTCCTAAGCATTCATTTCTGGGTCTGTAGTTTGGAAGAGGAGACCACTCAGCGTGCAACGGCGGTCAAGAAGATTCGCGAGTTGGAATCGCTGCTTTCGGAAGTACAGGAGGACCTGGAGGCAGAGAGGACGGCGCGGGGGAAGGCCGAGGCGGCCCGACGGGACCTTGGCGAGGAGCTAAACGCGCTGCGCTCTGAGCTGGAGGACAGTTTAGATACCACCGCTGCTCAGCAGGAGCTACGGTCTGTATCACACCTGTAACGATCCACCACACTCACCAACCTTCTATCAATGAGTTTGATTTCAAAGAAAAATTATGTTGGATAAAAATATCCAACAATAAAACGTGATATCATCTGCGTAAAGCTTTATCCGGGTGAACAAACAGCTCAGGGTTTATAATTTTTATTCTTCTCCCTCATGGTGACATCATTGATAGAGCCAAACGAGAGCAGGAGGTAGCCATGCTAAAGAAAGCCATGGAAGATGAGGGGCGGAGCCACGAAGCCCAGATCCAGGAGCTCAGAGGGAAACACAGCCAGGCTGTTGAGGAGCTGGCGGAGCAGCTGGAGCAGGCCAAAAAGGTCGGATCAATTCACCACGATAAAGGTCCCTTTACCTAACATCTCACTGATCCCTGTTCATCTGATTCCCTCCAGGTGCGAGCCAGTCTGGAGAAAGCTAAACAAGCCCTGGAGAAGGAAAGTGCAGACCTAAGCGCTGAGCTCAGATCCCTCGCCAGCTCCAAACAAGATGTAGAGCACAAGAAGAAGAAGGTGGAAGCTCAGCTGAATGACCTAAACTCCAGATTCAACGAAAGCGAACGGCAGAGGAATGAGCTCGGAGAGCGAGTGACAAAGTTAAACGTGAGTTAAAAACCTCATGACCTGCATATGACGTCGAAGAGCTATGGTTGATCCTAAGACGTTTAATTTAACCAAACAGATCTGCTTAATGTAGAAATAGTAAAACTAACCCACAAAGATCTGCTGTGTTAGATGGAGCTAGAGAGCGTGACTGGCCTGCTGAACGACGCGGAGGGGAAGAACATCAAGCTGAGTAAAGACGTCTCCAGTCTGTCCTCTCAGCTCCAGGACGCACAGGTGAGAGTCACACCTGTTGATTGAAGCTCCGACGGTCCCAGATGTCAATCTGTCCTTTTCATCCAGGAGCTGCTATCGGAGGAGACGCCAGAAGCTGAACGTGTCGGGCCAGCCTTCCGCGCCAGATGGAGGAGGAGTGGTGTTCAGCCTGACGGAGCAGCTGGAAGAAGAGACGGAGGCCAAACGGGTCGTAGAACGGCAGCTGTCCAGCCTCAACATGCAGGTCAGGAGCATGAAGACAGTAGCCTCGTGAGACCATCGTGATCTCGCAAGCTTTCAAGGTTTCACTCGCAGATCAGTCTGGAGACTCTCCGTTAAAGAAAATTTGGAGCCGTTCACCAAACGAACGTCCAATCAGCGTTGGCTTTGAGGCGGGTTGAGGTGTGACGCAACGAGAAGCACGACAGTTCAGTCTAAAGAACATGGCGGCTTCAGCCGATGAAACTAGCGTTAGCGTGGCTATCGAGCAAGTTTTATCGGAATTACAGAGTATTTCTTCACTGAAAGAAGAGCAAAACACTGCTCTGGAGGCTTTCCTCAGAGGAAAAGATGTTTTTGCTCTTCTCCCGACTGGTTTCATCAAGAGTTTGATCTATCAATTGGCTCCTCTTCGTCGTGGCTCTGTTAGTACGTCATATGCTTCGTCGATCTGATTGGTTTATTTGGCCCGTCTATCACCAACATAGGCCAATCAGCTAACTAGTATTTTCCCAAAATTACTTCAACGGAAGGTTTCCAGATGGATATGCAGAGCAAATCCATCTGGCGGAGTCAGGTTATGAAGACAGCGCAGCAGAAAAATACACAACCCATGTTTATCATGAAGCTTTATTTTTTCCCATAACAGCAAAAACATTGTCTGACTGTAGGAACCTAACATCTGGTTGCAGGAGATCCTCCAGGAAGGTTTGCTGGTTCTGGTTTAACCCATAAATCCTTTAAAGGAAAAGTCCGATCAGCAAGAAATGATTAATGGATCATTATTTATACTGAAAACTAATACGTTTGCGGTGATTTAATGAATTTAGGGTTAATCAGTAAAAAAATAAGAACAATAATTTTCGTCTCGATCACTGAATCTGGGAGCGGCCATTTTTGCCCAAATATAGTAAAGCATTTACATTTTTTTAACACTCAGGATTGACAACTTAACTGTTTTAAACTCTTGCTGATCGACTTTGAAAAATCATGGATTCTGACAAACAGACATGTCTCTTATTTGTGGCCCTAATTATGTCCAGAAAGAGCGGCTCAATCTGAAACTTTCAACAAATGGCTGCTGTAGGAGCTTTCCTTAAAAAAAATAATTATGAACAATCAAACTCAGTGGGCGGAACTAGAACCGATTTCATAGAAACCCTGACGTCTGATTGGCTGCTTCTCACTGAGAACGACAGCTGTCTCTTCCAAGAAAGTTTCATGATGAGTTTTATGCACAGATTCCATGAAACAGAGAGAAATAATGACAGTACCATGTAAATTAATTTATTAAACACCAAAAACTATTAATATAATATAAATGATATATTAAATTATTCAAAGCCTAATTAGTTTTTTATATTTCATAAATTGATGAAACATTAAATTATTTCAATTCAGTTTATTTCTATAGCTCCAATTTCCAGTTCATCAGATCATCCAGTCAGATTGATTCAAAGTTTTCTATCTAAGGAAAACCAGCTGATTGCATCGACTCATTGACTTCTTCAGCAATCCCTCACACTAAGTAGCTTGTTGTAGCTTACAGTGGAGAGGAAAACTCCCTTTTCTTTACTAGGAAGAAACCTCCAGCAGAACCAGGCTTAGTGTGAGCAGCCATCTGCTGAGGATTCACCTTCAGTTCAAGGAGACAGAAGCAGACATAGAAAAAGAAGCATAGATACAAAAGGCAACTGTCAACATCAGTTGTGTGAATGCAGATCACACAGGAGATCACATACAATCAATCGCATATATTAGGAAATATGAACGACCACGCAGAAGTGAGCATTAATGCCTGCAGTGTGAACGTAGCCTAAAACATGGAGGGGGATCCATTACAGTCTGATGGAAGCAAACGTTTGCTGATTTTCACTAAAACCCCACAGCTACACGGTGGTGGCAGCATCATAATAATGGGTTACTTTGCTGGAAACATCCTAGAGAACTGAGGGGGAGGATGGTTGTCTTTAGCGTCGTAGTGAGTCTAAGAAGACGTCAAACATCCCCTTCATGAGAGGAGGATTAAAAATAAATGAATCTGATTAGTTTCATATTATTAGAAAACCTCACTTTAGTAAACAAAGCAATGATTACATCATCTCCTCTCATCCTCTGAGAGCTTTAGTGTTCTTTGTTTGACCTTTGTTATATTTCTGCAGCATAAATATGATGTAAGATGTCAATGTTGATTTTTTTAAACTAGTTTTTAGTTTGCATGTGACATATAAAAGAGAAACAAAACATTTTAAACCTTCTTCTCATGGCTCGTTTTTGTCCCGTTTAATAAAACCTGAGATTTTACCAGAAGTTGGTAGATTTCTGTTATCTACTGTAGGATTAATGATCAGGAAACACGTCTAAGGCCACATTTCTAGGATTTGTTGACAGCGGCGTTCCCTTTGCTGGTCTGTTTTATCAAAACGTTTCCTAATGAAACCAGCAGTAGATCTGAAACCTTTCTGAGCTCCTCCTTGTCCTCCTACCTCCTAGCTGTCCGACCACAAGAAGAAGCTGGACGAGATGTCGTCCACGGTGGAGATGCTGGAGGAGGGGAAGAAACGGCTGCAGCGCGACCTGGACGCCGCCAACAGCGAGTACGAGGAGAAGGCCGCGGCCTACGACAAGCTGGAGAAGAGCCGCAGTCGGCTGCAGCAGGAGCTGGAGGACGTCCTCATGGACCTGGACAGCCAGCGGCAGCTGGTCTCCAACCTGGAGAAGAAGCAGAGGAAGTTTGATCAGGTCGGGCTGGAAATAGGAGATGACTGGTTGCTATGGAGATTACCACCTTTTCTTAGGAGGAAGGCGGGCATCTTCTTGGCATCTTTTTCCTGCTAAACCCGAAATCTACATTTTAAGCGAGAAGTGTTACTCGAGTCTAGGACAACTTTGTGACATTCAAAAAATATGGATATTTTGATGGCAAAAATGTGTTTAAATGGAGGTAGACTCCATTTGTAAGGGGTATAAAAGGGATAAAAAACGCTAAGTTGTTCTATAAAGGGGTAAACAAACAGTTAAATAAATTAAAATAAATGTGTCTGATCTCTTCTCTCTGGAGGAACTTCATGTAATACTGCAAGTCCTCCAGCAGGGGGCGACAGAAATCCTTCTCATGTTCAGAACAATCTGAGAAAAGAAAACACATGTAATAACAGTAATAAAATGTAAAATCTGAAATTTCGCAGCTCTAATTTGATAAAAAGGGAAAATAAATAAAATTACTTATTCGTCTACTTCAGTAAAATTCAACGTTTTTGTTGTAAATTCTGCAAACATCACTCAGAATATTTCATGTCATTCTCAAAAAACCTCACAGCCCACATTTCCTCTTTAAAATGTGTTTAATTTTCTGAAATTAAATAATTTTAAACTTAATATAACACTCTGGGATCAGAGCTGCAGTGAAGTTAAATAACTGCTTGTTTGTCCTCAGATGCTGGCTGAGGAGCGCGCCGTGTCGGCCAAGTTCGCAGAGGAGCGGGACCGAGCTGAGGCGGACGTCAGGGAGAAGGAGACCAGGGTGTTGGCTCTGAGCCGGGCGCTGGAGGAGAAGCAGGCGGTGCTGGAGGAGGCCGAGAAGGCTATGAAGACGCTCCGAGCTGAGATGGAGGATCTCATCAGCTCCAAAGACGACGTGGGGAAGAGCGTAAGAATCAGACACCTGAACACCAAATGTCCTGTTAGTGGAGACAGGCGGAGCTGACCTGTGATAACCTGTCAGGTTCATGACCTGGAGAAGGCGAAGCGCGGCCTGGAGGCCTTCGTGGAGGAGATGAGGACGCAGATGGAGGAGCTGGAGGACGAGCTGCAGGTGGCGGAGGACGCCAAGCTGCGTCTGGAGGTCAACAGCCAGGCGCTGAGAGCGCAGCATGAGCGGGAGCTGCAGGCCCGCGAGGAGATGGGCGAGGAGAAGAGGAAGCAGCTCCTCAGACAGGTGCAGCTCCAAGAAGTAGAAAGCAGTGGTTTTCTCCAGGGGGCGCTATTGATGGGGCTCAAAATGGTGGAAATCAAAAAATCAAGGCACAGCAGATGATTCACTTCATACAGAAGAGAGGATTAGGCCCACTGGAAAAAAAAAAAAAGTTAACTGATTTTTTTTATTTTATTTCAGTTTAACATGGGGAAAAAGTCAGAATCCTGACTTTTTTTCTCAGAATTCTGACTTTTTTCCCATGTTAAACTGAAATAAAATTTAAAAATCAAGTTTACTATTTTTTTCAGTGGCCCTAATCCTCTTCTTCAGTATTTCATATATCTGATTGGAATCTGCCTTTTTTTTTACACATTGAATTCCTTACACTGAATGTATGTCTAGTAAAAATTTGCCTTAAAAAATCAGCTGCAAAAAATCACCTGGAAAAATTAAGCTGGAAAAATCAGCTATAAAAAAAAATCAGCTGCCAAAAATTCAGCTGCAAAAAAATCAGCTGTAAAAAAATCAGCTGCAAAAATTCAGCTTTTTAAAAATCAGCTGTTAAAAATTCAGCTTTTAAAAATCAAGCTGTTAAAAAATTCAGCTGCAAAAAAAAAAAAAATCAGCTGTAAAAAAATTTACTGTTAAAAAATTCAGCTGCAAAAAAAAAAATCAGCTGTAAAAAATTGACTGTTAAAAAATTCAGCTGCAAAAAAAATTAGCTTTAAAAAAATCCACTGTTAAAAAAATTCTGCTGTAAAAAAAATCAGCTGTTAAAAATTCAGCTTTTTAAAATTTCAGCTGCAAATGTGTCGACCTTTTGGTGAACTCAGGCCAAAGCAATCTACATTCGATGCAGTCGAGCAGCTTCTAGCCAATGAAATGAGCTAATTTGGTCATGTGACTCAACAGTTGGGCGGAGCTTTGTTCCTGACTGAATGAAGGAGATTTTCTTGTTAAATCGATGTGATTACAAAACGTCAGATAGCTGCTAATAGACAGACATTATAGTTTCTCATCTAATGGGACTGGGTGAAATAACTGAGCTGATCACAGCTAGTGCAGCACCCCCGTCTGCAAAGGCTCTTGGTTTGATCCGGAAGAAGCGGCCGGCGGCAAACTTGCTTTTTTTCTGACCAAAGATTCAGTGAAAGGATTTCAATGTGTAAAAAAGTTCAGTTTAAAATTCGACGTACGAAAAAAGGCAGATTTAAAATGCCTTATTGACCTCATCAGGTGCGAGATCTGGAGGCGGAGCTTGAGGAGGAGAGGAAGCAGCGAGGTCAGGCGTCCGGCGCTAAGAAGAAGCTGGAGGGGGAGCTGAAAGACATGGAGGAGCAGCTGGAAGCCACCAGCAGGGGGCGTGAGGAGACGCTGAAGCAGCTCCGTAAAGTCCAGGTGTGCATTCAGACGGATGTTCTCTGGTGGGAAGGAGAGGCGTGGTTTGGTTCTGATGCTGCTCGCTGTGCTGACAGGGGCAGATGAAGGACCTCCAGAGGGAGCTGGACGACTCCCGTGCCGCTCAGAAGGAGGTGCTCTCCTCCGCCAGGGAGTCGGAGCGCAGATCCAAGATGATGGAGGCGGAGATCCTCCAGCTGCATGAGGTGCTGCCGCCTGCTTCCTTTGACCATATTAGGAAAATAACCTCTTATCGTTCATTCCTGCAGCCTGAGCCGACCTTTGACCCTAATAACACAGACAGAAATATTCCGTCTCTCTGGGTTCCAGATATTTGATGCTTCAGTGACAGATGTTTAATGGTTTCTGATCTTTTCCTCTCATCCGTCCAGCTGTTGGCAGCTGCTGAGAGAGGTCGGAAGCAGGCGGAGACGGAGAGAGACGAGCTGTCCGAGGAACTGGCGTCCAACTCCTCTGGAAGGTCAGTTTACGTCCGTTGGGACCCGAGGCATTCCCTGTCCAGATGGGATATATACGCTCCCTCCAACATGATCCCAGTCTTCCCAGTTTAATCCCAATGAAAGCAGCAGTGCATGAAAATAATGCAACTCATTAAACTCCAGCAAAAGAAACAAAGTTTGAAAAAAATCTGTTAAAAAGGATCAAAAAATGTTGAAATCATCCATTCATCCATTTTCTGTCTCGCTCATCCCTGCTGGGGTTGAGAGGGGGGCTGGTGCCCATCTTCAGCTGTCCACCTGGACAGGTCTCCAGTCCATCGCAGGACAACACAGAGACAAAAGGACAAACAACCATTAACACTCACACCTAAAGCCGGGCGAACGCTGTACGATTTTTTGCTCTTTTCAGGCCGATTTTCCAGTCATGCAAGAATCTTTCAATCGGGCAGACTTTCATCCTGATGGTGCGTGGTGTAGTGAACAGGGGGTAACGAGGGGCGATTAGCCGCTAACGACCACCTCCCCATCAGGAATTACAAGATCAGGAGAAAATCAAACGTTTGATGTTCAGTCGGCCGTCGTAAGGCGGCCGTGGGCAAATCGCTCAGTGGGCAAACAAGGATTCTTCCTCTTCTTCTTCTTCCTCTCAGAGGAAAACCCAGCAGCATGGCGGGGTGCAATGAGTGAAATGGAGTTCTTTCTGTCAAACTGACAGACCGTAGTAGCCACGTTAGCTCAGCCATGTCTTTGTCCAAATACGTCGTCTCCTTTTCTTTTTAGGGCTTTCAGCACTAAATTGCCCAAATATCCAAGGCAGCGTTTCACTCTAGTGAGCTTCATGTTCCTCTTCTACTGGTTTGGCTTCAGGATAGACGAGTCCGAGTAAGCGCCATCTCACTGCAGAGCTGAGTCCCACCTGGTTTTAGACGTGCAGTGTGAGCAGGTAGATCGCATCAGAGCGTCGGGTCGCACAGTGAGGGAACAAACTGTGAACTTTTAAACCCTGCGGTTCCATCGTACAGTTTGAGCTTTAGCTGTGTGCAACGATTGAGAAAATCGTACAGCGTATGCCTAGCTTAGCGAGAATTTAGAGAAGCCAATGAACCTAACAGGCGTGTTTTTGGACTGTGGGAGGAAGCCGGAGTACCGGAGAGGACCCACGCAAGCTCAGGGAGAACATGCTAACTCAATGCAGAAAGACTCCGGAACCTTCATGCTTCAAGGCAGCAGTAATTAGAAAACAGTGAAGTTAGTCTTCAAACCTTTTATTGATTAAAACATTTTTCATCTCTGGATTATTTAGGTTTTTCAAATTTAAATTTATTAAAAGTCGGTGAGAAGCGGCTGTTCCAACCGTCGCATTTCCGAATTCTCCTCAGTGGTGCCCGACTTTACGAGTGAATAAAGTGAATGTGATTGGGCGTTTATCAAGTCGAAGGGATTGTTGTGGCGGAAGGTTACGCAAAGCAAGTTTGGTTGTGGCTAACCAGTTAGCAACTTAGAGTCCGTACATGTTTGAGCTCCTTGCCTCGCAGCGCTGCCAGTTCTGTTAGCTCGCCTGCCGAAGACACAGACGTCCATCCCGTGAACACTGGGGCCTTAACTCAATGGGAAAGGAAAGGATTCTGATTTCAACCGTTGCGTATTATATTAGCTCGCGACATATGAATCAAGATGCTATGACGAAAAAATTTGATTGACAGATGACCTTTTGATATATGATTGGCTGAATTTAGGTGTTCAGGCTGGCGTAGAACTAACTGGCCTGCAGAAGATAGCGAAAAACACAGATTTTTAAGACAGGGTTGTTGTTTTTTTTAAATATAAATTTTCTACATTTTGGGAAACTAATAATCGGATAAAGAGAACATTTATATACATGTTTAAGTCAGAATGCTTTGACATTTAAATATGACTTCACTACAACTTTAAAGATGTTCTTTGCAACGATAATGGAACAATTTCACTCCATTTGTGTGTGAAGCATGTGGGCGGGGCCTCAATGTTTGGGCGGAGCCTGAACTTTAGGTCAGATAATTTGTCCTATAGATTTGTTGAGGCCAGGTCTAAGATAATGCTTCAGAGAATAAAACCATGCGAAGCTTATTGGAATCTTTCATCTGATTTTTTTCCCCCTCTTTATGTTTTTAAGGATGTTTTATTTAACATCTGATTTATTTTATTATTTACATGCTGACACAGTAAGGCTTAAAGTTAGAAAAACGGCTTTATGAACCTTTGAGTTTGCCTCATTTTGATGTTTTTATTTAGATCTTCGGATGAATTTGTATGAGAATATTTCAGTAGCATATTTTTAAAGCATTAATTGGAGCACTAAAAGCCCCTCCCTGTGCAGAAGAAGCAGCTCTGGCTCCTCCCCCTCTGTCTAACTTGAGGAAAGGACGAAGTAGGAGGGGTTTCCTCTGTGGATCAGGTCTAACTTCACCAGAATGAACCAAAACGAGGCTAAAAGAAGCTTCAGATCCATTAAAATCTCGTCATGTATAAATATGTGAGGCGTGAGCCAAGTTGTTTGACCTCTGATCCTTCCAGGTGGATCCAGTCCGATGAAAAGCGCCGTCTAGAGACGAAGATCTGTCAGCTGGAGGAGGAGCTGGAGGAGGAGCAGGCCAGCGTGGAGACGTTTAACGAGC
Source organism: Cyprinodon brontotheroides (assembly GCA_018398635.1). Lineage (NCBI taxonomy): Eukaryota > Metazoa > Chordata > Actinopteri > Cyprinodontiformes > Cyprinodontidae > Cyprinodon > Cyprinodon brontotheroides. Next base: position 2,979,022 of record JAGKQL010000035.1, read on the forward strand.
GGCTGAGGAAGAGCCAGCAGCTCGTAGGTTCCCAGGATATCAGGGACAAAGCGGGGGGAAGGTACCCCAGCCGTCAGCTGACCGGCCTCGTGCTTGGCTTCACAGGTGGAGCAGTTGGGGGCGGAGCTTGCGGCTGAGAGGTCTTCCTCTCAGAGCAGGGAGGCGTCCAGGCAGCAGCTGGAGAGGCAGAACCGGGAGCTGAAGGTCAAAGTGCAGGAGGTGGAGAGCCAGAGCCGCTCCAAGCTCAAGTCCTGCGTCGCCGCTTTGGAGGCCAAGCTGAGGGAGGCCGAGGAGCAGCTGGAGGCGGAGAGCAGGTAACGCCGCAGCCTAAAAATGTCAAATAAGGGAGCGAAAAAGGGGAGGAGCCAAAAACCATGTGGAACCTTTCAGAGAGCGGCAGGCCAACGGCAAGAACCTGCGGCAGAAAGAGAAGAAGCTGAAGGACCTGAGCATCCAGATGGAGGACGAGAGGAAGCAGGCGCAGCAGTACAAGGAGCAGGTAACCATGGCGACCAAGCGGAGGCCACGCCCCAATAAAAGGCAGGTCTCCTCTTAACAGCGATTGGTTCTCCTGCAGATGGAGAAGAGCAACGTCCGAGTGAAGCAGCTGAAGCATCAGCTGGAGGAGATGGAGGAGGAGGCGCAGCGCGTGGCGGCGGCCCGCAGGAAGCTGCAGCGGGAGCTGGACGAGGCCACGGAGACCAACGACGCCCTCAGCAGGGAGGTGTCGTCCCTCAGGAGCAAACTGAGGTGAAGATCAGGCAGGGTGACCCAGGAGGTGAAACCAATCACACCTCCAGGCAGCTCACATGCAGTCAGGATGGTTTACATATTTACATTCATGAGATGAAAGAAGGTCCTCGGTTTGATTCCCGCTGAAAGTCTTTCTTCATTTTCCTTTACCTGCTCAAATAAAAGGCACAAAAACAATAAAAAAAAAATGGTTTTTAGATTATTTTCTGAAATGAAAGTTGATTCTAGATTGTTAAACGCCACAAAAACCAGAGAAATGTTCCCCCTTAGTCTTTGTCGTTGCTTTATTTTCTTTACATTAAAACTTAAAGATTTACTCCTCCCAGCCAGTAGATGGCGCACTGACATCCTGCCACTCCCATTCTGTACTGGCTGCCAGTCCAATGCTTCTTTCACAGATCACTCTGTGCATTTCTCCATTCACTAGAACGCGAATACGGACTCATGTTCTCGCTAATTATGATCTTAAAAAGAAGAACCCAGGAAAGTCTGGACTCTGGGAGAACAGGAGAAAGCAGCATAGATCTGGGTCAATTAGAACAGCAGCGTACTGATGACATCACCACATTCACAGCTAGTCTGGAGCTGCATTTCACCTCCTGTTATTAATAGTCTCTACATGATAATAAATTAGGACTTTATTTCATTTATTGGGGGAATAATAATGAACACAGTCAAATAAACATAAATCAAATGAAAATTTTGCTGCAGACGGGCTAACGTTAGCTCTGGCTGCTCTGGCTGCTGCAGACGGGCTAACGTTAGCTCTGGCTGCTCTGGCTGCTGCAGACGGGCTAACGTTAGCTCTGGCTGCTCTGGCTGCTGCAGACGGGCTAACGTTAGCTCTGGCTGCTCTGGCTGCTGCAGACGGGCTAACGTTAGCTCTGGCTGCTCTGGCTGCTGCAGACGGGCTAACGTTAGCTCTGGCTGCTCTGGCTGCTCTGGCTGCTGCAGACGGGCTAACGCTAGCTCTACGCTGCCCTGGTTGCTGCAGACGGGCTGACGTTAAGCTCTGGCTGCTGCAGACGGGCTAACGTTAGCCCGTCTGCAGTTAGCCTCTGAGCTCCGCTGGTTGCCACAGTCGTCTCAACATCTGAACTTTTGCATGCTGGGACAGCTATCAGTCAGGAGAACGGAGAAGTCTGCTCTGATGCATGCTGGGTAAAGAGGGAGAGGGGCCAGAACAACATCCTGGGACTGTCCGCTCTCGGTCTGCTGTTCTTGTGAATTGGAACGGTACTAGGGCTGAGGATGATGACGTTTTTTACGAGAACGCACAAGTACACATAGTGAGTAATGGCCTAAGCCAAATATAAACGCTCGCTCTCGACCAATCAAAATGATTTTAACGTCCAGGTGGCCTATAGAAATGAATAAATCCTGCCGCCTCCATGAAGACAGTGTGATCTGGAAAACAAAACCTGAAATGAGTAAATTCACAAAACAGAATAAAATAAAATTAGAAAATACAAAATCTGTTACAAGAAATAAAAAAACTAAAAACTCTGAGAAGAAAGCTTATCAACTAAAACCTTTGATTAAAGGTTTTTCAGTTTTGGATTAATTTGTTTTTCTAATTTCCATTTTTTTAATGGAACAAACTTCCCTCCATACGATAACTGAGGCGTTTATAATCCAGCTGACTTCAGCGGGACAAAAACCCTGGATTGGTTTAATCCAGACAGAACTTTAATCTGTGGCTGCACTCAGAGACCAAACCAGCAGCCAGGATGAATTTAAAGATGTTTTTGCAGCTTCAGCAGTTTCTCAGTGTTTTTATATCTTGTAGTTTTTTAGGATTCTCCTTTGAAGCTGAATTTCCAGAGTTGCTCTTATTGAGTTTTTTCCTCTGAAGCTAACAGATGATTCTCTGCCTCTCGCTGCTCCTCTGCTTCCTTCAGATATTTCTGATCTGTCCTGAAAACCAGCAGCTCTTCATTTCCTTCAGCTTCTCTCTCTAATGGGTGGGGGTGGGGGGGGCTTTAACCTTGGTCTATCTCTCTGTGCTTCATCTTCTTCTTCTCTCTTCCTCCTGATGCGTGGGGCGTCCTCAGGCGTGGCGGTGGAGATCCGGCGTTCGGCGTCACTCGGACCAGCGTTGGGTTCAGGAGCCCGGCTCTGGGACCCGGGGTCAGCCGGAGGGTCAAGGAGAACTCTTTGGATCTGCAGGAAGAAGAGCCCCCCTCCCCCTCTCCTCCCACCGCCTCCCCTCAGCTGGACCAGCAGGGGGCGGGGCTCCCTGACGAGTGACACGCTTTATTTATGGGATGCAGAAACCTTCCTACACTGAATGTTGATTCCTTCTAAAGATTAAACATATTTGAAATAGATCACAGCATTACATTTTAAGTTATTTAAATTATATATTTTAATTAAAAAATACAATTTATTGGTTAATAAACTATTTAAACAATATTTCTGAATAAATGATATAAAATCTGATTGTTTCCAATAAATAAAGAGTACTGCTGGAGCTCAGTGTGTTTTTCTCTCGTTTTCATTATTTCCTTCCTCACTAACAAAAACTCCTTGGTGGGGGGGGTTTATGATCAAAATTATTTTGTTTTCAAACAGAATTTGTTGCTCGTCGTGGGAAAAAAGTATTCAACTGTTAACTGCAGCTAAATAAACGGAGATCGATGGATTTATCTTTGCAAAGAGAGAACAGTTCATCATTCGGCCCTTATTGCTCGGTAATCAGCCCTGTTCTGCCTGAGCAGCGTTCGTTCCTCCTTACTTACAATAATGGAAAATAGTCAGAGTCAAAAATAATTAGACATTTTGGTTAAACAGTAACATGTTATGAATAAACCTGAGAAAGAATCTGGTTTGTTATGGGAAGAAGCTATGTCTGCTGCTCTACAAACACCCTCACTCAGGCATTGTGTGGCCTTGCAGGTGAAACAGACTGAGTGAAAACTTTAATAGTGAGTAAAAAGCATAAATCAATATATAAAATAAGAGAAATGTTAATTTTCCAACCACATACTCTTCCTTTCCCACATCCACCTCTCTGGTCCTCCATTAATATTAATCCATCAGTTCCTTCATCCAAGATTTTCCATCCATCCAACTGTTCATCAAACAAATTCTTCCTTTTATTCATCAATGCAAATATTTTCCATGTTTGACTTTTGAAAGGAAAATATGGAAGAGGGTTAGGGAGCCACTGAAAAAAAGTTAACTAATTTTAAATTTTATTTCAGTTTAAAATGGAAAAAAAAGTCAGAATTCTGACTTTTTTCTCAGAATTCTGTCTTTAACCCTTTAAAGCCCCATCCAAGAATAAAACAAAACAGGAAATTCCTTTTTTTTTGGTTTGAATTCCTTATTTGCCCTTTTAACAAAATATGTAAAAGAAAAAACAGAAATAAATTTTTGATATTAATAATTTATTACTATGCGATAAGTCAAGATTATTTTTTTTCTTGTGTAATCTTCTACTGCCGGCTGTTATCAGGTATATCTGATTGTGTACAATAGGATTTTGAGCAAAAATTTTTTACCATTAAATTATGCAAAAGGTGTCAGACGCAAAAACATTTCAGAAACCGTATGTATCAAATATGATACATTTGGCATTACAGGGTTAATCTCAGAATTCTGACAGCTAACAAACATGTTAGCATCAAGCCATAGCCCATGTCTGTTTTAGAGACTAGCTCTCTTGTTTTAATGACCTTCTGCTCCTCCATTAATGAGGGGACCCCCTCAGGCACGTAAAAAGTTGCCTAATTCCGTCATTTTCCATCAATGTCACTGGCCGCAACCTGACAACAGCCAGATGCATGTCTCCGCTCCGCCCAGCTCCACTCGAATTTATGGTCTGTCCAATCAGGACGCAGGGTGGGGTGTGTCCTGGAGTGGAGAAGTGACCGTGAGATTCCAACAACAATGGCGGCTCGCATTGAGGAAGCAAGCGTTAGCATTGATGCTGCTATTTCCTCTGTGTTGTCCAATCTATCTGATATTGTTTCATTAAAAGAACATCAGAGAACGGCTTTGAAGGCTTTTTGCTGGTGGAAACGATGTTTTCGCCCTTCTGCCGCCGACCGGATTTGGCAAGAGCTTGATCTACCAAATGGCTCCTCCACTCACAGCGTCACGGGTTAGCTTCGGTGTGAATGGTTGGAATAGCACGTCAATAAAGATGACAGACAAGCTTATCCAATCATATATGCACAGGGAGTTTTGATAAGAGCCCAGCCCAACTTCAATAAAAGGAATTCCTATGGCGAGGTTCCCAGATGTATGTGAGCGGAGCTAGGCGGAGTGAAACATATGGACTCTGGCTGTTGTCAGGTTATCACTGGCCACCTCAAACAACTCAAATCTTTGTCAGTGAAGCTGGGTGCTCCCACATCTCTTTCCTTCCTTCAAGGTGCCCATCTACATTAAGATCCACAATTCTGAGATGAAAGTCAAGAATTCTGAGAAAAAAGTCAGGAGAATTCTGAGATTAAAGTCAGAATTCTGAGATTAAGTCAGAATTCTGAGAAAAAAAAAGTCAGAATTCTGAGATTAAAAGTCAGAATTCTGAGAAAAAGTCAAAATTCTGAGAAAAGTCAAAATTGAGAAAAAGAATCCAGAATTCTGAAAGTTAAAAGTCAGAATTCTGAGAAAAAGTCAGTAAATTCTGAAAGGAAAAAGTCAGAATTCACAAGAAGAAAAGTCAGAAATTCTGAGAAAAAGTCAGAATTCTGAGAAGTCACATTTTAAAAAGTCAGAAATTCTGAGATTAAAGTCAGAATTCTGAGAAATGTACCCTGAGATAAAAGTCAATTCTGAGAGAAAAAAGTCAGAATTCTGAGATTTGGAGAAAAGTCAGAATTCTGAGAAAAGTCAGAATTCTGAGAAAAGTGAAATTCTGAGAAAAGGGGAAAAAGTCAGAATTCTGACTTTTTTTCCCATTTTAAACTGAAATAAAATTTAAAAATCAGTTAAATTTTTTTTTTCAGTGGCCCTAATCCTCTTCGGAGGAAAAAGATATAAATTAATATAGATATTATTCAGGGCTCAAACTTATGGCCTTAAAATCAAATCTCTGATTTTTCCAACCAAATCAGATCAGTGGATTTTTTTTCTTACCCTGCATTTTCATAACAAATATGACAGAAATGACATAGAATGACATTAAAACACTAGTTTTATTTTCCAGTCTTCCCCTCTCGGTGGGAGAGCCTGATTTAAACGGCCATGAATGACCTGCATGTATGTTGCATGTGGGGTACATGAACGCACCTTTTGCACACGCCTCAGCTCCATGGTGATTGGAGGCGGCCATTCACCATCTTAAAAAAATGGAAACTTGGCTGCAAAACATGTCAAATATTCATGTTTCAGAACAATGAGAATATATTAAACTTAGAGCCTGCAGTGGAAACACAGAGAGCTGGTTCCTCAGAACTAAACATGATGAACTGATGCTAACATGAGAGAGGAGAGCATTGAAGGGAGAAAAAAATCAAGAGTTTTACAATATTTAAATTCTCATAAACACATGAATTCAATAAAATCGATTAGTCAGCCTTAATATTTATTTCATAGACATAATTTCAATTCTATTCAGTTTATTTCTATAGCTCCAATTCACATCATGTCATCTCAGGTCACTTCCAGTTCACCAGATCATCCAGTCAGATTGATTCAAAAGTTTTCTATCTAAGGAAAACCAGCTGATTTGCATCAACTCATTGACTTTTCAGCAATCCCTCACACTAAGCATGCATTGTAGCTGAACAGTGGAGAGGAAAAATCTCCCTTTGAACAGGAAGAAACCTCCAGCAGAACCAGGCTCAGTGTGAGCCGCCATCTGCTGAGAGCAGACTCACTGGGGTTCAAGGAGACAGAAGCTACATTAGAAAAAAGAAGCATAGATACAAAAGGCAACTGTCAACCAGCTCCACAGGCGGCCCCGTCCAGGAAACACACAGCCAGGCAGACGCAGCTCAGAGCCAGCTCCCATCCGTCAGAGGATGAAGAGAGCACATCCAGTTAGTCACAGTCAGAGAAAATGCAGGCTGAATTCACAGAGGACTTTATAAACAGATGTTCTGCAGAATATGAAGGTCTGCCGGTCAATTATTGTCCATGGATGAAGGAGAAGCTAATAGAAGCTCCTCAGAAAGCTTCGCTCAGCAAACATTTATCAGATGTGGGAACATTTGAGCTCAGGGCCACTGGAAGTCATTTTGAACAGGGGTTACTGTGAATTTCTTTTGTTATTTTTTGGACAAAAGACCTTAAATAGATTGAGATTCACAACTTTCTTGTCATATACACTTTAGTACAATCAGGGCGTGTAACACAAAGACATCATTAATCAGGTGACTATATGCGCTATTAATTAAACTTTACAATAATAAAAAAAAATCTGTGGCTTTGAAAAGCCGGCATTCTCAAAGGTTATTTTTCTTACATTTTTCTCTAGGTGTGACTATTTTCTAACTGCTTTCAGACAAATGAAACACAAACTATGATCAGTGTGTTTCACAATATGCAGCCGCTGCAAACCAAGCCGGTGCCACTGAACCTGAGAACGTTTCATTACCTCGACACGCGGTGCAGGAAATCTGAAACTGGACGTTGGCGGGAAGGACTTGTCCAATCCAATCATGCTAGGTTGGGTTGCAGGTGCTGCTGTTGCTGCTGCCATCAGAGGCGGGCGCAACTGCCGGACAGTCTGCTCCCTCCGGCTGCTCTCAGGTGTCGTGGTTGAGGTACCAGAGTTCTTCTTCGCTGGTGGTGGTTTTCCGAAAAAATCTGAAATGTGTTTCTATCATTGGACTCTGTAATTTACTAATCTGCTGCAGCGAGCGGGATACCTCGCCGACCAATGGCTTGGTTGACGTCACCGTGACAACGCAACTTCGGGGAACTTATGTTGATGATTAGGCCTAAAAATATAATTAAATTAAAATACAAATAGATGTAATGGTAAAACAAAAAAAGTCGAAATAATTTTCCAAAACATTCATAAGAAATTTATAAAATTGTGCAAAGTCTCCTCTCGCCACTAGGGGGTGCCCTTCCCGCAGCCAAGTTTTAGCACATTGAACCATTATTTGAACAAACCCAGTTTCTTTCATCTGAAACGTAGATGGGATGATATCAGGGGTAGGAGGGGGTTATCCCTCAGAGTGCAACAATCCAAGCCACCTACTGTGTGGTCTTTCCTTAGGTCTCTACTCTGCAGATATTTCTACATCTAAGGGAAACATATTCCAGGACATTCAAACTTTTTTCTTTTTGGTACTATATTCACTCTTTATATTGTCTGTTGTATTTTTATCTTTAATGACATCTTGCTTTAACTCTTTGCGCTCTATATAAGCTACTGGAACCAGACTTTCCCTGCAGAAGTAATCCCACGGGATAAATCTAATTGAGTCAAAGTCTAACTGAAACAAACATTAGAAAAAACCTTGGTCATGTTCTGTGGACGGTTAAAGGCTGGAGCTGAAAGGATGAAGGATACAGCGATACGACTCAGTAGCTGGAAAGATTTTAGTGTCACAGAAAGTTGCAACTTCAGCCTTTTCTACACAATCACAACTCAAATATGGTTTAAATGAGACATTTTGCTTAGTTTAGGTTCTAATTTTAGTTTTCACTCTTCAAAAGTACAAAACGCATCACAATACAAGCATTTTATTTCTCCTTTTTCCAGTGTCATTTTTACCAGTTCCTACAGAATCTAACATCCAGGATCATTTTAGAACCTAGCTCCACCAGATTAGCTCAACTTCCTCTGCAAAACAGTGAGTAAATAGTGAAAACACACTTTACATTTAAATCAGTTTAAAGCAAAGGATTCTGACATTCACAGTTAGAAACAAAATATGAAAAAACTGTTTTTACACAGCGAATGACGACGTCTATCAACGACGACGCAATCGAGACGTTTTTAAAGTGTTTTCTACATCCTGAAATGTGCTCTCTGCCTGCCCCTTTGGATATTACCATGGCAACCAGAGAAAACGGGCAGGAACAACCATGGCAACCAGAAAAAGGCAGGAAGAAATTACCATGGTAACCAGAGAAAACGGCGGGAAACACCATGGCAACCAGAAAAAGACAGGCAGAAATTACCATGGTAACCAGAGAAAACAGCGGGAACCACCATGGCAAATCTCAGAAAAAACACAGGAAGAAACTCACGGTGCAAATCCAGAGAAACGGTGAAAGGGAGCAGACAGAAAATAGAAAAAGGACAGGCAGAAATAAACCGAAGTGGTAACCAGAGAAAACGGGCGGGAACAACCATGGTAAATCCAATAGAAAAGACAGGAAGAAATTACTTCGTATAAACTAAGGAAGAAAGTTCTGGTACAACCATGGCAACGCAGCGACAGCAGAAATTGGCCTTCATGGTAACCAGGAGAAAAACGGGCGGGAACCACCATGGCAACCAGAAAAAAGACAGGCAGAAATTACCATGGTAACCAGAGAAAACGGCGGAACCACCATGGCAAGTTAAATCACAGAAAAGACAGGCAGAAATTACCATGGTGGTAAATCAGAGAAAACGGCGGGAACCAACCATGGCAACCACAGAAAAATATTGGTGGCAGAAATTACCATGGTAACCAGAGAAAACGGCGGGAACCACCATGGCAACCAGAAAAAGACAGGAAGAAATTCGCCATGGTAAAAACCAGTAGAAAACGTGGGAACAACCATGGTAAAATCAGAAAAAGACAGGCAGAAATTACCATGGTAAACTACAGAGAAAACGGGCGTAAACGTAAACCATGGCAACCGGTAGAACAGTTGAAACCCAGACTTGCAGTGCGCAGTACCAAAGTCATTTAAAATCCCCAGAGAAAACGCTGCGGAACCACCATGGCAAACTTCAGAAAAGACAGGAAGAAATTACCATGGTAATCAGAGAAAACGGCAGGGAACAAACTATGGCAACCAGAAATTTGAAAGTGCGCAGTACCGTCATGGCAACCGTAGGAAAACGGGCAAACGCAAACCAGTGGGCAACCAGAAAAAGACAGGCAGAAATTACCATGGTAACCAGAGAAAACGGCGGGAACCACCATGGAAAAACCATGGCAACCATAAAAGTGAGCAGTGAAGAAAGTTACCATGTGTAACCAGAACAGGGCAAGAGGCAATTGGCAATTATTATACTGATGTAAATAACCATTTAATAAAAGAAAGGATATAATCCCAATCTGGGTTCTGTTTCAAGGTGTTCATTTTGGTGCCTAAAAAGTGTCTAGTAAAAGTTGCTATGGCAACCAAATAGTGGCAAAAGTTGGGGGCGGGGACTACAAATTCATGGCAATAATAAAATTTAAAACCACTTAAAAATTAGGGAAACACTGTTTATCTATATTTTTCTGCGCTCCTTTTCACCCTCTCTTTCCAAACAGAAAAAGTAGCCGAAGTTACCGTGGAAACCGATAGCAAAAACAAAATAGTGACAAAATTCACCAGAGTGACCTAAAAATAAGGGCAGAAATTGTGATGGTTGAAACAAAAAGACAAATAAATCATCACTACTGAGAAGGAGAAAGGTGACCGTGGCGACCAAGAAAGGCGGGAGTCGCTATAGCAACCACCTGGAAGTTGACCAATGAACAGTGATCCTTCTCTAAACTGTGTTGTTGTTTCCCAGATCTTCAGTCATGGGTTCTGTCTCACTGAGCTTTAGAACCGAATGTGTTCCCTTTCAGACGGAAGCTTCTAGATCTTCACCTAAAAGGCATCAACGTTCCCCTCAGGACTAATTAGTAACATGGAAACTAAAGATGGAGACCACAGAGGGAACATGGACGGTCATTAAGCAGAACATCTGCAGGTTAAATTCAGTTTCCCAGAATCGGAAGCAAACTTTCAAACATTTCTAATAAACTCTGGGATTTTGCTTCTTATTTAGTCTGAAACCATAAAAACACGACATCAGATCCAGACCGAAGCAGCAGGAACCAAAAGTCCAGAGTCTGAGTCCAACAGAAGTGCAAGTGCTAAAAAGGAAGTCCTACGAATTCATGAAAACACTCTGGTTCTAGTGTGGTCCATCGCGTCTCGGTCCAGTGAGGTTTAGGTCGTCCACGCCCACAGGGAGGAAGACGATGACGGCGATGGCTTTACTTCACAGCAGCAGCTTGGGTCCTGCTCCAAAGTCTAACCTCTTAACCAGCCTGCAGAAAAAGGGAAAGCTGTGAGTGAAGCGGACTCTGGTCCTCACTCAGCAGCAGAGCGCAGCGCCTCACCCCTTGCTGTAGAGGCCGTTGGTAGGATGGTTCTCTGACGGGTCGCTCTGAGCCGGTGCTGATCCAGATCCGCTGCTGAGGCGTCTGCGGTTCGCTGTCTGCTCGTTGACAAAATCCCGACACGATGCCAGCTTAGACTCCAGGCTCTGCAAGAGAGGAATAAAGCTCAGGATCAGCAATCCCCCATCGGCTACAACAGAGCAGCGACGCACAGGAAACATTTAGAAAGCCTCCTGAGCTTCATGGTAGATCAGGGTTTCTGCAGATTCATCGACTCAAATACAGGAATTTAGAAAAACTTTTTAAAGGCCATTTGGAATTAAATTTAAAGGTCCAGTATTCTGATTGTTTAACTCGTTCACAGTCACCTTCAGGCAAAAAAGATTGCCTAAAGGCCATCAAGGTGTGCTCCTTAAAGAATCACCCTTCCTCATTTGCATAACGCGGCAGAAATGTAAATAAGACAGGCAGAAATAAACAGGGTAAAAAATTCAAAAAGAAAAGGAATAATACACAGCAAGAATATTATAACATGCACATAAATAAATAATAAAATTTATAACTGAATGGGTCAAATAAGGTAATTATAATAAAGGCGAGTAAATACAGAAGCTAATTAGGAAAGTAGATACCGCGAAATTCTATAAGCCGCTACTTTTTTCCCGCTGTTTGAACACTGTGGCCTATAATACAGTGCTTTTGGCGCTAAAAACAAAGTATTTCAAAACCACTTGACATCAGTGTGGAACCGCAGCATTTAAAGTGGCACTGCGAAGTGAGTGGGGAGACGCGGAATGACCAGTGGCGAGAAATCCTTCACCAAAACTGGCCGCATGCGAAGGGCATCTTTCACTGATGTCTGCCAGTGGGTTCTCAATGCGTGGAGCCGCGTGAAAACATCCAGCATCACCGGCGGGTTTCTGAAGGCTGGGCTGCTGCGGGATGAAGAGGACCACGAGTGCTCAAGCGAGAGCGACAAGGATGAGACTAAATCCTGGAGCTGTTCCATTCAGACACTGAGGAAGAGGACTTTGAGGGTTTTAGTGCGCAGGAGGAAGAAGAAAACGATTAAGGACTTTTCCTGGTCGGCTGCAATGTTCTGTGCGTTGTTCAATTAAAAGTACCGGCATATGCAGCGTTATTTGCGTGTTAAAGCGACACATATATTCAAATGTGTTACAGGTAAAAAGCATTCACAAAACGTATCGTATTTGTTTGTTATTATGGTTCATAATGGATTAAATCAAACGTTTAAAAAAATGCTCACGCTTAAAAATCTTTATTTGTAAATATCTCATACAACGTGGGAAACCTGCGGCTTAAAATCTGGTGCGGCTTATAAAGCACAAAATTGATTTTTTTCTTTCTAAAATTAGAGCATGCGGCTTATAATCAGGTGCTATAGTCCAGAATTTACAGTGTATACATTTCATGTCTCACTGTATAATTTCATTTTTACCTCATTTTATATTACTTTATTTATAAAATGATTATATTGGGGGCAATTAATTTCAGTGTATGCTGGATTTGGTTATTACAGTATTATTTATTTCTTGTATTTGATTTTAAATTATGTTACAGTTGGTCCTCCATATAAATATGGTCTGATAAAGAGTAAATTTATATATCGCATGAGTTTAAATTAGTACGAGTATTGACATTAAATACATGATAAAGTTTTTATATTAAGCTATTCTTCCAAAACACTGCATTTCTGTGTCAGCAAAGTATCTGGGTGATGTCATGGCGAGGTGACATCACCATCTGTCCTTTTTTTTCAGTCAGTGGGACATAAGAAGAGGATCAGGCTGCAGGAGGTGAACTAATCTAGAGTTTCCACCAACATAGAACAGGGTTCCTACAGCATAAGGCAAGTTAAATTCAAGACTTTTTAAGACTTTTAATGCCACTTGAAATAAAAATTTAAGACCAAATTCACAAGAAACACAAGAAAACCAGCTTGCAGCAACAACTTAACCCAAAAGGTTTATTTTTAACATCCAAACCACTGACTAATGTTTCAAATGTTGAAAAAGCTTCCCATACAGGAAGAAAGCTAAAAACACACAAATGACAGATATATTTGAACAATTATTTAACTGAATTCACAAACTTTAAAGTGTCTTAGCAGGGAACAAAACAAATCAGTTTTAAAGCCCCAACATAACCAGTGCTAAGTCTTTTCAGCGAAATATTTTTCTTTTGTATGGTTTTCTTAGTATGTTTGATTTGGTGAAAAGTGGAGTCCCGCAGAGACAAGGGTGGAACTAAACTAAGAAATACCGCCGTTTCTCAGTAACTCCATTTTTGGACGCTTTGTGTTCGGTTTGCCGCGCATGTGCCACTCCACCGCCTTAGACCCCATCGCCTCCGAGAGCTTGAATGACTTCTTGCACTAAATCCACTGAGCTTCATCCTCATGTATGTTCCCTGGTTTTAGCCATGGAGGAACTCTTGGTTGGAGACAATTTTGGTTACATTTACACTAATTTGCTCATAGTTTTGCAGACAAAAGTTAATGGTGCATCTCCAAAATGTCCCGTGTCAAGAATATCTTCTTATTGTATTGTTCCGGGCTTATCAGGATCTGAACCAATAATGGGGAGCCATTATTTTTTTATATAATAATAAAAAAAAGGTCAATTTTTTAATGCTTTATTTAGATTACAAAAAATAAATCATAATAAAAAATAATCCTATTTATGATGTTTTAAAAAATTAAACCCATGAAAGACTGATTTAAGACATGTTTTTAATTAAGGCCTTAGTTTTATTTTGAAGAATTCAAAGCCTTTGAAGACTTTTTAAGGACCCGCGGGAACCCTGATAGAAACAAACTCTAGATCTTACCCCGACTTTCCTCAGCAGCTCGCTGACGATGTTGAGGGCGGAGATTCTGGCCGACGTGGTGAGAGGAGTCCCAGAAAGACTTTCAGCTGAGAAACAAACCAAACAGTGAACATCTGGACTCTGAGGGAAAAAGAAACGGTTTAAGGCGAAGCCTGACCTCTGCTGACGGACGGCGGGGGGGTGCTGAAGACCTCCGAGGACGCCGCAGGTCTGGACGGAGTAGCAGAGGGAGGAAGAGGATGGAGGGCGGACGAGGCCGTGCTCTTATCTTCCGTTCTCCTGTCTGGGGGGGTGAGCGGTGGTGGTGGGTCAGGCCGCCGAGAAAGAGGAGGATGAAGGCTCTTTGATGGAAGGCTTCCTGTCCTGGACCTGCTGCTTCTGCTGCACGGCGAGCTCCTGCCGAAGATCTGAATCCAAAAAACACAGCGAGTCAGAAAGCTTCAGCTGAAAGCAGGACGGCTTCTCCTCAGAACGTCACCTCTGGCTTCGTCCTTCAGTCTCTGCACAGACTCCAGGAGGTTCTCCTTCTCGTCCAGCTCGCTCTCCAGGAAGGCGTTCCTCTCTATCACCTGGTTCATCCTCTGCTCAAAGTCCTCCAGAGACATGATGGTGGCTCTGGGATCAGGAGAACATCGTTAGAATCTGCTCCCACCGACGCCCCTCCCTCCCTGCCGCCCCCCGCTAACCTCTTGGCCCTCTCCAGGTCGTCGTTGGCCTGCTCCAGCTCTCTGATGTACTTCTGCAGCTGATCTCTGATGGCCGTGGTCTCCACCAGGTCGCCCTCCAGGCTGGAGATCTGGCGGCACGCCTCCGAGTGCTGCGTCTCATACTTGTCCTTCAAGAAAGTAGAATAAAAAATGTCTTTTTGATAAATGGCGGCAGAGAGTCAGCTGATGAGGGCAGCTACTGGGCAGATTTCCATGGCGGTTCCACAGAAAGTTAAACATCAGAAGAGCGAAGCAGCGGAGCGTTAAATGACAGCGGTGTGAAGCTTCAACATGTTCGGCCAAATTCCTCCCACATTCTGTCAGATAAGAGGCTTTTCTGCTCCGATAACATCTAACATCCATTTTCTGTTCCCTCAACGATGCATCCAGAGTTAGACGATTCAAACGCTTCCTGTGTTGAACGACACAAGCATCTAAAGGGCTCAGATTTCCATCAAACCTAAAGCGTTACCATGATGTCAGAGCTGGCGTTTTGCTGCCTCTAAGCGTCCAGCTGTGTGCTGTCAAGGCTCAGGCAAGGCTGAGGCTGCTGCCTTGAAGCTAACGGCTTCTTTCTGAGCCATCTGAGCTCCTTAAAGACGGAAACATAAGGCAAACATTTAGCAGGCGTCACAGGAGCGGACGTCCAGCTAGTCCAGGTCAGGGCGTAAAGCTCTAAGAAATGAGGAAAACCAAAGAGCTCCAGCTCAGACGCTACAGGCATCGGTTAGCATCATAGCTCCATTAAACATTTCATCCCAGCGCTGCGTGTCCCGAGCCCATGACATCATCATTGACCCCTCACCCCCCCACCATGGACTGTTCTACCTGCTGCCCTCTGGGAAGAGGCTTCACAGCATTCATTGCTGATCGACCCATCTACCTCTGATCAGCCTCATGCTAATCTGCACAGTGACAGCTACTGTTCCTAGTTTAGCTAATATCTTAAAACATGCATTCTAATGACTGTTTTAAACTCTGATACGTCTCAGACTCTTCAGCCTTCCCAAAGAAGAGTAGAATCGCCAGAGGAGGCATGATACCGACGCTGCAGCAGCTCATAACCTGGGCCATAACCAGAGAGAGGTGGTGGAACAGGGAAGGGGAGGGTCTTTCTTCCAGGCTGGAAATGAATCATTACTCCATAGAGTCAGGTGCATCGTTTACTTTAATATCTTTAGTTTTTTTCCCCAAAGGAGTTGATAAACAGGACAGAGAGGTTTATCTCCTGGGCATAAATCAGAGGAGTTTGCTGCTGGTTTGCAACCAAGGAAAAGAGTTTAGCTGCATCTGTACTTTCCGTCTGAAGGTGATTTAAGTTCAGCTAAATCTCATCTCTTCATCCTTGCCTCCCTGTCTGTCAGCCTGCTTCATTCTCAGACCCTTCTGTCCGTCGCTCCCATTAGGCTGCAGCTGGTTGCTCATTACTGCAGCTAATAAATGAAAATAGAAGATCAATAAAAAGTAGTTCAAAAAGCAGCTTTAATAGGTTTGCTTTTAAATCTGCATTTAAGAATCTCCAAATAATAAGAGTAAGAAAATCTGCTTTTAAAGTTCAAATAGAAAACCACATACTTTTACTTTCTCATTTAACAGTATGCATAAAATTACATTTTCAGTATTTTGTTGTTTATAGCATAACATAATTCATTAAGATAGCAAATGACACTAAATTCCTCATTCGGTCATGTGACCCACTGAGGGCTGTAGGATTTTGTGATGTCAGTTTAGTCAGGAAGTAGTTATTTTACGTAGAGTCTATTTGTTTTTATCCTTTAAGGAGGAAAAATACGAAGTAATCAGAGTCTGAGTTGTTTTATTAATGCTTAATCATTGCTGCTAAATGTTCTTTGATCTTACGCAGAGCCACTAGAAGCTCATTATCTTTTAGAACATTTTCGGCGTGAAGGCTGGCGGTCAGCGTTGGAGCCCTGTGTGCGGCGCTGGTGGTTCTGGATAGCAGGCTGTGATCCGATGCTGTGCCTGGATGGGTCTGATTGCAGCAAGCAGGTCCGAAGCCCGGGTCCTTTCCGCTGTCCGGGTGGGAAATATTTGGATGTGGTTTTTAACTTGTTCGGCTCATGGCTCCGGGGCCGATGGGGTTCGGGCTCCGGGTCCCTGTCTGGGGTACCCGACTGTTGCCTATTGTGGTTGTTGTTTTTCTGGAGCCCGGATCATAATGATATGGAAATCCGTCTGGAGCTGCAGCTATACTTAACTGTGCATTCAGCTAAGGTTTGTTGTTTTATGAAATAAAATAAAAAAAATCAGCTTTATTGCCATCAGGCAGTTTATTAAAGCTATAAAACAGAGAAAACAAACCGTTGATACTTTGGCAAATTGAATCCAGCGGATGCTGTGATGTATCAGTTTGGATGCCACAGATTGTCCGGTAGATTTTTGTCAAATCTATTTACTATTTATCGAACAGTTGGATAATTTAACATTTCTTTTCCCGATTCTAAACTTTTCCTAAAATTGGCAGCAGTACAACAGACCATTGTAATGACGTTTTAAGCATCCTTTCAGATCCTTTCTGTACACCCGCCGGAGGACGTTTGACTACACCGACGTCACAGCTGGGTTTCATGACGTTTTACTGCTCTCAGGTCGCTAGAGGCGCCCAGCGTACTGTAAAAGTCTCTCCATTTTTATTACTTGGAGCATTTTTAGCGCAATTTAGACCAGCCAGATAGAGAAAGGAAAGGATAATCTACCATCACGCACCATAAAACTGCTCTGAACACACTTCTTTCTATTTGACCTTTAAAGACCTTTAATTATTTTCACATCTGGCTTATTTTTTGCTCAAACATGAAATAAAATAAAGTATAAAATAAAGAATAACAAAAATAAAAATCAAGCTGATTGACTGAGCTTTTTATTTTATAGCGACAGATTTTGTCCTGATCCAAACCTAAAACTTTGAGTCTGTTTACTGCAAACAAGAGTAAGCTTCTGGATCGAGCTAAAAAAAAAAAACATCAAACATGTGTTTGCTAATAAAGCAAGAAGGCGCTACAAGTGTCGCCACTCTGAGCCTGATTATAAAGTGATCAGATCAAGAGTTAGAACAAGCATCGCCTCCAGACACAGAGAGGAGGAGGAGGAGCTGTCAGCTGCCTTTTCAGCCGTGAATCGATCCTCTGTGAAGGCAGAGAACTGGAGAGAAACGCATTCACTGCAGGCAAACTGGCTTCATTATCAGCTGACTGATATGAAAATCCCCAGTTAGATGCAAGCCGCTCAGCGGGCGGCTGGTTCCATGCAAATTAGAGCAACTCCTGCAGCTGAGAGCAGCTCCGGTACCGAACATGTTAGATTTAGCGAACCGCGATCCAGATCCACCTGCTGGATAATCCGGACCCAACCTGATAACATTTATAAATTACTGCATGTTGTCTGACGACAGTGTCTAACTTCACTTGCGCCTCTTCTCCTGTTAATACGGTAAAGCCCTGGGGAGCGTCCGGCTCCAGGCTGCACGTGATCCAAATGAGCCAATGAGCTGTCAGTTCAAGTTGCTGCTGCTGCTACTTTTAGACACAGCAGGCAAAACCTGCGTGGCAAGTCGGGGCTATGGGAAAGAAGGAGAAGACCATGAGAAAATAGAGAAGAGAAAGTGTGGACTGCTGGAAGAACTGCGTGTGTGAACCAGTGAAAGAAAAGAAATGGCGGTGCTCAAAGATGACCCTGCACATTTAGAGGATGTTTGGCTCAACCTGCTGCTGTGAAGCAGGATTCTCCACCTCATGAACAGAATCAAAAATAAGACATTTAATCTCCATTCAAACCCAGGTTTAAAAAGCCATGGTTCCTACAGCATAGCCTCGGTGGAGACCATCCTGATCTCGCCAGCGAGCTTTCAAGGTTTCACTCGCAGATCAGTCTGGAGACTCTCCGCTAAAGAAAATTTGGAGCCGTTCACCAAACGAACGTCCAATCAGCGCTTGGCTTTGAGGCGGTTGAGGTGTGACGAACGCAGAAGCCACAGTTCAGTCTAAAGAACATGGCGCGCTTCTTCAGCCGATGAAACTAGCGCTAGCGTGGCTATCGAAAGCAAGTTTTATCGAATTACAGAGTATTTCTTCACTGAAAGAAGAGCAAAAACACTGCTCTGGAGGCTTTTCTCAGAGGAAAGATGTTTTGCTCTTCTCCCGACTGCGGTTTCAGCAAGAGTTTGATCTATCAATTGGCTCCTCTTCGTCGCCGCTTCCTGTTAGTACGTCCATATGCTTCGCTGATCTGGATTGGTTTATTTGGCCCGTCTCTATCACCAAACATAGGCCAATCAGCTAACCAGTATTTTCGCCCCTTCCCAAAATTACTTCAACGGAAGGTTTCTCAGATGGATATGCGGGAGCAAATCCATCTGGCGGAGTCAGGTTACCTACAGCATAAGGCAAGTTAAATTCAAGACTTTTAAGACCTTTTAATGCCACTAAAAATAAAAATTTAAGACCAACTTTACAATAAACACAAGAAAATCCTGGTAGTGACAGATTTACCCCAAATGTTTATTTTAACATAAAGCATTCATTTTTTGGCCCAGTATGTTTCAAAAGACTTTCCATATAGGAAGAAAGCTAAAAACAAACAAATAACAGTTATATTTTTACTGAACTGAATTAACTAACTTTGTTTTGTTCCCCACTCAATCCCCCTACTTTCATTAGTGGCGTACCACCAAACATTTTCCTGAGATCTGGTTCTACTGGTGCCGTTGTTGACGTGAGAGATACTGTGGAGGCGCTGCAGAGACATGGGTGGAACAGAACGCAGAAATACTGCTTCTCCATAACTTGATTTTGACTCTTTGAGTTTCATGCTTTGCACATGTGTCTCCGCTGCCTTGATTCCCATCGTGCTTAATATATATTCCTCTTGGATGGATAGCCAATTTTGCGTTGAATTTAAAACTTCCCTGCTTTGTCCAGATAAAAAGTTCAAGTCACATCCTCCCAAGGTCCGGCCGCAGCATCTTTTTTATTGGTTCCGCTATCGGGACGGAACCAATAATGGTTACAGCGAGCGGTTCGGTAAATGTAAGAAAAATATTGTCAATTATTTTATTGTTTGATATCGATTACAAAAAATAAAAACCTATTTACGATGTGGTAACAATTTTAAGACCTATAAAAGACTGATTTAGGACATTTTAATAACAATTAAGGCCTTGATTTTATATTGAAGAATTCAATGCCTTTTAAGACTTTTTAAGGATCTGCGGGAACCCTGTAAGCCTTGCAGGGCAGCCTAAAGCCCGCTGCCAACATTAAGACAGAGAAACAACAAACGATCAGTTCAGGTGTTTTAGAAAATATGTCTATAAACCAAACTTAACTATTGTTGTTCTCTACTTAAACACATTAGATTTTAAAATGGAAAAATGTATTTTTGTAAGTATTTTCTTTAATATAAAAAGTCAATGTATGGACGTTTTATTTCAGTGTTAAATTCAGTTTAAAGCAAGCGGTTATAATTAAAAATGTCTCCGGACCTTAACTGGTTGATGATTTTCTTTACTCAAACCCTGCTGATCTTTAATTGGTTACCTCTGTGTTAGATGGTGAAATCCCGCCCTGCAGGTTAAAGGTCAGTATAACCTGTTTTAATCCCTTCAACCCCCAATGACCTGTGATCACCGACAGCTTTAGAGCCTCGTCTTCCAGCAGCTACCTTGTAATTCTCCAGCTCCATCCGCAGACGGTTATTGGTGGCGAGAAGCTCGCGGTTCCTGGCCTCGCACTGCTTCAGCTCCGTCTCCAGCTCCACCTCGTAGTCCCGACTCATCTGCTGGAACTCCTGCAGCTCCTCCTGAGCCTCCGCAGCTCTGCGGACCAAAAGGAGACGCAGGATAAAGTATAGCACCGTGGTTAATGTGTCGCCTTTGGATTCTGTTTCATTAAATCAGAAGAAACAACAGGAAGCGCTTTCCACACAACAGCAGGATCTGCTTTTTAATGTGACTCTAGAGCCCCATTTACACTACCCCCCAAAGCCGATCTGTGCCAAGCTCAGTTACTTACGACTGTTTACACCCCACGCTAGCGAGGTTCCTCGCCTCCTAGTGGCGATCTACAGTACTACTGCTCTCTAGAGTGAAACAAGCAAACCAACATGGCGGCGCCCGTAACTTTCAGGAAGTTTGTGGAGAGTCAAGCGAAGAAGGCAGCCTTTGGTGAATTTCCTTGACAGATTCAGCTTTTGGGAAATGGAAACAACAAACGATAGTCTAATCAGGGCTTCCAGACGCAGGAAACAATGACAGACATTGAGGTTCATCACACTGCTAAGCAGAATCATCACTGGAAATCGTGCGGCACGGTAAGAAAGCTAGGATTTTTATGAATGACTCAAATTTCCTGATTACGTAGGCTGACTGTGAGGAGATGACGCGGTCTGCTCATGCGCTCTTTTACCCCATTTTCACTACCCTTGAAAAACGTGCTGAGACCGGTCCGAGCTCAGTAACTGAAAAAACTTATGGTGTGTAAATGGAAAGCAAACTGAACCGAACCGAGATAACTGCAGACCAGTTCCAGAGGTGGGCTGCGGCTCGAGGTTTTCCCTGGCTCGGTTTCTCTGATAACAAGAGCGCGATGAGCAGAAACGGCGTCATACTCCGATATAAAAAGCTTGCACATCGCGATTCACACTCCATTCTAGTAGGTGGCGGTACTGCCTCTCCGGAGATTGCTTTCCAACCAACACAAAACAGAAAAAGTAAATTCAGGAAACTTTGCTGTCTTCGCCTGACCTTCTGCAAACACCGAAGTACAGCAATAATAATCAAGCATAACTTTCTGAAAGTGACGGGCGCTGCCATTTTGATTTGCTTGATTCTCTCCTTTTTTGTCTTCTTCTTCTTATGTTTTATGGTGGTTGGCGAACAACTTTCAGTGCATTACCGCCACCAACTGCCTGATTTCCTCCTTCAACACTGGCAGTAATACCGCAGATCGTCACTAGGAGGCGAGGAGTCGAAAAATTGAGATAGCGTGATGTGTGAACGGTCGTCAGAACCGAAGCTCGGCCTAGTTAACTGATCCAAGCTCGGACCGGTCTCGGCATGGATCGGTTTTTCAAGGGTAGAGTAAATGGGGTAAATGTTATCTGAGAACCGAGCCAGAACTGAACCACGTTGAGTCCTACTGATGAACTAGTACCATGTTAGCGCGGTTTGGTTGTGTCTGGCACGGTCCAGTTCACCTGTGCGTTTCATTTAAGCTCAGTTATCTCAGCTACTGCGCTCGGAACGATCTCTCAGCATGGTTTCAATGTGGCTTATGTCTGCTTCTGTCTCCCTTGAACCCCAGTGGGCCTCAGCAGATGGCTCACACTGAGCCTGGTTCTGCTGGAGGTTTCTTCCTGTTCAAAGGAGTTTTTCCTCTCCACTGTTGCTACAAGCATGCTGAGTGTGAGGGATTGCTGAAGAGTCAATGAGTCGATGCAATCAACTGGTTTTCCTTAGGTAGAAAACTGTAGAATGTACTGAACCAGTCTGTAGTACGATCTGGTTGAATTGCCTCTGTGACGTGACTTGAGATGACTTGATGAAAATTGCCGCCATATAAATAAACTGAACTGAATTAAAAGTTATTGGTTTTAAGATTCAATACACCCAGAAACTGGTGAATGATGGGAAATTTTAAAACTTTGTGAGCAGAAGAGCCGAACCATGGGGGTGGGGGGTTAGAGAAGGAGACGCTGCAGCTGCTGATTAGAAGAGGGAGCGCCCTCCTCACCATGAGGTCGGTGCTGCGTTCACTCTGCTGTCCTGAAGATCAGCTGAAAGATTTTTGCCAAAAATCTAAATTGTGTTTATTTTCAATCACAATTCAGATTTAAAAAAAATATTTTCTCTGCATTAAACACAAGCTTTTATATTTTTTCCTATGTGCTTTTCATTTTTTCTTAACCTCTAAATCTTTCTATTATTGCAGGACTTTACTGTAACCTTTGCATAAAAATATAATTTATATGCTGGTGAAGATCCTCAGTCATCCAGGTCATAATCATTCCAAAAAAAAAAACGATCCACTGGACTTTGTTTCCAAGTTTGAAGACGTTTCTCTTCCATCCAGGAAGCTTTCAATACAAAATGTCAGAAATAGCTTTTAGTTCCAGGTTTTATCCAGCAGCCTAACAGAGCCTTGATTTTTGTTTAGAAAACATGCAAATAGAAACGGATGAACGGGTCCCCCCCTTTGGAATGGGGGTCATTTGACTTCTTTTGTTAGCCCTTTCAGAAACATAGACAGGTATGGGGCTAACAAAAGAAGCCAAACGGCCCCCATTCCAAGGAATGGACCCACAGAACCTTCCCAGAATGAGTAATGCGCTGGAAAACATGTGGAAACCTGAAGAGGAAGGATTAAAGGAAAAAGTCGCTCATATTCAGGAATCAGAAACTCTTACGAAGTTCTTTTAAATCTGAAATGATTCCATCCTGTTCAATAAATGATCAGTGTTTTTAATTCAGGAGTAATTTTCATGTGAATGTAATGTGCTTTACAGGAGGCATCCATGTTTGTCCAATCAACACTACTGCCACCTACTGGTTAGTGGATCACGCAGTGCGGTATCGGCTGTTGATCAAGTCCCAGTGCTGTATCTGGTGTTTGTCACAACGCGCTATTATCCAAGTCATCTTGAAAACATTCTTCTTCCAAATGTTGGCTACATATTGCGGGTTTTTTCTGGCCAGAAGTTGATGGCAAATCCTCCTCACAAGTTGGGCAGTCAACGTACACCGACCACCGGCGTCGTGGAGGATCAGGAATCAGAAAGGTGGAAAAACTCTTTATTTTTCCACTTTTACCGATGTATTCCAGCATCCAGCTGCCATGCGCGTGGGCATTGTCAGTTTTCACTATAGCTCTGGTGAATTTCAATGGTGAAGTCCTCTGGAAATCTTCAATAATTGTTGTTGATTGCAGATGTGTCTGAAGTAGTTCCCATTGATTTAGCTTGGAAAGCAGGAGAATGGCGCTAGGCTTACTTACCACACCGTGACGTCACTGCTGGAAGATGGCAGGGAGGGAGGGGCTACTATATTTGGGCAAAGATGGCCACTCCCAGACTCAGTGATCGTGACGAAAATTGTTTTTTTATTTTATCTTATTACTGATTAATGCTAAATTAATTAAATGACCATCAGAATATTAGTTTTAGGTATAGAGAATGATCCATCGATCATTCCTCGCTGACGGGACTTCTCCTTAATAGTTCTGTGTTAAGTAGTTCAGTGAAACTAGGAAGATGAACCCACATCTGCTGCTGTTTGGCTGCCTGCTCCTTCCAATATTCCAGCTCCTCCTCTACAGATCCGAACTGAGGCGGTTCCTGATCCTCCATCGCCAGCTCGGTCACGGATTACGGCCGGCTCTTCTGTCCTAAACCCAAAGCAGTTCCTGGAGAAAAAAAAACAGACAGAAATGATTCAGGGAAATCTCTCTGATCAGATTTCACAGATTTTGGTCACGGTGGCTGAAGTTACTGTGGGGGAACCACTGAACGGGTTCTGGAAACTAGGAAAAACAGACATTTCCCAGGTTTGTCAAACATCTGCTCTTTACGTCGATGGATACGGATTAGGGACTGAGGGCTGGTGGCCAAATACCAAAACAGCGCTTAAAAATAAACCGAGACGCATCAACCCTCCATGGACTTCATCAGCAGGACAAGTTGTTCTTCCATCATGGGAGGAATGTGCAGAAGGAAAACAAAGCGTGGTTCTTTAGACATTTTTACAAATAAAGATCTAATAAAGACAACATAATTACATTGTCTTATTTTAAGTGCATATTTTCTAATTATCTTATTCTAGAGTAAAAAATACTCTTCATTCCACTGACAAATGATCTTATTTACCTGCTCAAATTAAGAAGTAAATTCACTTAATTGAAACCATTTTCACTTATTTCTAGATCGTTTTTGCAGTGTAGGCTTAAAACTTTCCTTTTGATAAAGCTTTTGGAGTTAGCAGTGGCTCAGGTTATCCTGAGCTATCTCTATAGTTCTGCTGCTATAGCTTAGACTGCTGGAGGACTAGGGACCCGTTTTTCATCATTCTGCTTCATTCTATCTCTATTCTCCTCTGCAGAATCTGTTAGTTCAATCTCTAACGTTCTGCGCTCTCTGCTTTTTCTCATAGTAGCTTCATCTGGTCTGTTCCTGTTTGGCTGTGACTCCATCCTGGAGAGAAATATCAGCTGTGCTGCTGCCATCAACACCTTTGTTTCTAGATGTTGGAGCTTGGCCTGTTTTCCAGTGTAGTCCTGTTTCTCTGACTGTGACTAACTGGATGTGCTCTCTTCATCCTCTCTGACATGGGAGCTGGCTGGAGCTTGTCTGCCTGGCTGTGTGTTTCCTGGACCGGGCCGCATTTTACAACTGCTTTTTGTATCTATGCTTGTTTTTCTATGTCTGCTTCTGTCAGCCTTGAACCCCAGTGGGCCTCAGCAGATGGCACCGCTCTCACACTGAGCCTGGTTCTGCTGGAGGTTTCTTCTTGCTTTTAAAGGGAATTTTTCCCTCCACTGTGCAAGCTACAAGCATGCTTAGTGTGAGGAGGTTTGCCTGAAGAGTCAATGAGTCGATGCAATCAGCTGGTTTTCCTCTTAGATAGAAAACTTTGAATCAATCTGACTGGATGATCTGGTGAACTGGAAAGTGACCTGAGATGACATGATGTGAATTGGAGCTATAGAAATAAACTGAATAGAATTAAAATGATAGAATAAAGGAGCAGATAAAAGAAAAAAAAATAAAGTGAGGCTCTTTATACAGACCTGATGAAAAGCAGCTTTTTGTGATGGGAATAAACAAGAGATGGTTACATTAATCACTAAACTAAAACCTAAGCTAAGGTTAGAAACACAAAACCATGAATAAAGGTAGGATAAGGAATCAAGCTTAATGCTTTCCATAAATTCTTCCTTTTTTCTCCCTCACTTTTGATCACTGCTGCACTTTGAGAAAATGGAAATGTTCATTTACTGTCTGAAAGCTGTACTAAAAGAAACGACATTTAAAGAGGTCTAAGTCAAAGTCAGTATTTTGGTCTTCTTTAGCCCTCCTCAGGTGACCACCTAGATATTCTGTCAGATCTAGCTCTGGATAGAGACAGAATCAGGCTGAGGACATTTTCGACTGATATTAGCATGATTTGGCATCAGACGTTGATACCAGTTGTTTTGTTTGAATTGATCTGGCCGAGAGTTTAATGCAGTTGGGGCGATTCTACTGATGGTAAAATAATAGAAATTTTAAAAATCTGTATTAGTTGATCTTTTGTTCTGGATTCAGGCCAGACTTTCTCAAATCTTTACACCAAATATTTACTTGGACTCTTCATCCGGTAACATAGAACTGTAGCCTAAAGACCAAGTTCAGCTTGTTCAGGTCGTTTCCACTTTTCTCTCACAAGAGAAGCAAAGATGTTTTATTCAGAGAAAAACTAAACGTTTTGTCAAACAAACCAACTTAATTCAGAAATATGTACAAAACCAGAGATTATTGCAGTCCACTGGATCTCCCCAAAAGAGCAGCTTCTTCTGCTTTTCATCTCTTTTATTCAAGTTGGGACAAATGTGCAGTTTTTGAAACGCTGGTATTGTTCTCGGCTGGCTGCCTTCACTGGGTCATGGTTTGCATGAACAATGAGATCTTTTAGATCAACATCTCTGCAAACTATGGCCTTGACTAAACGATGCAAATGTTAGGAAAATCCCAACCGGTCCTTAAACTTCAAGTGTTATTAGATTCCCCACAGTGTATGTCAGGGTTTTTTACCTACACCATTAAAAATGGAGACATCCTCAGAAGTAATTTGGAAAATGGAGGACTTAGGCGGACGTTCAACTGAAGAAACTGGATGCTCTCCTATAACCACCGGCGACACAGCCAATCAGCTTTGAACCACGCCTCCACAAAAGCCAATCAGCATCCAAAGTTAATCTAAAAAAGCCTCCGATCACCGCAACTTCGTCTAATCTCCTAGATGCGCAGGCGGTGGATGTAGCTGTGACTCACATGCAGATGACCTGCGACACAGCAATCAGCTTTGAATTCCCACACCTCTACCAAAGCCAATGAGCATCCAAAGTTCATCTTAAAAAGAAAAGGCCTCCGATAAGCACCTGTCTGCTCCTGTACCTGTGCGCAGGCGGATGGAGTGTGACTTCCATGCAGATGACCCCGTTTCAACTACCTCCATCCACCATGCGTAGCTAAAGCTTCAATCAGAGTTTCATTCCTCCTATGGACTCTCACTGCGTTCCCTGTCTCATCTCAGCCAGTCCAGCCTTGGGGAGACCGCCACGTTGAGCCTGGTTCTGGCAGAGGTTTTTCCTCTCCACTGTAAACTTCATGCTTGCTCCTGATGAACCCCAGGTTCTCTCATCCTGTGTTATCCAAGCTGGACTTCCATCTTCCCAGGTCCCTGGAGTGAAACTCTAGTATCAGCTCACGCATGTCCACTGGATCTCCCCATAAAGCTCAGCAGACCGTCTCTATAACCAGCAGTCTACAGACTGACCAACTTTTTATCTTTCTCCACTCTACCACCAGTTTCAGGCCTGGGGAAAGCAGCCCTGTTCTTTACTCCTGTTCATGCATATCTATCAAAATTAAAGCGCTATGTTTCCTGCCGAGGTCTGAGTTTCCAAAGAAAAAGTAATTGTATCAATAAATTTCTTCTAATTGTCTTTTCTCTTAGTGTGTGAGTTTTTCAGATTAAATTAAACATCGGCCGATTGCAGGTTTTTTATAATCTGATGTCAATATCACATATTTTGACATCAGTCTAACCCTATAAAAGCTAATAACCCTTAGCATGACGTAGTCCTACTCAGTTCTAGTCAGAATATGAGTCTGTTGCTGCTCCATAGAGCTGTGATTATGGGGCGTGTTTCAAACGAACCACAGGAAAATGCCTCTGCACTCAATTGGATAGACCTACAACCAATAAGAGCAACGGAGTGCAGACGATCTTAAGCGGCGTATTAGTTGTTGTCCATTAGAAAAATCAAAAGCGCAGTTTCACGCCTAGAATAAGAAGATGAGACTTGATCACGCTTGTTCCTCTTTAAAAATTAATTTGCTGCTCGACATCTTTTTAGAACAGACCTTTAATAGCAGAATCTACTCACCTCAACCTCCAGCGGAAGCCATTGTTGTTGCCCACCCGCCGCTTTGGTCACGTAAGGTTGATTACGCTACTCGTTGATCATCTACGTCCATCATCGTGATAAAGCCGCCCCTGACAATTTGATTGGATCGCCAGAGGGTGGGCGATCCTACGCGCTAATATGGAGCAATGCCAGATCGAACTTCCCTAACTCAAACCTTGTGGGCGGACTAAATTCCGAATGGCACCCAGGCTAAAATAACCCTAACACTGCTGTTCCCTCTGCTAGCCATCTATTGTGGATTTTATTTTAGGTTTTTTTTTGTTTTACATTTTTATAAAAGATTCATTTAAAAGTTATAAGGAAGCGGCTGTTCCATTC
Source organism: Cyprinodon brontotheroides (assembly GCA_018398635.1). Lineage (NCBI taxonomy): Eukaryota > Metazoa > Chordata > Actinopteri > Cyprinodontiformes > Cyprinodontidae > Cyprinodon > Cyprinodon brontotheroides. Next base: position 3,007,078 of record JAGKQL010000035.1, read on the forward strand.
CAGTTGCTAACCAGTTAGCAACTGAGTGTTAGGCAGGTTCCCAATGGGAAATTCCATTGGGACCAAGTAGCACTAAATTGTCGACTTAGAAACGACGCCGTCAAGGAACGCTATGGACAGCGGAAACATGCAAGAGGAGAGGAGAGTTTAGTGTCGGAGGTCGCGGGATGAGTTCCCTCCGGCCATCCATTTTTCTCATTTAGAGGAGGAAAGCGGGGATGAAGATGTTGGAAGAGGACGCCAGGGCGGCAGAAGCTTGTTTGGTGTAGAAGCGCTTCCAGCCGCATATTACATAAAAGCTTGAAAGCCTCCTTGCCTCGCTAACGCCAAGCCAGTTCTGTTAGTCACTACTCGCTGAAGACACAGACGTCCATCCTCGCGGAACACGGGGATGGAAAATCCTCCAATGGGGAAAGGAAAGTGATTCTGATTTCAACTGTTGCGTATATTAGCTGTGCACATGAATCAAGATGTTATGACCTAAAAAACATGATTGATTGACATGATGACCGTTGATATATGATTGGATGAACTTTTAGGTGTTCAGGCTGACGCAGAACTAACTGGCCTGCAGAAGATAACCAACTAAAAAAAACAGATTTTAAGACAGGATTTTTATTTAAATAGAAATGTTCTAACTTTTGGGACAATATGGTCTGATAAAGAGCACATTTATATACATGTTTAAGCCAGAATGATTGAAAAATAAATATAATTTCTAACATTTTTTAGCATTAATTGTAATTTTTTGTTTTTTTTGCAAATTGAAGAAAGAAAAGCAGAATCTACTTCAAGAATCAGTACCAAAAATATCAGGGATCGGTCAGACTATTTTCAAAATAATTGGTATCGGCACCGGCCCTTAAAATCCAAAACTTTAAGCACAATAAATCCATATTTTTTATTCCTATTTTCTCTATTTGTTTCAATCTCCTCCTATTTGCTGAAAGCAAATTAGTGATAAATTATTATCTTTCAAATAGAGCTAATTAATCTGTTATTTGATAAGATATTATTTTTTATACTTGGATTAATAGAAAACAGTGTAAAGTTTTTATTTTTTCCTTCCTCCAAAGTGATCAGATATCATTTTGATTTATTTATAAAAGAAACTTATATAATTTTTAACCATTTACATCAGGAAATAGTCATGAAATTATTCGTTTGGTTTATTACTATGTGGCTGCCGAACGAAGAGTTTAATTAACACAAAAAAAATACATTTTCAGTTAAATATTTATAGAGCATTTATATTTTAAATAATGTATTTAATAAAGAGGAGGTCCAAAATACGGAACCAACAGAAAGCTAGCTAAAAATAACGAAAATTCACAACCGCTCGGCTGTTAATAGTAACAAACCCGAACTATTTTTAAAGTTAGTAATGACTAAATATTATCTATAAAACCAAAGGTAGAATAATGAGAAAGTTGAAGGAGTAAAACTTAAGTTATCGCTAGCTGCTCCGGCTAACGGAGTTTAACCGTTTAAATCCCAACATTGACCCGTTTACCTCTTATACGCTATTTTAAACTCTTTTATTCACCTAAACATCACTCAAAACGTTCCAAAAAATGTCACTTTAACCATAAACCAACAGTTCGAGGAGACTTTAGGACAAAAAGATCGATTTAAAGTAATAAATCAGACTTGCCTTGAGTTGGAAGTCACAAAGTTGCTCGCCGCTTCGGGAAGGAGTCGAACAATAAATGTTGCCATTCATTTTGTCCCTATCGACTGACCAATCACAAGTCAGATGACGTTCTTGGTCTCTGACATCATTGGACGCTCTTCTGCCAATCACATAAAACGGGCGGGCTATAGACTTTGTTGTCCAATCAGAGTGGGAGGAATGGACACAGGGATGTTTGTATTAGTTTTGATGATTAACCAGAGTGTGGTGCTGTTTTAACGCAGTAGGTACAAAGAACAACGATTTCCAGAAAAAAGTGGGAGTTTTAATTCCAAATAAAACGGTTCTTATTTATGTTTTAATTTAATTTTCATAATTAGTTAACCTTTTAGGTTTTAATACTGTTAAAAGTGTTATGAAAACAAAACTTGGCTTGTTTAACCTTGAAAATGACTTTCCAAATAAATTAATTACAGTCTACTGGTGAAACACATAATATCACATAGAATAAAATAAAATAGAATAGAAATATTCTATATAGGTAAACTTATAGAAAGTTGGGAAATTCATCTGTATAAGAAGGGGGAAAGAGAAACGTTTAGTGTAAAGATAACAGTCCAGATTTCAAAATGACACACTGAGATTAACCAAACATGACACTGAGTTGGGTGATTTTGAAAGTATACAAACATGCACTTATAGCTGTGCAGAAGATAAAGAAAAAAGAACAGAAAAATATGCAGGAAGTTCAGTCCAGGTAGTTTGGGTCATGGGGGGCCCAACATGATCAGTTATATGGAGGCAGGTAACAAACCAGGTAAGACGCGCAACTTCAGAGGCTTTAGAAATAAACATAGTGAAAGAAATAACTCAGATGTAAAAAAGAAATGGTAAAAATGCTAAATAAATACTGTGCAACTGATTATAGCTTCTGATTTGTTATTTTTAAAGAAATATTTGATCAAACAAACATACAACTGTTGGCAAAATGTTGGATTGTAAAGGCTTAAGTATAAAATACATAAAATAATAAACTCATGCAGAAGAAACCAATTTCTAAACAGCTTTTGGGGGAGACATATATTGTTTATTTATGTTTAATTTCTCTAGATTACTATTTGGTAAATTGATGCATTATTATATATAGATTAAATATCGAATAATTAATGACAGTCTTGGGCCTATCAGGTGGTTAGACCCCGGATTGACTGTCGTGGCGCAGGAATTAGGGCGCCATCTTGGTATGGTCGACCTGCTACCCTAACCTGCTGCTTTCAGTAGAACAGAAGAAGGATGCCTCATCACTGTGCAGAGTATTTTTGTTTTAATCAACAGACTGTTGAAACCAGGGCTCTGGGAATAACTTTCTGAAACATCAGAGCGTTGAAAGACATGACTAAATAAACAGCATAAATACACCACATAGAATAGAAACTCCCTTTGTTGTCCCACAGTGGGTAAATTGTGGTGTTACAGCAGTAAAAGATTATAGCAAAAGTGATCACACAAATGTGGACCTTTAAAAATAATTTTCTTATTATTCTAGTAAGAATAAGTTAAAAGAAAATATCCAATCTAATTAAATTTTTTAAGCACTTAAAAACAACCACAGCTGGCCAAAGGACTGTAAAGAAAAGAAAAGAAAAAAAAAATAGTAAAACAGTATAAAATAAAAGCAAAACAGCTAAAACATGGGTAAAAAAAAATAACATTAACATTAAAATATAAAAAACTAAACAACTAAAATACTGTTCTGTACAGTGTTTTTACAATAGTTTTACAGTATAGTTATATATATATATATATATATAAAAGAGAGAGAGAGACTTAGAGATCCGTGTATGTATATTTGTGCATACCTAATAAATAAGTTTCTGTTTATAGTAATAAAAAAAATATAAAGATCTATGAGTGTCTGTGCTTTGCAACATATATACAGGTTTGGAGAGACTTTATTGTAATTTTGTACACACAGTGTATACAAAAATAATTTCGTTAACCCCATCCTATCAGAATATTCCATTACTCTTAACCCCACCAAAGCATATTTAAATACACTGAACCATTTGTTTGTTTATCGCCAAAAAACAAAACTGTGAAAATGATTTAAATATTCAGAAAGTTAAAGTTGATTCTGTGCCTGCTCAACACACACTGTCGACCGCCCCAAGATGGCGCCACTCTAACAGGTGAAAGCGATCGATGGTTCAAACCTACCTGCCTATAGACCAAGCAGTTCCCCTCTACACCAGAAGGTGGCAGCAGTGATACCATCATGTGGGATGTCCTGCTGTGACATTTTATTTTACAGGAATTAATTATTCACAACAACATATAACAACCAAAGAGGTTTAATGCAGACTCTGTTCTCTCTGATTAATTCGTTTTAATGGTTTATGGAGTAAAGTTTGGTTCTCTTGTCATCTAGGAGTTTTCTATGTAGTTAAAGAACAACTGTTTCCGTCATTTAATGTGTATAATATTTAGAACCATAGATCAATTTAAACAGCATTGATGAATACAATGTTTCTACTTTTATTAGCAATGCCTTCAGAACATCTGGTCTGTCTTAAATGATTTATTCTGAAAATCTAGATATTGTGCTTCAGTCATTTTCAGGTTGGTTCATGGTGATCAGTAGGCTATGCACTGTAAAAACGATCTAGAAAGAAGTAAAAATCGTCATTCCATAAAAATTCAAAAAATATCCACTGACTTGGTTTTCAAGATTTGAAGACGCTTCGCCACCTTTCCAGGAAGCTTTCTCCAATTTATTCAAAATGTCTGATCCGCGAGTGAGTTTGAGTCTTATATAGACAACGCTTTGCATCGCTTTTGGAAACATGCAATGGTAACCGATGAATGGGTCGTTAGTTCCATCGCTAGCCTGTAATATCTGAACCTGTCTATGATTCTAGGGATTGGGTGGTCAGTTAAAGGGGATTGGCTGTTAAGGGGGATTGTCTCCTGTAATACCTGAAACCTGTCTGATGATTGTTGTTAAGGGTTGGTCGTTAAGGAGGTATTGTTCACCGGCTGGGGGGTAGGTCCCTCGTTCTCTGTCTGTGATGGGGTGGGGGTTTGGTGATATCTGGAAGGGATCATGTCTATGATTGAATTGTATGTTTTGGTAAAGCTGGAATCTGAGTCCACTCACCTCTGTTTAAAAGTTGGAGTTTTTCTCTTAACATAGATGGCTTCCTTCACGCCTCCTCTCAAACCACCTATTTTTCTTTATCCAGAATATGGACATTCTGGTCCTCAAAAGAATGTCCTTTGTCCATAAGGTGTAGGTGTACTGCGGAGTCTTGTCCAGAGGCGGCTGCTTCTTCTGTGTTGGGCCATGCGTCTGTGGAGAGGTTGTTTTGTTTCGCCAATATAAAGATCAGAGCATTCCTCGCTGCACTGAACAGCATATACCACTCCGCTCATATTCGGTCTGGGGGTTTTATCTTTAGGATGCACTAGCCTCTGTTTAAGGGTTTGGTTTGGCTTGAAATGTACTGATCTTGTGTTTGGAGAAAATCCTCTTGAGCTTTTCTCAGACACTCCAGCAAACATAAGGGATTGTGATGTTTTTGCGTTTAATTTTCCCATCTTCTGTCTTCTGTTGCGTGTCTTTTGGATTTCCTTGCTGATTTGATAAAAGCCCAGTTTGGATATCACACAGTTTCGGAGAAGCATCTTTGAACCCCCAGACCCAATATGGAATGAGCTATGACCTGGATGACTGAGAACCTTCATCAGCAAGTAAAATCGTCTTAAAATAAGTGTATTTTCTCTTGATTTCAGCATGGTAAAAATAAGATGATTTGCCAATGGAATAAGGATTTTACTCTTAAAATAAGGTAACACTTGAAATAAGACAATGCAATAGTTTTTCTTATTTTAAATGTAAATTGTCTTCTTCCAGTGGCAAAGTGTTTCACTACCAGTTCCTTTAAATCAAAACTAAAAACAGATTTGTTTAAGATTGCCTATCACTGCTCAAATAAAACATCATTATTAAACTTTTTTATTTTCTTTAGTCCAACTGTTTTTAATATATATATATATTTTTTGTTTCTGCAGTTTTTTTTATTTTATTTTATTTAATTTTTTCTACTTTCTTTTGAATTTGTTTTATTTTCCTATATGTTAATCATGTAAAGCACTTTGCATTGTTTTTGTAATGAATTGTGCTATACAAATAAATTTGCCTTGCCTTGCCACCTCAAGTGAAGAAAAAAAACAAACACTTTTTTTAAGAAAAAAAATGACTTATCTAGATTTAGATTGTTTCCACTGCAGGTTGACCCTGAGCTGTGTTTGGTGCCTATTAGTTTTTCATGGGTCCCTGCCCCCCTATAATTTCTTTCTGGAACTGCCACTGGATGAATGATGGGTTTGTTGATATTGGGAGCATAAATCATAACCTCCTGATTTTAAGCTGCATGGATTAGATTAGTAATGTGTATAATTAAGCTGTGGTGACAGATGTCAGTAAGGTAGACATCACACTGCAAAAACATTCTAGAAATAAGTACAAATGTCATAAATTAAGCATATTAACCCTTAATTTGAGCAGGTAAATAAGATGATCTGCCAATCGAATTAGTATTTTTACCCTTAAAATAAGATAATTAGATAATATGCACTTGAAATAAGACAATGCGATTGTTTTTTCTTATTTTAAAATGTAAATTGTTTACTTGAATTAAGAAGATTAGTGCTGCACTTTCCCAATAGAACAAGATAAACACTTATTTTAAGAAAAAATGACTTATTTAGATTTACATTTTTTGCAGTGCACAATAGAGTCGAATGAGGAAAACGATCCTCTGTTCAGTCCTTCTGCATGTGTTTTTTTAATTCCACATAAATGTAAGAATCATAGAGTTAATTTTTTTACAAAGGAAAGTTTCGCAAGAGAAACAGTAACTGAATATTAGTTAATATCTGAACTTTGTTTTCAATTTTATTAATTAGTCAATTATTAAGCAATCTTGTCGCTATTTGGACAATTTTCAACTGGGGGTTACTCAATTCCATTCAATCAAAAGTCAAAATTGGGAGAACAAAGTCAGAATTCTGAGATTAAAGTCAGAATTCTGACTTTTTTCTCATATTACATTGAAAAATGTTTTTTTAAATCAGTTAACATATTTTTTTTTTTTTCCACTGGCCCTAATCCTCTTCCAAAGTTATGCTTCTTATCTTTGTATGTTAATTTCTTCCTTTTGGGGGTTGTGTGTGATAAAGGAAGAACAAATCATTCCTGTCTGTATATCCTGTGGAATTGATGTCTAGCCAGACTATGCTGTTGTAATGAATAGATAACAACTTAGAAACACAGACTCAATTCTCCATTTTAAAATGCAACTCAAAACTCATCTTTTTAAGATTGCGTATTCTCTTTAAATATCAATTTCACTGTCACAGCCTATGTATTTTTTAAATGTTTTTATTTTGTTTCTGACCATGTGTTTTTTATGCTTTTGTACGGTGACCTTGAGTGTCCAGAAAGGCGCCTTTTTAAATAAAATGTATTATTATTATTATTATTAGATAGCTGGAGATGACTGGTGTATTGTTTAACAGTGAAAATAACCAAAAAAATTGAATTGAAAAAGTCTTTTCACCACAATAATTACGATTAACAACCACAATTATGTTTTTAAAAAGTTGTAGTTTTTAACAATAAGTTTTATAGATAATCCAGGAAAAATAGCAGTTTAAATGCAGCATGATGAACCATCATTAATTAGATTCATAGATTTAAACTTCCTGCAAAAAACTGCATCAGAACCAATTTCCTCTATTTTCTATAACATGTGCAAAACATTTTAATCATCTGATTCTTTTCATTATTGAGATTAAATGAGTCAGACATGAATAATTACCATAATAAGTGTAGCACAGGCTCAGTTTGGTTGTTCTTTTATGTTTTTATTGTTAGCTTTTACTTCGCACAATCCTTGACTCTGATTGGAGAAGTTCACTTCCGGCTGGATGGGTCAGAGGTGAATCTGGGTCAGCTGCGTCCTTCCCTGAGGGATTAGATATCTGATCCCAGTTAATCCCCATGATGCCAATCCACCAAACCTATCCTTCCCTGCTTTATATCTCAGCTGCATGTATTTTTTCACAATGTGTCAAAACTTCGAATAAACTCCAGATGTTAGCTTCTGATATTCACTGATATTAGATGGAAATTGTTCCTGAATAAATATCAATGCTTTAGATTAATTAACTAGATCAGTGTCAAAGAACTTTAATGCGTGTTGAAAAGTCTGCATATATTCAGAATTCAAACTTTTATATGAAATATGAAATTATTACATACTGTTCAATAAATGATAAGTATATTTAATTAAGAGTAATTTTCATCTGAATGTGTTTTACTGGTAGGGTTGCCAACTCTGTGAAAAAATAAAAATGGACGCCTCATGTGCGTTCCAGCTGACCTGATTACCTTCACTCCTCCTGGCGTGGTGATTTTTTTTAGCTTACCTTTGTGTGTGAAATTAATATTTTTTTAAACTATTTGACTCCAATCTGCATTGAATTAGATGCATATTTGCAGTGTGATTTATATTCATTATCACTGGAATTTGTTTTTTCCTATTCCTCCCTATATTTCTGAATCCTTTTTTTTTTCGGAGGAGCATCGCCAGGCGAAGGTGCTCCGCCCCCAAAAGCAGCATCAGCCTTTAAATTAATCCGTTCGTCCCCCATTCTGCTCTGTTGTCTCCTGCTATCTTTTCCATGAGCGACACTTGGCTCGACCAATGGGATGAGGGGATTCTGCATCGTTACATAATTGTTGTCAGCTAATTGGTCACAACACAGGACAGGGCCCAGGAACAAATTTACCGTAAGTTATGTGTCTAACGTGCCCTTGTTTTTCATTTTCCATTACCACGACTTTACCATGACTATTTTTACTACTACGTCTCACCAGTAATACCCGACTGATACTTCTATTTCTGAATACGGAACAATTCCCTTTTTCCGCAAGGGATGGTTGGCAGCCCTGTTCTACGGTGGCCCTAAAGTGCAAACTGCAACTACAAATCTAAAAGCGCGCATAACTTCACATTAAGGAAATCTCAACTACATAAAGCAAAGGCGCAACTTCACATTAAGGAAAACAAAGGCTACATAAAGCAAATCGCAACTACATTAAGAAAAACAAAACTACAAAGCAAAGCGCAACTACATTAATGAAAAAACACAACTACATAAAGCAAAGCACAACTACATTAAGGAAATCGCGACTACATAAAGCAAAAGCGCGAACTACATTAAGAAAACAAAACTACATAAAGCAAAGCTAACTACATTAAGGAAAAAAACACAACTACATAAAGCAAAGCGCAACTACATTAAGAAAAAC
>JAGKQL010000035.1:3016399-3034345 GCA_018398635.1 Cyprinodon brontotheroides
GGTTACTATATTTATGCAAAATGGTCGCCCTAGACTCAGTGATGGCAAATTGACGCTTAATTCATTAAATCACTGCGAACGTATCCGTTTTAGGTATAAATAATGATCCATTGATTATTCCTTGCCGACCAGAGTTTTCCTTTAACATAATATCCGATAAGAAAAATCCACAAATATGCAGATAAATATGATAAATTAGACCCAGCGTGACGTTATGAGTCCCCAGCTAGGCTGTGCTGCTGCTGGTTCTCAATTGCCTCTTTAGGGATAATAAAGCAATATGAATTAAGAAGAGTTTTTCTAATTACCGTTGCCTGCATCAGCTAGCAGGCCACAAAAACAAACATTTCAGGTATGGTTTGAGAAAACTACCTTCAGATTTTGATCAACACACTTCTGCTTCCTGTGGCCGTGATGCAATGCTTGATTTCAACTAAAAGATTCACATGTAGAATAGACTTTAAAATCCTTTTTTTGGTCTTAAGTCAGAAGCAAAGCACTGAACAATGGAGGATGAAGCTGTTTGACCAGTTTATTGGTAACAAGTTAGTTTCCTTTTATCATGAAAAGAAGACGAGGGGGAAAAAATGCATCTGATTTTTGCACCAGTTCAAGTCTAGTTGGATGTACGGAAAATGTTTTCCTTTCTGCTATAATTCAGCAACAAAACACATTCATGAGACTTAAAACTTAGCTCGGGTAAACACACAATAAGGTATACAGGCTGATGGCAACCAATCAAATGGTTCAAGTAAGATGAAAGGAAAAAGGTAAAGTACTGTAGCTTTAAATTTCAGAAAAACAAACAAAAATGGTGAAATGTAGTGTCTGTAATGAGAATGGATGATAGTTTGAACCTTGAAAAAAACAAAACAAGGCTTCGTTTTTGGTCCGCTCTATAAAACCTGAAACTCAACGCTATTTCTGCCATTTTGAATTGAAAAAGCTTCCTGGATGGGAAGAGAAACGTCTTTAAACTTGGAAAAAAAGTCCAGTGGATTGTTTTTGTTAACTTTGGAGTAAATTTACCATTTTTTTCTCAGATATTATTTTTCTTTCAAACATCATTTCGGGATCAGTATTTCCATATCTCGCCAAAAATTGGGATGTTTCTCTTTAAATTTCATTTTTTCATCTCTGAAAGTTTTATGAATTGCATTCTCTTTGACTTGTGTTTTAAGCTTCTGTCCATTTTTTCATTTCCAGTTGCTTTTTCTATGTTCGCTTCTGTCTCCTTGAACCCCAGTTGGGCCTCAGCAGATGGTCGGCCCGCACTGAAGCCTGTGGTTCTGCTGGAGGGTTTCTTCCCTGTTCAAAGGGAGTTTTTCCTCTCCACTACAACAAGCTACAAGCATGCTTAATGTGAGGATTGCTGAAGAGTCGATTAAATCAGCTGGTTTTCCTTAGATAGAAGCTTTGAATCAATCTGACTGGATGATCTGGTGAACTGATGACATGATGTGAATTGGTGCTAAAGAAATAAACTGAATTGAATTGAATTAGCAAAATCTGTTCTTTGCTTGTAACAATGATGGAACAAAAGTCACTCCATATAACAGCAGATGTTTAGTTTTTTTTTACTTAAGTAGTCTGGATCCCCCCACTGCATGTGGGTTTAATGAGCTGAAAGTCAAAATAAAAGGCTTTGGCTACAACGTGGCTTACCACCATCATTGGTGGAATGAATGGGTGAAAGACTGATTGCAATTAATATCAAAAACTTTGGTCAAGTGAATTGAAAAGTGCTTTAAAAGTCCAAACCAGTTGGCAATTTATCATAGCTGGATCAGATGAATGAATTGTGATGTTTGTAACTCCCTCGGTTTTATTGGCTTTTTTTATTGTCATACATAAGCTTGGATATCTGTCGTTTTAATTTGTATTCATAAACAAAGCGGAGCCTGGCCCTCTGGCTATCCATTTAATCAGCAATACTGTCCTGTGTGTCCTTATATGGACGTAGCTGGGCTGGTGCATATTTCCAGTAGGCATCGGTCGAGTGGCGGGTTAATCAGAGGGCAACAGGAAAAGTAACCATGGACACACACTTTCACTGCATTTAAGGGTAATTTAGAGACCCAGTGACTGAACAGATATTTGCTGGACTGTGTGGGGAAGCTGGAGTACCCAGAAAGAACCCATGCATGCACTAGGAGAACATCCAAGATGCAGAAGGAGCCCACGACCAGCTACCAACTACAGCCATGAGGTTAAGCACAGCGGCTCAGTTTCTAATGTCGCTCTTGTAAACTATCAGCATCAGAAAGTGAATCTCTATGTGCAAAATTCAAAAAGAAATGTAGTACTGTGTTTTAAAGTGAATTTCACTAAATTCAAACTGGATTTAAAAATGTGAATCATAATTCATTTTCTTTAAAGCTGTATTTCATTGCATTGAAAATTTATTTTTGACTAATTTAACCTTCAGATCTAGAATTCAATTCAAAATCCAAAATTCACAGTTTTTTTTTTGGCACGGACCTGGGCGAAAAACCAGACACAGGTCAGCTAACTGTAACAGCTATGCTACACGCTGCTCTTATACAGCAGTAAAAATAGTTTACTGCTGTATAAGAAGACCCCTTTGTAAAGCAAGAGCAGCATATTTCTCCTCATTAATAGAGGAGAATAAGAATAATCCTAGATTTCTTTTTAATACAGTTGCCAAACTCACCCAGAGCCATGGCTCTGTTGAACCGTCCATTCCACCTGCTCTTAGCAGCAATGATTTATGGGATTCTTTTATAAATAAGATTGATCTTATTAAAAATAGGGATCATTAGAAAAGCCTCTCCTCTATCAGCGATTGTATCTGAGGTAGTCATGGCATCTGAACCGGGTTTAGACTGCTTTGATCCAGTTGAACTTTCTGAGTTAGCAAAATGATTGTCTTCATCTAAGCCCGTCAACTTGTATGTTAGATCCAGTTCCAACCAGGTTATTTAAGGAGGTATTCCCTTTGATCCTCCTCCTCCGTTTTAGATGTGATTAATCTATCTCTGTTACAGGGATATGTACCAAAGGCTTTTAAAGTTGCTGGAATTAAACCTCTGCTTAGGAAACCGTCTCTTGACCCAGATGACTTGGTCAATTATGGACCTATATCCAATCTTCCTGTATTATCTAAAATTCTTGAGAAAGTAGTTGCCAAACAAGTTTTCGGCATCACTTACACCATAATGAACTTTTTCAGTTTCAGTCTGGCAGGGGAGTCAGACACAGCACTGCTGATGCAGAGCGCTATGATCACTCCTCTGGAACTTTATATTAACGCCTAAATGAACTTAAAATGTAGAAACCTGTCAGCAAAATATGTTTGATTTTATTATCCTGGTGTCTGCAGTTTGGAATTATGTACATGAAAAACGCTAACATCTAATTCCAGCCGCCATGAACAGTAGGGGAAAACCTCCAAGAGGCTAGAGCTGGCCTGAGGCAGCTGCAGCTGGGGATTCCCAGTGACAGCGCCAGCGCCGGTATGTGGGGGTCTGAGTGGCTCCCACAGAGAAATAATCATTTTTGAAGGCAGGATGGTAATCTGGATGAACTGACTGCACAGACCATGTTTCAGGAGGACTTTCTCACTTCAACATAGATTCTCACAGCTAATATAGCTGCCATTTATCCAGGGAAATAAAGGATAGGGTAGCTCTGCCCAACGCGCATCAGATCCACTTTTCGACTGCACAGCCAGAGCAGCCGTGCATCAGAACTAAACTGGTACAAGCATCAAAAATGAAGCAGCACACAATGTGAACGTAGCACCAGTGTTTACCTACCAGCTTTGTCTTTCCATTGTCTTAATAAAGCAAACCTAGCAAAAAGAAGCTAAAAGGGCCCTAACCCTATTTATTCCCTCAGGAATGACAGAAGGTTAAGAATCAATTCATTGAAATGGTTATTGATTTTTGATTAAAGCAACTAAACAGTCGACTGTTTTTATTCACCTCTAGGATTTTCATTATGAATTGGGTTGAACACATCCCAACTGCAGATGACTGGAGGAACGCTGTTGCCTTGCAGCAGGCAGGTAGTTTTTGTGAGAGACCATCCTGATGTCGCGAGCTTTCAAGGTTTCACTCGCTAATCAGTCTGGAGACTCTCCGTTAAAGAAAATTTGGAGCCGCTCTCACCAAACGAACGTCCAATCAGCATTGGCTTTGAGGCGGGTTGAGGTGTGATGCAACGAGAAGCGCGACAGTTCAGTCTAAAGAACATGGCGGCTTCAGCCGATGAAACTAGCGTTAGCGCGGGCTATCAAGCAAGTTTTATCGGAATTACAGAGTATTTTCACTGAAAGAAGAGCAAAACACTGCTCTGGAGGCTTTTTCAGAGGAAAAGATGTTTTTGCTCTTCCCGACTGGTTTCAGCAAGAGTAGCCTGGCTTGTGGTTGTGTTTTCATCGATCGCTCTGTTAGTACGCCATATGCTTTGTTGATCTGATTGGTTTATTTGGCCCGCCTATCACCAACATAGGCCAATCAGCTAACCAGTATTTTCGCCCCTTCCCAAAATTACTTCAACGGATATGGATATGCGGAGCAAATCCATCTGGCGGAGTCAGGTTAGCAGGAAGGTGCTTTGTGCATGGAATTTGCATGTTCTACATCTGCATGGCTGGGTTCTCTCCGGGTACTCCGGCTTCTTCACACAGTCTAGAAACACAAATGTTTGTTTCATATGCTTCTCTAAATGTTGTGTGTCTTTATTTGTCTCTGTGTTGCCCTGTGACAGACTGGCGACCTGTCCAGTGTGTAGCCCCGCCTCTAGCACATGGAGTGCTGGAGGTAGGGACCATCGCGACCCTGACGGAATAAACAAGAGAGAACAAGGGATGGATGGATGGATGGATTGATGTTGGATGGATGGATGGATGTTGGACATTTTAATTAAGGCCTAATTTAAATGCTAATATGTCCTCATTTCAAAATGTTTAATTTAAACTTTGGTTCTCAAACATAAATCCATGCGAAACTGTAAAAATCATTTGATCAATTATGTTTTTTAACTATAATCTCCTTTTTGTACACAGTAGCTTAATTTAGTTGAGTTTCTTTACTACAGTCAAGAGTTTTTAAATGAAATATGTTTGACTTGGAGTTGAATGATTTTGATTTCAAAAATCTTTTTTGAAGGAAGTAGTTGTGAATTTACTCCAGGTGTGTGCAGAGTTGTCTGTTTGAACGAGATGTGAGCAGGAACCACACTTTCAAACCGCCAGTGGGGCATTTGTTCACAGAGGAAAGCATCGTTTGAAAGTAATTTCATTAAATAACATATAGTTACAGCAGTATTTCATTGATTAACACAAACCTGACCTCTGCCACCGGTGTTTTTGTCAAATAAACAGTGTGTTATATATCGGTGAATTACATTGGTGGAATGGGTGATATTCAATTTTAAAGCCAATATGGGCTTATATGATAGCATGCGGATAAATGTATGCCTTCATGGGAAAAATACTTCTCAAAATGGGTCATTTATTTAATGCATTTCTGCATCCTCCTTCCTTTAATTAAACTGGTCGCCCCATATTCATGTTTTTTTTTTTTATGTTGTGCTTTTAAAATACTGCAGTTTGTTTTGGGTTTTTTTCAGCTGCCTGGCATCAATTTTACTGCATAAACGGTTTCAATCCCTAAACTTTCAGCGGCTGTGTCAGTCCATATATGGGTATGTCACAATTTATCAGTTTGATTAAGCTGAAGCAACTTTACAGTCTTTTATCAGACGTTGCTGCATGTTTCATGTCCTTATGCGTTCTGTGCATGAGACAGAGTTGGTCCTTAGTGGGTCTGTTGCCTTTCAGCTGCTGGATGCTGCTGGAGCAGAAGCATGCAGGTTGTTTTCCTCAGCTGAAAATCAAAGGCTATCATGGCAGCATCTCCATCAGTTCTCTCTCTGGATTCTGTGCCTCTTGCGGGCTAATCGAGCCTCCCGCATCTCCTCCAGCGTTTTCCGGGGGTCCATGATGAATGCCAGGGCCACGGTGGCGGTGCCGTCCCCGTTCTGCCGTGAGAAACATAGAAAGGAGGCCCAGAGGAAGGCGCAGCAGCCCATGAAGGCTGTCCGCATGTGCAGCGGCATCAGGGCGAAGTTCAGAAACTGGAGGGAAACAGAGAAGAAAAAATTATACATACATACATACATATATAAGGAAAAAAAAGCTGTCTATAAAGGTACAGGTTTATTATCTGAGAGTTATATTTCTATAGTTTTAATGTTAATTGGTTGATATAAACAGACAGATATAGTATTACTAGTAATTTGTAGTATTTTAATAAAAGTATTGATACTCACAGTCAAATCTTACTCAACTACAAGTAAAAGTTACCCTGTGAAACATCTACTCATGTTAAAGTATTGAAGTATTTTTGGAAAACACTTAAGTATTCAGAAGTACAAATTCAATTTGCTAATATCAGTATATTTCTGTCAGATTTTTAGAGTAATTCCGAAGAGCCTGTAACTTTCAGAAACCTCCTGATGTATTGATGCTGCCTTGTTTTTTTTATGATGCCACCCTCCAGGAGGAGCAGCCGTTGTCACGGCAACAGCTTATGGGCATCATCATAAACAAACAAGCAAACAAACTAGTGCCTTATGTCTTATTTAATATGTTTAACAAATTATTTAAATGGAATAAATTAACAACAAAAGAAATAATTAATAATTACCTGCATGAAAGGCCAGTACATGAGTCCAGTCTGAAAACACATAAATTGTGAATATTCCTTTAAATTAAGAAATCTTGCAAAAATTCAAAGACATATATCACTATATGTATATACAGATGTGTAGATAGATAGAGGATTATGTGAGCATAAATGAGGCAACTCCTTCAAGCTATTTAAATTTTCACATACCCAGAAGTTCTGGGCGAGGAGGAGGAGTAGCAACAATCTTCCAGTCTGACTTACTGATTACTCCCAAGGCAGTTAATGCCTACAACTCTTTGAACATTTAACCCTTAATTTCCCCTGATCCAAATTTCAAAGTAAGAAAACCTCTTCTTTTTGTAACTTTGTATCATTCACCAGGTCCTTACTCTGAATTTTAGATGAGTTTTCAGAGTTCCTTTCTGATTTGGTGTTAAATAGTGACAGGGTCATCATAGTGGGAGATTTTAACATCCATGCTTACATTGAAGGCTTATAGCTTAAGAGCAGCCTTTAATGCTATCTTAGACACTATTGGCTTTGTTCAAAATGTGAATAGTCCCAACACATTCTCATGTTCATACTTTGGATCTTGTGCTGACATAGGGTAACCGGACTCTGCCAGATGGATTTGCTCCCGCATATCCATCTGGAAACCTTCCGTTTAAGTAATTTTGGGAAGGGGCGAAAATACTGGTTAGCTGATTGGCCTATGTTGGTGATAGACGGGCCAAATAAACCAATCAGATCAACAAAGCATATGACGCACTAACAGAGCGACGACAAAAACACAACCACAAGCCAGGCTACTCTTGCTGCTGCAGGTAAAGGCTCGTTAGCTCAACAAATAAGCAACATGTCGGCAAAGGATATTATATTTCAGTAAAGAAATACTCTGTAATTCCAATAAAACTTGCTCCCGGGAGATAGCTAGCGTAGTTTTCATGCGGCTGAAGCCGCCATGTTTTAGACTGAACTGTCGCGCGGCTCGTTGCATCACACACCTCAACCCGCCTCAAAGCCAACACTGATTGGACGTTTCGTTTGGTGAACGGCTCCAAATTTTCTTCAACAGAGAGTAGCCAGACTGATCAGCGAGTGAAACCTTGAAAGCTCGGCGAGATCAGGATGGTCTCACTTTTAGGCTAAGCATATGGATATAGAATGTGAAGAAATAACAGTATTTCTCACACAACCCTGTCCTCTCTGACCACTTTCTAATAACCTTCAGGATTACTTTTTAACAGAGTTCTCCTCCCCCAAAAGTAGGTTACATTTTAGTAGATCTTTATCAGATAGTGCAGTTATACATTTTAAAAGAATCTGCTTCACTTTCTTTCTCCTCTGTGTCGCTGAGCAGTGCTGCAGAGTGCAAAAGCATAGCTTATTCCTCTTCACAGGTGATGATTTTGTTGATGGGGTTGCTAGTTTATGCGTACTGCCTTAGACAATGCAGCTCCTTTGAAAATGAAAACCGCTAAAAATAGAAAGCTTGCTCCTTGGTTTTAATGCAGAGCGCACTTTGAAGCAAAATGCTATGAAACTGGAGAGAAAAATATCGCTCCACAGTCCTTCCTAGTCTGGAAAAATAGTTTACTGCTGTATAAGAGGACCCTTTGTAAAACAAGAGCAGCATATTTCTCCTCATTAATAGAGGAGGATAAGAATAATCCTAGATTTCTTTTTAATACGGTTAAATTGTTGCCAAACTCACCCAGAGCCATAGCTCTGTTGAACCGTCCATCCCACCTGCTCTTAGAAGTAATGATTTTATGGGATTCTTTATAAATAAGATTGATCTAATTAAAAATAAGATCAATAGCACTCCTCTATCCTCTGATTATATCTGAGGTAGTCATGGAATCTGAACCGGGTTTAGACTGCTTTTGATCCAGTTGAACTTTCTGAGTTAGCAAAACTATTGTCTTCATCTAAGCCTTCAACTTGTATGTTAGATCCAGTTCCAACCAGGTTATTTAAGGAGGTATTCCCTTTAATCTCCTCCTCCATTTTAGATGTGATTAATCTATCTCTGTTACAGGGATATGTACCTAAGGCTTTTAAGGTTGCTGTAATTAAGCCTTTGCTTAAGAAACCGTCTCTTGACCCAGATGACTTGGTTAATTATAGACCTATATCCAATCTTCCTTTCTTATCTAAAATTCTTGAGAAAGTAGTTGCCAAACAAGTGTGCGATCACTTCCACCATAATGAACTTTTTGAAGAGTTTCAGTCTGGCTTCAGAAGCTCATCATAGCACTGAAACAGCTCTGGTGAAAGTCACTAATGATATTATCATGGCC
The DNA here is from genome assembly GCA_018398635.1 of Cyprinodon brontotheroides. Classification (NCBI taxonomy): domain Eukaryota; kingdom Metazoa; phylum Chordata; class Actinopteri; order Cyprinodontiformes; family Cyprinodontidae; genus Cyprinodon; species Cyprinodon brontotheroides. The sequence continues at coordinate 3,025,362 of JAGKQL010000035.1, forward strand.
TCAGATCTTATCTATCTGATCGAAGTCAGTTTTTTCATGTTAATGATAGATCTTCAACATGCTCAAAGGTTACCTGTGGAGTACCACAGTCCACAGGGATCAGTGCTAGGACCAATTCTCTTTACTTTATACATGCTCCCAATCGGTAGAATTATTAGACAGCATGGGATTAGTTTCCACTGTTATGCTGATGATACCCAGCTATATCTGTCTATAATCCAGATGAAGCTAACCCATTACATATAGATTACAGACATGTCTGAAGACATAAAAACATGGTTGACTCTTAACTTTCTCCTTCTGAGTGCAGACAAAACCAGAAAGTTATAGTCTTTGGACCAGAGTCTTTGAAAAGAAGCTGATTAGTCAGTCACTTCATTTGGATGGGATTAAACTGATTTCTGATAATAAAGTAAAAAATCTTGGTGTTATTTTTAATCAGGACCTGTCATGTTTGAATTGGCTCTATAGAAATAAACTGAATTAAAATCTTAAATGATTCTATTTGCTTGTAAATCACTGAACTGTCTTGCCTCTGAGCTTCTACATCCTTCCAGATCTCTTTTAAATCTCTTGTCAAAACTCACCTTTTCTCCTTAGCTTTTAACATCTAGCAACACAGTGGGCTTTATTTCATTTTATTTTATTTTATTTTATTTTATCTTTTACCCAATGATATTGATTTGATTGTGTGAATGTTATTTTTACCCATGTTTTAGCTGTTTTGTTTATAGGTAGATAGATAGCACTTCTCAGTTTCACACGGTTTTATTTCTGGTAGTAAGGAGTAGCTAGCCTAGGCTAGCACTAGCTTAGCATCACTATGGCTTCCCTCTCTCCCTCCCTTTTAATCGTCTAGGCAACTGGCCAAAGCAAAACCATTTACTTCACAGCATCATTTAAAGATTTTAAATGATGCTTCTTTTATGACTTGGTAGGATTATTGTAATGGTCTTTATGTTGGGCTAAGCCAAGAATCAACTTAAGAAAGAAAACATTAACATATCACTCCTGTTTCAGCCTCTGTTCATTGATTTGGAATTTTTTGCGTTTTGAATCTAAATGTTTATTTTTGAGGGGGGGGTTACCCCTTATTATCTGTCAAACGTTATTTAAATGTCTGTTCCCTCCCGTTCTCTCAGCTCGATCCATCTGTTGATGTTGGTTTTTCCCAAAGCCAGTGAGGAGGTTGTGAGGAGACTGTTTTTAGTTTCTACCCCCAAAATGTGGATTGAGAGGCCGCTAGAAATAAGAGGCAGACTTACCTGCTGTTTTTAGCTCCTCTCTATAAACTTTTTTCCATGACTCTTAACTCAGTGTGAGATGTTGGCTCTTATTATTTTACCCTTTTGCTTTACTAATTTAACTATTCTATTAGTTTGTTTTATATTGTTTTTATTTCATTAAATGATTCTAGAAAATGTTTTTATGTTAGATCCACTAAGATGTATTAGTTTTATCAGTGTAAATAAAGATGTATGTATTGAATATAACACCTGCAGCCAGCCTTGGCTGATGTGGGAGGAGTTAAGTTTGTTGCTAGGCAACATGGCCTGCCCCTGGTTTGATGACATCATCGTGACATCATCACCTGTGACTCTGAGTCTTTAAATAGAGTGAAGGGATCAAGTCATTCCATCTCTACACACCTCCTGTAGGGTGTGTGTCTCTGGAGTTCCTACCTTGAGATTAGAGAAACAGTTTTTTCCCCACAGAGCAAATCAGTCCAGTCATCAGAAAAAAAGCTTTTCTTGTTGAAAATAAAGCTTTTGTGTTTTTAACCGACGAACAAACTATTGTTGGTCTTAAATGGGAAACAACTGCTCTTTCTTTGTTGGTAAATCAGGTAAGTTAAACGTGGTGCCTTCAGTTAAAGCCGACATGTCGACGCAAGCTAATGTAGAAAATACTATGGAAGTTAGATCTGGTAGCATAGCTGCAAACTGTTCTGGAAATGCATGTTCGGCTGCTGTGTCTCAGGAAATGGATGCAGGATTTGGACATACCAATGAGACAGCTAGGCAGCTGGAGTCTGAGCTAACGGCTGAAAGGGAAAAGGTGCAGCAGGATGAAAAAATGGCCGCGCTTCAACAAGAAAATATGAGATTATTAGAAAATCTGCAGAGACACGCCACTGAGCTTGAAAAACTGCAGGCAGAGCGTCAATCTGCCAACGACAAAGCTTGGCTACTGGAGACTGTGGTAGTTTGTATGAAGCAAAGTGTGCAGGAAGCTGTGATCTGCATAAACTCAAAATTAAAGCACATCGTAGCAAATCAACAAGAAAACATCAAATCATCCAAAAAACTGATGAGGACAGTAGTAAAGAAGGCTGAGCTCGGCTTAAAGTTAACAGAAGAGGGGAGAGCAGCAGTTCAACAAGAAAACACCAGATTATTAGAACAAATTAAGATTCTCTCTGTCTTACCTCAGAAAATGGAGGCAGCTGTTCTTGCTGAGACGGAAAAAGCAAAGAAGGCTGAGATCGGCTTAGCCCAAAAAGAGCAGGAAACCAGTGAACTCAAGGCTGCTTTGGTCAAAATGAAGAAAGATTTGGAGGAACAGCGGCAGCAGTGGGAGGAAGAAAAATCCAATCTTATGGCCAACCAACAGCAAAGAGATGATGTGGAGCAGCTGGAAAAGCAGGTGGAGTTACAGAAAAGTGAGTTAGAAAAGGAAAACGCTTCTCTGCGTCTGAAAGAGCAGGAAAACAACCAATTAATTCAGGATGCTGCAAGAAAAGTCATGGAACTGGAAACGAGTCTGCTTGCTGAGAAAGCCAGAACAAAGGAGGCCGAGACCTCCTTAGCTGAGAAAGAGCAGGAAACCAGTTCCTTAAAGGCTGCTTTGCTGAAGATGGAACAAGATATGAAGAAGCAAACGCAGCCCTTGGCCTGTGAAAAGTCCCGTCGCCTGGGCAGGACTGTTGCTGCTCTGCTGCTCAGGAATGTTCAGCAGAAGAACGTCATTAGAGATATGGAAGCAGCTTTGAACGACCTTCAGGAGGTTCTGCATGGTGAAAGGCAACAGTGGCAAACAGAGAAGGCCTGCCTTCAAGAGACAGTTGCAAACGCTAAGAAGGCTCTGACAGAGATGGAGGAGGAGAAGAAAACATCAACAGAGAGCCTTATGGAGGAGCTGAAAAATCTGCAACAGAAGATTGAAAAATCCCAAGAAGGAAAACTAAAAAAGAAAAGAAAACAAATGCAAAGAATTATCAACTTCTTCAGAAAACTCAAGAAACTGTCCTCCAACCAAAACTTTAAACTTTAAACCACCTTAGGGCCCCACAGACGGTGGATTGTTTACAGAATGGATTGAAAACTTTCCTTTTTAGAAATGCCTTTACAATTGCTGATTTTAGATTTTTATAGGCTACGTATGCCTTCGAATGTATTGATTTGAATGATTGTCTTTTTACTCTGTTTTTAATGTTATGGTCTTTTAACCTTGTTTTTTATTTTCCATTAACTCCCCAAAACCCCACCCCCTTCCCCTATAACCATCACTCCCCAACCAAAATTAGGTTTTCACTTTTAGCCTACATTTTTGGTGTAATCCCAGGATGAAATCGAATGACGACAACCAACATTTTGACGGACAGGTCTCTGCTTTTTGGCTCATGTAATCTCTGGCTGCTTCCAGAATGGCTTCATGAGTGCATGATCCGACAAATCCTCTAAACAGCATAAGCATTCTTGTTTCAAATATACGTTACTCACCGGCCGTTAGCAACGCTTTATTCAAGGACGTTCCAAAAGCTTAGGTGCGCGTTCCGTAGTATTTTATTTAGCATTTGTAAATCCCATTGAGTTCTGTTGGGAATAGTCAATATTCCCCTGCCACCGAAACGGAAATGGAGCCTGCTTACACAGTTGTAGTCTTTCACTTCACTCTGGAGTACTCCACGACGAGTAGAATCAAGAATCCACCTTTCGTATTCCATTTTCAGGATTTTTTAAAGTGTTTAACAGAGACGCTAGCACCTCGACGCCGGAGTACACAGAGTGAAGCTCTAAAAGACTACAACTGTGTAAACAGGCCCCATTTCCGTTTCCGGTATGAGGGATATTGCTGACTATTCCAACAGAACTCAATGGGATTTACAAAATGCTAAATAAAAACACTACAGGAACGCTTTTTCTTCACTATAGGCTTTTGGAACGCCTTGAACAGCGCTGACGACACGTGAGTAGCATATTTAAAAAAGAACGCTTTTTAGGTTGATTTTGGTGACATTATCGGGACATGCCTTATGGAAGGAAGCTCTGAAGCAAGCCAGGGGTTTCTGCATGAGCCAAAAAAGCAGAGACAGGGAGCATTGTCAAACTTTGGTGTATATTCGATTTCATCCTGACACTACAGAAAATGGGCTTAAAGTGTAAAACCTAACTTCACTCCTTTAACTCCCCAGACCCATTCACAGAATCCAGTCCATAATATTTAGCCGTCACCCTCCATAAACTCTATGGTTCCCTATGAATAAAAAAGCACTGCCTCCATACCAGGGCCTTTTTCTGAGGTAGATTCCTACCTTGGTATTGATTAGACCCTGGTAAACAGAGTGAGGCTGCACGGTGGGACAGTGGTCAGCGCTGTTCCCTTGCAGAAGGAGACCTTTCTGCATGGAGCTGCCATACTCTCCCTGTGCCTGTGTGGGTTTTCTCTGGGTGCCCCAGCTAGCCCACCCCTCTTTTGATCACAGTCAAATGTATTCATATATAAAAATATGTACGATAAATTCAAAACTATATTCTGTAAATGTAAAAATGCTATGAAAAATGGACAAAAATCAACGCACTTTGACCCAAAATGGCCGACCTCCAAGAGACTTTTTTTTCATGATTTGAGGAGATCTACTTGTGTGCCAAATTTCACGTCTCTGTGACTTACGGTTTCCCCCAACTCACTTTCGCCTATGGCGCTGTGGCGTAATTTGGTGGCGGCCATTTTGGATTCGGTTAGACATACTGTAGGTTCATTTCACGACTGGGACAATTTACTGCGCCACGCTTTCCATAGTTTTTGAATATGCGAAATCTGCAAAATGCGGACAAAGTGAGATAAGAATAAAATAATAAAAAGAAACTTTAGAAATACAATAGGCCTTCGCAGCGCTTCGCTGCTCGGGCCTAAAAAACATCAAGAACTGAATTTCAAGCTTTTCTATAGGTCCTCCTATACCCCTTTTCGTCTTCAGAGAATGATCCCAGCCGTTCAAATGTATGTTCCAATCGCTTGAGGCATAAATATACTTTTTTCCATCTATTCTGGTCATGTGATTTATTAAGGTCCTTCTGGAGGGACGTTCATTTGGTGATTGAAAAGCTTTTGGGGGTACGCTTCCTTTTATCTCCTGTGTTTTGTCTTCTAAATGTTTCCCCTAATCATATGGGGGCACACTCTAAATCCTTGTTTACAATTCTTCAATTTCTTGTCAAGAAATGTATTTTGTTCCAATGGACGTCTCCTTTGGACGTGGGAGGATTGACTACTTGTTCCTTATTCATGTGGAGTTTATTGTTTTCCCTTCTCTTAAGGTTTGTTTGTGTAAAGCGGCACAGGTTTTTTCTCTGTATTGTAACTAATCTTAAACTAATTTAAAAAAAATGCTAAAAACAAATTCCCAAAACACATTTACATACACACACATTGACATAATAATCCTGCCCCATGGGGTCCACAGTCTTAATGTGCTCCTGGTCCCAAGCCCAGATGAACGGAGAGGGTTATGTCAAGAAGAGAATCTGGTGTCAATTATTAGAGAGATATTCATCCAGGTGTCCATTCTTTTTTCTTCTTGAGGGAGGGAGGGGTCATTTACATTGGTTTCATTTGCATGAATATATTTAATAATATGTGTAAAAGATATAACAGGTCAATAGAGGCACTATAAGTTATATTAAAGCTGGATATGAGCAAAGCTTAGTGCTGTATAAAAGTCTGCTCATCAAATTATGTTAATCCACCATAATAAGTAACTCTAACTGTCCAGAAACACTTTCAAACATGGCGCCTTCTGCTGCACTTCTCTACTGAGCACATGTCGCTTTCATATGGGTTTATTTCTGGTAGTAAGGAGTAGCTAGCCTAGGCTAGTGCTAGCTTAGCATTGCTATGGCCTCTGTCTCTCCCTCCCTTGACTCTTTTCCAACTCTTCCTTCTTCCTCTCCCTCTCCTGCTCTCTGTGTCAGATGTTCAGTTATTCCTCTGCCTCCTTTAGTGATAATGTGTAATAAGTGTAGTAGTTTTTTTGTAGTTTTGGAGGCTTATGGGTGTCAGAGTTAGAATCCAGGCTTCAGGCTGTTGAACATCCAGGAGTTAAAGTAGAGCTCCTTTCCAGCAGCGTAGGCTGTGCCTGGCAGTTAGTGCAACAGCTGTCGCCCATACGTGAAGGTAGTGAGATAGATAGATAGGTGGATGAATAGATAGATTGATAGATAGATGCAGATGAAGAATAGATATGAATCAATCCATAGATAAGTATTTATGATAGACAGATAGATAGATAGATAGACAGATAGATGTATAGATAGATAGAGATGAATAGATAGGCCGATTAGTGATGGTGATAGATAGATAGATAGATAGATGGAGATTACTAGATAACTTTGAGTAAATCAAATATTTTATGGTTGTAGCTGCCATTTTGGTCAACTCATTATTTTAGTATTAGTTAAAAACAAGAGTTCATACATACTAGTATAGTATTAACTTGAAATGTTCAATTATAAATAAATAAATAACTTCTCAGTAAATTCGTGTTGTTCATGTTTCTTTAGTTTGATTCAAAATCAAATTAAAATGTAAGGAGGAACCTATGTTTTGTTCCGCATGTCACGTTGTTGCCCATGGGAAAGATTGCTCAACACAATTATTTGCATCACCGGGACTGTTTTCCAAGAAGTTTCGCCAGAGAACGTTCCGATTTTTATTGCTTTACTTGTCGCTTATTTGCGTAAACCTTTATATTTGTTTTGAGCTAATTTGGGTTTCTGCTTCCCATCTTAGTTCTGACGGCATTTGAATTTTATTTTTTGGACTTTGTAAGACTTTGTGTCCACAGTAAATGGCTGTTAAAACCAAAAGAACCACTTTTAGCCTTGATTAACTTAACTATTTGAATCCAACTGAAATCTAAATGGAGAACTATAAAAAAAAAAATAAAAAATCTGATTATGTGCAAAAGATTGCCTCAAAAATGTTTAGTTCTTGTAACCTTTTCAGGTTTACAGCGCATCCTAACTGTGAAGCACGGTGGTGGGAGGAGCTTGATGTGGGGTTGTTTTACTGCAGGAGGAACCGGTGCACCTTCCATAATAGACACCATAAAAAACTTAAGCCTGGGAGGTGAGATGAGATAATATCTTGGATGTGCATGCTTGCTTCAAGGGGGAAAAGCCCAACAAATTTGGAATTTTGGATTCGCCACGTAAAGCCAGGAAGAAAAGACTCAATTCTGACAGAAAATTCCTGTGCAGCCTGCTCTCAAAACAATAAATGTTATTCTGGATTTTCCCCCCTATCAAAATCTTCCCAGGATGTTATGTTGAAAGGGCAAAAAAGAACTGCTCCCCCCCTCCCCTACCTACGAGCATCTATGGATCCGTCCAGAACTGTAGCGCCGGTTGATAAACTTCCATCTCATCAAGGACAATGACCTGTGGACAGCGTTCATGGACGAATTGAACGCACATCATCATACACACACAACTGCAGATCTACTTTCATGTGGTTCCAGCCTCCGATGTTTTCCTTCTGCTGAAATGTTTGTCTTGTATTTTATATGTGCTTTTCTTGTGTTGAGGTTTTTTGGATATCTCAAACTCTATCATGTCAAAGATAAATGTTGAAATATGTTTTTTTTTCTCCTCTCCCTCCCCAATGTGTCTCCTATCTTTCCACAGATATAAATTCAGTGCTATAGGGAATCGCTTACGGGTTGTGGCCCTCGGGAGGCATAGGAACGCGCCAAAGGCTGCGTTCTGCGGCTTGCATGGCCTCAGTAAACTGTTCCCCCCTCTCAGCCCTCCAATGAAATCTCGATTACAGTGCAAATTGTAGTTGACAATAAAGAAATTGATTGATTGAAAAGGCAAATATTCCAACCTCATTAACTGAAGGTGCTTTAATATTTATTTTTATTGTGTGTAATATCTGTAAGCATCAACTTGCCCTGGGACTACATGTCCAGATTAGCCTCCATGGCTAACTCTGGCATATTTACATTGGGAATTTAGAGCTCATGTTGATTAACATGGCCTATCCCATCTGAAAAAAAAAAAACACCTGAAAAGTGGTTTAAAGACAACAAATCTCTGTTATTTATGAGATTTTAATTGATTTTTATTCGTATCGATTACTATTCACCACTGGTCTCCTGGATTATGTAACCACAGGCACTAACGGGTCGTTAATCTGCATCCTGACGCTGCGCCAGGATCCCTCCTCCTACGCAACCTGGAACTCAGTGACATTATTATCCGCTGCCTGATTTACTCTACGCACCATCAGCGGCACATGTGGGTTAATCTGGCTGCAGGCTGACAGAGATGTGGCCACCATGTGTGGAGGAGGGGAAGGTGACTTTCTACTTTCTTACCCTCCAGGTGTTGAAGAACTTCTCCCTCCAGTCCTCAAAGATGTCCTCCTTACCTTCCAGGAAGCTGACGCCTGCAGGGCAGAAGAAACGTTCAAACTGGTTCAGGATTCTCCATCAGTGTTTGAGGCGGAGAAAGTCTGGTGTCTTTGTCTCATACGAAAACCAAGTTAAGTCCTTTTGGACTCGTGGTTTTCAGGGAGTTTTAAACTAACTGATAATGTTTAAAAAGAGGTGTGTGAGGCGAGATTTATAACATATCAACATCCCATGAAAAGCATGTTAATTGATATATTTTAAATCTTTATTCTCCCACAATGGGGAAATTCACGCTCAGCATTTAACCCATCCCCGCAAGGGGAGCAGTGTGGGGCTTAAGGGTCTT